>JAACJA010000002.1:0-340057 GCA_017140755.1 Calonectria hongkongensis | reverse complement strand
GGCTGGCGCAACGGTAGCGCGTCAGATTCCAGAACCGGAATTTCCTGAAGGTTAAGAGTTCAAATCTCTTGTCCCTCATTTTTTTTTTCATTTTTTCGCTTCATGATAATTGAACTTCTGATTTGGTGGCACCCATAACAATGCCCTCTTATCAACTTTTTGTTTTTTGTCATTTCATAGCAACGGTGGTCGCTATGGGTGCAGATAGGTGAAACTAGGGGTGCGGTTTGAAACGCCCAAGCGTACGCTATTTTTTTTATTCACTGCACAGCATATCGTCGGATGTTTAAATGAATTCACCACACGTCAACAGCCACCATAACAGTTTTTTCAAATCAACACGTCGCATTCAGCTATATCGAAGCAACCGATCATAATATTCAAATGTGCACCCAGAAAATGAATTATAAAAACGAGATTAAAAAAAAGTCAATCCATGACAAGGGTATATATTGACATGATCTAAATTTATATCATATGACGTCAGTTGCAAATGTGAGAAGTCAGTATGACAAGTTGTCGAAGTCATGATTCATCTTTTTCATCTCTTTCCATGTGTCTTTGTGAAGATGCAGGCAAATGTTTGGAACGGACACTAATTCGAGTGCAGACCAGTCTGAAACGGTAGCTTAACGGAGGTTATGCATCAAGGCTTATGCGAGGTGGGAAACTAACATGGCCCGAGCCAAAAGCGGCATTGCCTATGTCCTCAACACGACGTGATCACACCGGAGGTGGCGAGCCGTTGGTAGGGTCTATTCCGGGGTGGGGGTTGAATAGCAAGCCGCCAGTGGCTGGCTGACCCCGACAGAGCCGCTAGAGGCGCTGTCGTGGTGGTACTCCCCACTGAAGCCAGGTGCCCCAGACTACCTAGGCTGAGCTGGGTCCCGACCCCCCTGAATGGATTGCCCAACCAAAGTGAATTTAAGTTACGGAGGCGCACAAGACTCAGCTATTTGCAGACAATGAGACAAGTACGGATAGCAAGGCACACAATGGGCCTTGGTGCTGGTGGGAGCGGGAGCTTGGGAATGCACGGGGTCTCTGGGCTTGCTATTCACAGCATTCTGTCTGTCCTCTGGCACGGGGCACTGCTTGGCGGGCGTACTTTTGAGTGATTCCGCGGCTGTCTGTGCCTGTGCCGCCTGTGCATGAGTACCCTGCATCTCCCGGATGTTGCCCGTTCACCCCCCGTGCGAGAGGATTCAGGTTCCGGCCACTGCAGTTCCGCCAGTCTGAATGGCCGGCCAACACGCAAGAAAAAAACACCGTGAATAAGTTATCCATACAGCTGCACGGCACAGCACTTTTCTTATCCTCATGCATCTTATCAACCTTACGTGTAGGGTAGCCCCAATCCGTAAACCAATCCATTGTCGAGGCTCACATCCTTGGAAGATCCTGGACCATAAAATTTACCGAGTCAATGGACCGGCCTCCCTCTTCTGCCTAAACTAACGACGCCGAGCCCCACGACACACACCACTCGCTCACTGTCAGCCTCTCCTCTCGCACCCAGGCGCAAGAGCCATCAGAGAAACAAGACGGCGTGACCTCTAATTGTGTTGGTCCCGACTGATCGTCCCTCTAGCTTTTTAGCACGCTTTCGTCACCCATCGATTTTATTGTGCTTGTTTCCCTCTGTCGGCCACTCGCACCGTCTCCCTGTGCCTGCTGTCTTTTCCTCCACCATTGGCCGATTGTCAGAACACCAGACGACAGGTCGCCCTTTACTTCGTCGCTGCACGCTCCCTGGACCTGCAATCCTGCCAGCAACTCGATTTTTCATTCTCTCCACGGTCGACGGTGGCTATTATGTTTGTCTCCCTTTCTCTTTACCTCTCCCTTTGCCCCTGCCCCTCCCCGTTTCGCTTGTCAGACTTGTGGTCCGTTCTCCGGTCTAACTCGTCTCCCTGCCACTCCCTTTACATGTCCTCGTGCACTTCCCCCGCTGCCGTCCGAAGCTGACCCTTACGCTCTGGCACGCAGTTCTAGACTTTAATGTGTTGTTTTACCGTCCTTCCATGATCGTTTACGACCTTCGATAATGACCCACGACGACCGAGAATCATAGACGTCCATCTGTCCTATGCCGACCACCCGTTCCGCTTGAATATTCCATCTTTCCATTCTCGACTACAAGCTTACCCGGTGCTTTCCTGTTCCCATACGCTCGATTTGATATATGTGCTTCCACCACGTCCGAGACCCTATTCTGGTTCCCAAGGCACTTCGTGAATTGGTTCTTGGCGCCCTGTGAACCAATTTTTTTTCCCCATCCCATCCAAGGCTGGGTTCGACCTGGCCTGTGTAATACAAATTCAGAGTTGATATGAGCGGGGATCAACTGGCGACCAGGCAAGATTTATTACTTTTTATACCTACCTTCACTCTACCCTGCTTTTCTGGACTATTCTTGCCCCTGGATCCGCTCTCTGGCAAAACGCTGACCAAGTCCCGTGTCCCACAGCTTCGCAGAACTAAACCCTCGTCCCCCAACGCCTAAACAAACACCCACCACAGTCGCCTTTCCAAGTCCTATCTTCGAGACGCCCAAGCCGAATCAGGGATCATTTAACGAATCTGGAGGTTGGACACCACGTTTCGCTGAGGACTACTCCGTCTTCAACTCGACCCCGGGGAACCTAAGGGGCACCCAGGGTCCTTTTGTTGACTTTGGCCCCGGCACACCCGCTAGCCGTCACAAGAGGCTGCTCTCCGCTGAAGGGTTTGCCGTCGAGATTGCAGCTCATGTGAATCATTTTTCGCACCACCCCAATCTTCCTCTGCCTCCCGTTGACCCGTCTCGCCGCCTCGCCTCATCTCCCAACTCATTGGCCGTTCCCAAAGAATTCGCTCCCGAGTTAGATCGTGCACCGAGCCCAAATACAACCAAGAAGGCAAGAAGGGGTACCATTACCGATTCCGAGCCCACACAAACCGCAACACCTCCATCAACAGGCCATAGGGAGGAGCATAAGCTTGCCCCAAAACTCAGCATGCAAAATGACCAGACTTTCGGCCAGCCTGACTTTGGCCCGGGCTCACAGCATGATATCGCTGCCCTAATGGCGGCCACAGGGGATATGTTTGGGTATCCTATCTCAACGCCCGGTGGCGGACCTGCCACGTACTGGGACCCTTCAACCATGGGCATGGATTTGGATTTCAATGCATCGCCCTCGACTGTCTTCCAGACGACACCCATCCACTCCCACCGTCATACAGGATCGTTCGACTGGAATAGCGAAATCCAACTGTTTCAAGACCCAAGTGCACCAAGCGCACCGATGCCATCCACAAACATGGATAATGTCCTACCCCTCCGGCAGGAGCGCAACGTTGACCCCAAGGCCGCAGTTTCACAGCAGACAACGTCAGCGGCAGCGGCAGCCATGGCCGTTGCATTTTCCGCCCCTTTGGATGACAATTTTGGTCTGATTGCACCTAACGAGGCTGTAAATCCCGGGCTGCTTTTCAGCCGCCCCCAATCCGCCGTTATGGAATCTACCTTCATCCCTGTAACGACATCTGGATCAGCTGAGGCGGCAATCGCGGAATCTGGTTCGAGGACACCCATGGTAGTAGATGAACTTCGTCGGTCCGCTAGCGCCAAAGACATGCGAAGCGGTAAATTGCCAGACCGTACTTTCACCAACTCCCCTGTCAAGTCTAACCGCCCAGGTCTTGGTCGAAGCTTCAGTGAGAACCGAGGGAAGAAGCCTCAGACCCGACCTGCGCTCCCAAAATTGGCCCCTGCTATCCGGCCGGTTTCGCAGTCCAGTAACGGATCCGGTGTCGAGCCACCAAGACCCATGTCACGCCCGTCTGGAAGGACGTCTCCGCTCAAGACCCAACACCGCCATACTGGTCTTGCATCTATTCCCGAGACAACACAACAGCCCCGAACCTCTGTTAGGTTCACCATTGATTCTCGAGGACGTGCACGTGCTGAGACGACAATCCTCCCTGGTGAGCGCGACCCAGATGCCACTATCAAAAACCGGAAAACTTCTCGGGATAGGATGAGTAGAGATGAGTGGGCATCCACGGACGATTCTTCAAGTGACGATGAGCCCATCATCATTCCCAGCAGAACTAGCTCCTTCAATGCCTCATTTGCCTTGCCTGACCCTCTCAGGCCCGTAGGCTCCATTTTCCATCCTGCAAGGCGAAGCGTGAGTGACAGAAGCAGCGCCAGCAGCTTCGCTCGTGATGGTATGGGAGGATCCCAACATGATGGCGAAAGCGAGGCTGAGACAGTCATGAGCGACCACCGTGACAAGGTGGGTGATGCGACGAGCGAGCTGCGAAAGGTGATTGAAGATCGCCAGAAGCGATCGAATCAGATTGGCAATGGTCGATCGCATAGGTTTTTACAAACCAACAACCTCGGAAGTTTTCGTGGGGACACTATCTCGCCGTCAACCCTCACAGAGTCGAGCGTGATGACAGACAGGCAAGACATCCGGTGTGTCTGTAACCGAAAGGCGCTTGAAGAGGGAGACGGTTTCATGGTTCAATGGTATGTCGGGTCCCTCGTCTCGTAAAATAGGCGTCCCTGCGGTGACGGGCCTGTGACGAAATTTGTGACTTGAGTTTGGGCTAACACACACCTAGTGAGTCGTGCGAAATGTGGCTTCATGGGAAGTGTATCAATATCACCCGACGAACGCTCCCGCGGGTTTATGTTTGTGCGTTTTGCGCAAATACACCCAACATGAGAGGAGGTCGGCTGCGAGACACGGGACGCGGCAATGCGACGGGTCTCCGATCTGTGACGTCTCCGTTGACAAATAAAGCATTCAGGTCATTTCGATGAAAGGTTGGATAAAGGCAATTGAGGGGAAACAGCATTCAAAAGGAGGGAGTATTGGAAACGGAGTATTCTTTTTTTTTTCGAATATACATCGGTGCATGATGATGAGGATGAAGAAAGACAAGAGGGCTCCCGCCGCACATATTGGGGGATGTAGTAGAAAACATCCAGATGATACCCTAATACAACCAAGGAGCGGGTGACGCAGCCCTTTGAACCAATGACCGAAAGCACACCGACCTCTATGGGCATCAATGCAGTTGACGTGGCTCGTGGTAAGGTGTAGGGTGAGGTGTAGGGTGGATGATGCGAGTGTGTGTGTGTGAGGGGACAACGACGCCGCTCCGAACGCTCCACATGAGGGGCCGCGATGGATGAAGTGGGCAAATCAGGACTATGCTGTTGTCACCGCCTTATGCTAGAGGATTGAGGCCAGTGGCTGAAGCCGCCCCGCGTTAACACTATTGCCATATCACAAGGGTAGCGTCGGACCTGCAAAACTAGTGTCAGTGGTATTTTTCGGGCTGCACTGAGGAGCCGAGCAGATCCCCACAAAAGATTTTCTGCAGAAGAGAGACGTTGCACTAATTGGCAGTCCCCCTCCTTCATGTTTCATGGCATCATGAACAGGAGGATTTGGATTTGAGCACTGCTCACAACGGCTCCCTCACGTAATCTTAACCTCTGCTCTAGACCTTTGTCGTCTTCCTGATCAGGCAACTGCCATACTGGCGTGGTAATGAAGCGAACCGGCCACTCAGCGACGAGCAGAGTGCCGGGACCACCACCACCACGTGCTCCGATCTCGGCAGGTGGGGCTTTGAGCTGCCGTAGGAGGCGGGGCATTGCTTTCCAGAGGAGATTATATGGTGGTGAATTAAAAGCATATCTCTCGGGCAACCCAAACTTTCCTCTTTTCCTCCTCTGTATCTCATCTCCTTGAGCAATTGTCGCGTAATCGAGACACAGACACAGACAAAATGGCTGAGCACAAGATTGTCGTCCTGCCCGGTGACCACTGCGGTCCTGAGGTGAGTTTGCCCCGCGCTCCACGCTCCATGCGGCCGAGTATCCATAGCTAACTGTGCAAAAGGTCATTGCCGAGGGTGTCAAGGTACGAAGCGATTCCGGGTTGCGCCGGCGCGATTGAAGGTTGCTGACTCCAGAATAGATCTTCAAGGCCATTGAGGAGAACAAGCCCAGCGCTGGCAAGTTCAACCTCCAGGAGTTCAAGTTCGGTGGTGTAAGTCTCCCTCGTCTTTCAACCTATCCGTCCCTGCTGCTCGTGCTTGTAGCTGATCTGTTTCTTTTCGCCAGGCCTCCGTTGATGCCCACGGAATTGCCCTCACCGACGAGGCCCTCGCCGCCTCCAAGGCTGCCGATGCTGTCCTTCTCGGTGCCATTGGTGGCCCCGAGTGGACCAACAGCCCTATCCGTGCTGAGTACGGTCTCCTGACCCTGCGCAAGGAGATGGCCGCCTACGGAAACCTCCGCCCCTGCTTCTTCGCCTCTGAGGCTCTCGTCGATGCCTCCCCCCTGAAGGCCGAGATTTGCCAGGGCACTGACTTCGTCATTGTTCGTGAGCTCACTGGTGGTATCTACTTCGGTGAGCACAAGGAGGATGACGGCTCCGGTGTCGCCCAGGACATTGAGGTCTACACCCGCCCTGAGGTTGAGCGTATCGCCCGCCTTGCTGGTTTCCTTGCCCGCAAGCGTGGTGAGACAAAGGTCTGGTCTCTCGACAAGGCCAACGTCCTGGCCACCAGCCGTATGTGGCGCAAGGTCATCACCGAGACTTTCGAGAAGGAGTTCCCCGACCTCACCATCCAGCACCAGCTTATCGACAGTGCTGCCATGATCATGGTCAAGAACCCCCGCTCCCTCAACGGTGTCCTGGTTACCAGCAACCTCTTCGGTGACATCATCAGTGACGAGGCTAGCGTTATCCCTGGTAGCATTGGTCTTCTCCCCAGTGCCAGCTTGAGCGGTATCCCCGATGGCACAAGCAAGTGCAACGGTATCTACGAGCCTATTCACGGTAAGTCCTTATCACCCCCGCAAGATGCTTTAGGATCACACGACTAACATGAGTGCCAAACAGGTTCTGCCCCCGACATCTCCGGAAAGGGAATTGTCAACCCCATTGGTACGATTCTGTCCGTCGCCATGCTTCTCCGATACTCCCTTAACCTCCCCGATGAGGCTAAGGCTGTTGAGGATGCCGTCAAGGCTGCCCTTGACGGTGGTGCCCTCACCAAGGACCTTGGCGGTAACGCTACCACCAAGGAGGTTGGTGACGCCGTTGTCAAGGAGCTTACCCGTATCCTCAAGGCATAGAGAGCTGGAGGTGTGCGGGTGAGGTTCCCGGACTTTGCCTTTTGAAAAGCATAGAGAGGATTTAGTAGCTTTTATCACTGAGATCAAGTGAATGGCTGGATGGTAATGACAAACATATCCCTGGATTGGACAAAAATAAATAAAGTAAAACATGACACGAATTGAATGATAAATAGCCCTCAAGGGCAAGTTTTGTCTACCCTGTTTGGTTTTGGCTCTTCGTGATATAATTCTTGATTGGACTGGGATGATTGTGGTTTGTATAAGACCAGCATAATTGCGATGAATTACCCGGGACAGTATTTCAACATTGAACAAAACCAAAGGACCATTTCAACCGCACTCTAGCACCTCATGGGGTCAATGGTTGGACTGTGTAAGAATTAAGAAAGTTCAACATGTCTTTCCTCAAGGTGATGCCGAGCTAATAGAGTTAGAGCTAAAGGGCGAAATTGCAGTTAACAATATTAGCATTCGCCGGGAGATGGAAGACGGAATTCATCAGTTGGTTGATTGCGGAAACCCAGGTTAATCAATGTCGGGTATATCATCTCCTGACGTTTGTCAATAATAGGGGTAAATATGTACTTGGCATAATGTTATGAAGTATATACAAGAATATTTACGAGCTGACTTTCGCAATGCTGATGCAGGTCATAAGTCACTGCTCGCTGCCTTATTAATAATAAATGTATACTTATTCCGTGCCATTTTTATGTTTCTATTCCATGAAGTATACCGACCAACTCCAAAACCCAATTAATACCTCCAAGACATTGTAATTACTGATAAAAATTGATTAATATTTGGAAATGCAGGGGCAGGGATCAACTTACTACACGAGTCCTTCATGTGAATCGGGACGTAGATTCGCTCAAGGGTTATACCCAAACATTATTGTAGACCGAGCAAGCCGAAACGTTGTACCGCTTTGGTAGGTTGCATCGTTGTGGAGTCGTAAAACCAAGATCATATGTTGCCTCGTCTGAGTGAGCGCAACCCATTTGCACCAGATCCAAGCGGAAGAAAACCATACGCGCAGGTTGGATCTTTACTAAAGCCCGCCCTGAATGGAGAATGATGAAATAATAAGCACCAAGACGTTGATAAACCCCCAAGTACAGGGTATCCACGTATTCATCTCGTAGTATCCGGCAGAGTAGACGGCGCCCAGTCTAGACTTGCGTTAGAGAAGCCTTCAAACGGGAAAAGATTGGAGTGTACTGACACTAATCCGACAACACTACCTGCCATGACAGCCTCAATACCAGCCATGACGAGGTACACGACGGGCACAGCCCAGAGGTACTTCCGGGATGACTTTTTCCAGCCGTGGGTGAACATGGCGACCAAAACCGCGCCCATGTGGAACAAGGCGTAAAGGATGAGCGTCCATATCAAGGTGAAGCGCCAGACATCCAGCACATAGTAGAGTGTGAATCGCTTGTCGGGGGTGCCATCGTAGAGGGTCTTGACGTTAAGGGATGGGAAGCGCGGGGTGTGGTAATCCGACGGCGGCTCGTTTCGGAACTTCATCTGCGAGATTCTGGTTAGTTTTCGAGGTCGTAGGGCAGAGTAGCGTGTGCGGGTTGCGTACCGTGCCATCATGAGAAGTGCAGCTGTCGATGTTTACGTTGGCGACATGTCGCGGCTCAGTTGCGACGGCGATGGGGTGGTGGATTTGGCGACAGGGGTGTGCTAAATTAGCCGTGGACAATGCGCCGGGGTCCGGGGGGCCTTCCCAGGAACGTCATCGGGGCCTCGGCAAAAGCTCGTGAATCGCCAGCGCGAATCACGGCGACCATCCCGAGCCTCCAACCGCAACGCATCAGCTTCGCCATCCCTCACCACAGCTGTTGCGCAGCACACCGACCGCTGCAGACGAGTCGCCATGTCTTCCCACAACAGACTTCTCAACACGGTGCTGCAGTACTACCAGGACGTCCACGATGCGGCCAAGACGGACCAGATTTTCGGCTCGACCGTCCACCTCCTCACCGAGCTTTCCAACCCGCTGAACATCGGCGTGCTCACGTCGCAGATGCTTACGGCGCCGGCGATATGGCAGAACCCTGGCGGAGTCCGGAATTCGCTGCGCGTCATGAGCGTCTACAACAGCGCTGCGACGCGTATACACGATTACGAAGCGGCATGGAGATACGACGACAAACCACACGAGGGAGGAGGTCTGGGATGCGAAGAATGGACTCGGGCAGTCGCCAAGGGCGCTGACGACCGATCCAGGCGGTGGCAACATTTGCTTGTTCTCACCGGTGTCTTGGTGGGAATGGAAGGCCAGGATCGACAGTCCCTGTCGCGAAGTCTGCGGAATACCTTGGAGTCAGCTGTGGTGACTGCTGCGAACCTTGCTCTGGAAACCCAGCTTGCAGATGGACCGGTGGCTGGCGCCTCCATCATCATGGCCCTGAACTTTGCCTTCCCCTTGCTGTCGGACTATCACAAGATTATGATCAACTGCAACGCATTGCTCCCATTGGCAGTATGGGCTATCACCGCCGAGGAAGGTCTCTGCGAAGGGCAGTTTCTTGCATCCATAGCTGCTGAGGTTGCCGAGTCTCCTACACAGCAGCTTGCTTGGTCCCCCGCGACTCCCTCGTTCCGGTTCATTCAGGAACTGGATAAACGACCAATCATGGCCAACATGGGTCCGCTTGCCAAGTTGACAGGGTTTGTTGTGCAGCATGCCACCGACACTCGGGTTGTGCTCCAAGCTCAAGATACTCTCTTGGTTTTTACTCAGAAAGTATTGGCTGCTTGGAGGAACAATCGGCTCAGCGAAATCGACCCTGCGGTGGAAGCAACTGCCCTAACACCAGAGACCTTCAAGACCACCTGGCCAGCGTTGTGGGCTCTGCTGCAAAAGCTTTTATTCGGAGTCGTCGCGTTGTTACAGGCTATTTCGGCCCGAAGTTTACTGGATCCCTTGATGCTGAATGATAGAGCTGCTCCTGGGATCGCAGCTAAATCATTGCACATTCTACGAAACCTCTCCTTTATCTCCTCTCGAAGCGGCAACAATGCCTTCCAGGTATACACCTTTGCGTACCTGACATCAATAGACATTCTTTCCAGAAATTCTGCCATTACTTATTCCTTCTTACACGAGACACGCCCCGCGGAAGATATGCCCCTTTTTACAAACCACCTCCAGCGAACATTGGATCTCTTTTATCTAAACCTGGCCGAGCACTTTCCCCTGACACTTTCTACGGAGGCTAGCGAGGCATTGATTGTCAAGCCAGCAACACACTATCTGTCACACGAGGGAACTATGACTCCCTCAATGATTGAGCTTTTCGAGGCAGCTCACAGTGCTGTTTTGTCTACACTCTCTTGCCCTCAGCACAGTTCGCTCACTATTCAAATAACCCCCTTTTATATTGTCAAACTCTTTGAATCTTTCCCAGAACAAATATCTGCTCGCCAGTTCCGAGTCGCATTTAAAACGGTCATGCAGATCGTATCCCCTCCTTTCCCAATTGCGGAACTGGAGCCTCAGATGTCAGAGACCCTGCTGGAGATGCTTCGGTCATATATCACTACGGCTTCCCCGACTCCGCTACCACCAACTCCAGATGCACTGTCACGAGCGGGCTCCGCTGTCCAGGAAGACCCTATGTCTGCTCAGAGCGCACTGACACTTGCGCTGGTTGATTCATTACCCTTCCTACCACTCCCCCTTGTTGAAGAGTGGCTTGCCATTGCAGCACAGGCCATGAACGAAATAGCTGACCCGGTTCTGCGGGAGCCTGTCAAGAAGAGATTCGTGGATATTCTTGTGAGTGGAGAGATGGACGTGGAACGAGCAGCTATCGGTGTGGCTTGGTGGGGAACTCATGGAGGTCGGGAAATGGTCCTCATGGGAGGTGCCCAACCCGTTATGATGAGCGGAGCTCTGGGTCTCGACCGGACAAGTAGGCTGTGAGCTTTAGAGCATGCCCCTGGCATGAGTTGTATCAAAAGGTCACCGAGCAGGATGCCGATGGTACGATTGCAACGTCGAGCCTTGATACATCGCCCGTGCAATGTCACTGTGGCCTATTAAGTGGACCTGTACTGCGACGGCTTTCTGCTGTAGAACGGCGCTCCTTTGTGGACAGGTCACCATTAAACAAGGACAATGACCTGTCATAGGAATGGGTACTCTGGCATGACTGGTGTTGATACTACTCTGCGATTATGATCTGGAGCGGCGGCAAGTGGTACCCGACTGCTACGAAGGACAAGATAACAAGGTACCACAGCAGTGTACAGACATGTCACCAATACCATGTTTCATGTGAGGGTTTAATCAAGCTGTAGAATTTGTGGATACCAATGGAGGCAAGGTAGTCGCTAGTGAGATGTGTGGCTGGTCAACTGGATGATTGGAAGGCGAGAAACCGAGCTATAGCTGGGAGTGTACAGTATACCTGTGTCCCAGGTCCTCGGACTGCAAGAGTGTTTGGGTCAAAATATATGCCATAAATAGATAATAGTATTGTTGCAGAATATCTTGTCTGAGTGGCGGTCCACTGTCTGTACAGGAAGCTGAAGATAATGTATCACATTGAGAACCATGCATCACTGATTTGAACATGAGTTCAACTGGGACTAAACATGCACGGCAAAAGAAGCAAAGTCGACTGTGTGCCTCCAAGACATGGCCTGTATCATCACGGGGTTGGAGGGGCAGGAAGAGAGACCAACCGACAAGGAGAATCTCAGACATGGCTAATACCAGATGGGACGAAATGGGCAGGCGTGGGCAAGATGGCTTGCCGTCTGTCCGAAGCGGCATAGGCCGGAAATCATGTCAAGAAACTGAATGAGTTATTGGCGCAGCAGACGGCCGCACCCCGCGCTGGACCAAAGCCGGCCGGGCCTGGATCTGGATGTATCGGCATCGTGGGCCGTGGATTTGAGATTTGAGATTTGATTTCAGCGTGCCAGATAGCCGTGCTTCAACCCACGGGCTACCTCCTTTGTCGTTCTCGACCATGGGTTAATTATCACGATGGCCTCGAGGAGGAGTCCAAGATCGAGCCAGTTTCCCCCCTTCCCGAGCATAGCCTCCCCGGACATCAGCTTGGCTGGGTTCACGCGCGGGCCCAGACCCTGTCAAGCTGGGCGATGGAGCTTGTGTTTCCAGGCTAGCGTCGCGTGGATCACCGCTAATGCACCACTCAGGCCGATCGCGACAGAGGGGAGGAGGGGGGAATGGACGATCCCACGCTGGCACCATTTGCCCCGCCGTCCAAGGAAGCTCGACCCAGGTAGCTTATTGCTGCTCAGCTCTCATGGACGTACATGACGACGTCGGTGACACCTCTGCGCATCACCGCGGGCGGGGCCCAATTGAGCGGAACGTCTGAGGTCAAGAAGGAGCCAGATGACGAGCACCCCTCCCAGACAAGACAGACAGACAGACGGACGGGCGACAAGGTTTTGGCCATGCTGCAATGTCGCACCGGGTAAATCCGCTACCAAGTCCCAAGCAAGTCCTGTATTTCGTACATGGATGCAAACCAAGGAAATGGACCCAGCCGCCAACCGGTTTTCTTCTTGTAGCTGTGGGACGGAGTACGAGGAGGAGGAGGAGGAGGAGGGGGGAGAGGAATAGGAATGGGGAGGCATAGCGAGCGATTGACTTCGTGTTGAGCCTTGTTTTTTTTGCGCATCCTCCTCCTCCACATGGACATGATGGCGCATACCGTGCTGTGCGGCATGGGCAATTCTGAAGATGCTGACATGTGCATTGTGCTTCCATTCATTCCCCCACGACGGTGACGGTGCTGCCGAGACTGCCCCCCTTGGTCGGCCGGGCCCCGGGGCGAGCGAGGACCTGCTCCGGGGGTCTAGAAGCCACTGAAGGCTGCAAGCTTTTGCATCAACGAAGCCCAGCTTCGGCTAAGGCGCGCCGATGCCACGCTCGATTCCTCTTCTGGCTGCTTGCTTCAGCTTGCATGTGCGTGGAATGTCCTGCTCCACGCTCCCCGGGCACGTCATGCCCTCTGGCCTGGTGGCGTGCCGTGACGGGGCCAAGCTGTTGGCCCGCAGCTAGACAGGGCATGCGGCTTTGCATCATGTCGTGGGAGGGTACGAACGAAGGCCTTGTATCTCCTGAACCCAAACGCAATTCTATATAACAGCCAAATCCATTCCCCCACCTCCCTGAGCATTCCTCCCAGAGCCATCGCATCACCACTCTTCACAAGCTACTTTCCATTCCCACCTACACCAGATATCTCTCGTCATTGACCAATTCGTTCGCCATGTCTTACAACGATAACGACAACAGCTACGTATGTTATGCCTTTTGGCTGAACTCAAATCAACATGTGCTAATACTCTGTCCAGGGCTCCAGCCGCCGTGACAACGACGACTCCTACGGGTCCTCTCGCAACGACAATGACAGCTACGTATGTTGCTTCAATAATCGGTAACGATCGTCCCCACTCACATTCTGCCAGGGCTCCAGCCGCCGCGATGACAATGATAGCTACGGCTCGAACAACAAGAGCAGCTATGTAGGTTGGCTCCTGATATCTATCTAGCCCCACGAGGTTATACTAACAACGCACCAGGGGTCCTCCAACGACAATAGCTATGGAGGCTCTCGCAATGACAATGACAGCTATGTAAGCTATGGCCTTGATATATACAGCAAACACTTTGCTAACCATGTACTAGGGTTCTTCCAACAAGTCTGGAGGCTATGGGTCCTCCAACCGCGATGACGACAACGACAACAGCTACGGCTCGTCGAACAAGTCTTCTGGCGGTTATGGCTCTTCTAACCGCAACGATGACGACAGCTACGGATCTTCAAACAAGTCTTCTGGTGGTTATGGCTCTTCTAACCGTAATGACGACAATGACAACAGCTACGGATCTTCAAACAAGTCTGGCAGCTATGGTTCTAGCCGCAGTGACGACAATGACAACAGCTACGGATCCTCCAACCGCAACGACAATGATAGCTACGGTTCGTCCAACAAGTCCTCCGGTGGATATGGATCCTCCAACCGTGATGACGACAACAACACTTACGGATCCTCCAACCGCAACGACAACGATAGCTACGGCTCGTCCAACAAGTCATCTGGCGGCTATGGGTCATCCAACCGCAACGATGATGACAACAGCTATGGATCGTCCAACAAGTCCTCCGGCGGATATGGATCCTCCAACCGTGATGAAGACAATGACAACAGCTACGGCTCATCCAACAAGTCGTCAGGCGGCTATGGGTCCTCCAACCGCGACGACAATGACAACAGCTACGGGTCCAAGACTTCTGGAAGCTATGGCTCGGGCAACAACGATAGCTACGGCTCTTCTGATAGCTACTCTGGCTCTAACAAGAAGAACGACTTTGTTGACAACCTGGTCGGCAAGGCCGGTGATTTCGTTAGCAACAAGCTCCACGAGAGAATGGGCGGCAGGAACAACGACGACTAAGCTGTACGCTGAAGTGTGGCGGCGCGGATGAATGAATATGGGCGTTTTGTATAACTAATAATGAAGACCTAGTACCCTCTTTTATGATGAATATTACAAGTTTAAATCTAAAGCTTTTGCTTGATATTGCCTTCTGGCTATTCGTGGTGTTGTGCGATTTGAAACTACCTGTTTGCAGATAGAAACTGGTTTGCAGCCATTTCCCTTGATGCCCCCCCCCATGTTTTCCACCGCCATCACAGAGGTATATTTGTTTATCGTTCCTTTTATAGCACATCGCGTGTGTGGACTTTTTTTCATTGTTTGATTATTTTCAACATTCTTGTACATGCAATGAATCGCATTGAGTAGATGTAGCTATGGAGGAGGCTGATCGACCACCAAGTTCATGCATGTATGGCCACAGTTTCAATACGGGATGAGGTTGGATGAAACTGCGGATAAAGAAAAACTAAAACCTAAACATCCATATTATCATTAAACTCGAGAAAATCCACGGTTGAATTCTTACGAGTTGGGTATTTTTATGCGTCCTTCATTCACTTACAAGCAAGTGTTCCTTGGTGTGACATAAAAAAAAAAAACAATTATGGGCCCGAGGCCGAGGCGCTTCGCATAGGGACCCACTCCCGCCTACTCTTTCTCCATTTCTCTTCCCTTCAGCCTTGCGACAACGTCAATCCCAAGCCTCGTCTCATTCCTCTTCCAGACAACACCACAAGCGACACGAATTGCCCATCATGGCTCCCGTTGATCACGTCGACCACAACCTCCTTGAGCGTGCGCCTTCCTCCCTCCCTCTCCCTCCCTCTCCCGCGCGCTGCATTCCTCGTCTCGTTGCTAACCAACCTTGCAGAGCAGCTCAAGGACATCATCCAGGACCTGTACCAGGTCATGGTTCAGGTCTCCACATACGACTCCATGGGACGCTCCAGCAGAGACGTCCTCAGCAATGAAATGTGCGTGCCTCCACTGTCATCCCCTGCGGGCTTTGTGTATTCAGCTAACACGCCTTTCCGCTAGCAAAACCCTCTCCCGCTCCCTCAAGACGCTGCACACGTCGGCCTCGCCACCGAACAACCTCCCCTCGGTCCCGCCCGAGCTGCTCGAGTACGTCGACAACGGCCGCAACCCGGACATCTACACCCGCGAGTTCGTCGAGCTCGTGCGCCGCGGCAACCAGCTCATGCGCGGCAAGCTCCACGCCTTTGGCGACTTTCGCGACGTCCTCGCCGAGCAGATGACGGCCGCCATGCCCGAGCTGCGCGAGGACATTGCCCACGTCGTCGAGGCCACCGGCGGCACCCCGTCCTACCGCCCGACGGAGCGCAATGGCGTGCCGCCCGCAGACGGACCCGCGCCTTCAGCTGGAGCGAGCGGCTCGGCACCTGGGACATCGGGCTGAGCAGGGATATATATAGCGGGACAGAGAATGATTAACGACGGAACGAGACAATGACGGCGCCGCTCGTGTTGCGAGCATGGCCTTTCAACGGAGTGTTGCAATTTTGCCTTATTGTCTGAACTCTAGGTTCAGTGTATCCGTTTCACCTCTTTTGGCAACGCGTATCGATTTTGGTCTGGCCCAATCCTCCCGCCATATAAAGAACTGTTACTGGAGGACCGGAAGCCTAGATCATACAATATGAAGCGCAACGGGCAATATCTATTTATTTACCCATCAATGTATGTCTCACTTTGGAAGCATGGATCAGACGATATAAAATTGACACTGGATGCTGGCTGGACTTGGAGCTGGAACGACACCAGCGGTACAAGCTTTTGCTAACATTGAATCTATAAATTGATTCTATAGAATAAATTGGAACTGTAATTTAAATCAAACGTTAGCTGTAGTCACACTACAGCTTCATAACCTCGTGAATGAGGATTAAACATGGTCATTTCTACTATTCAATGGATACAATCAATCAATCAATCATTGGACAACCAAAGTGAACTTGGGTGAAAAGGATCCGGTGCTTATATATTTCCAGGAAAACCCTCTATTACCTTGACAACCTTCATGCCATACAATCCAGCCAAGGAACCAGTCTACATGAGCGTGCCCAAAAAACTCAGGCCTCTCTCCTCCGGAAAAACCCTAGCACAGCTCCTCCCAGGGCGCGAGCCTGTGCCCCATGTCAATACCCGAATCCCTCCCGGCCTCTCGCCCTGGTTCGCTCTCTAGACCCCGATAAACGCCGTTGCAATGTCATATTTTGTAGAGTGTGCGAGCAACATGTTGTGAGAATGTGTCCAGCACGTCTATCCCGCTGGCGTTCTGCTCATACCACGGGGCCAGACGTAACGCATGCATAAGTATACAAATGTGATTCCCACGAGTGCCAAAATTGCGAGCTGCGCCGGAAGCAAGACGGCCGCTGCCAGGACCACCGTACCATACTGCCGAACCGTGTCGACCAGCCGATCGCGACTTTCACGCCGCTCATCAACCTGGTCTCGGAATTTGCTTCCGGGAGCGCTCCGTGGCACAGTGCCCTCATTTTCTGAGGCCACGTCCTCGTCGTCCCAATCACCTTCTTCTTCTTCTTCTTCTTCTGTGTCATCCCAGTCATCATCCTCGTCATCCTCTTCATCTTCTTCATCTGTATCGGGTTGTCACGAAAAGTTGAAGTTACCATGAGGGAAGCCTCCACGTTGGCGGCCATCACCACCAAAGTTGAAGCTTGCACCGCCAGGGAAGCCTCCGCCGCCACCAGAGCGGAAGCCACCACCGCCGCCGCCAAAGCCGCCCTGTTGGCCCATCATGCTGAAGAGAATTTCAGGGTCGATGCCTCCCATGCCGCCGCCCATGCCACCGCCGCCAAACATGTCGTTGGGGTCAATGAGGTCGTCGCCATTATCGTAACGGGCTCGCTTTCTGTAAATGGTGTTAGTACATATTTACTTGCAGTAGCAGAGGCAGGTGTAAGAGAAAACTTACTCAGGGTCGCTTAGAGTCTCATACGCCTCTTGCATATCCTTGAATTTATCTTCCGCATGAGGATCACCGGGATTCTTGTCAGGGTGCAGCTTGACGGCCATCTTGCGATAGGCTCGCTTGATCTCGTTGGCATCGGCTGTCTTCTCAATACCGAGCATCTTGTAGTAATCCTTTCGCTGGGACTTCTTGAGCTCCAGCTCAGCCTTGCGAATCTCCTTGAGGATAGTGCGGTCCTCGGGATCAGCTTCGTGGATCGCCTTCCACTCCTTTACAGCATCCTCCCATCTGCCAGCCAGACCGATGGCATTGGCCTTGGCCTTTCGGGCCTTAATGTAGCTTGGGTCAAGGCTAATAGCACGCTCACAGTCGGCAATGGCCTCGTCATACTCCTTCAGCTTGATACGGCATTGTGCACGGTTCTGGAGGAGCTTGGCATTCATGCTCTTGTTGGCCGGGTCAATCTCAAGGGCTTCGCTGTACTTCTGGATGGCTTCCTGGAGGCGGCCGGCCTTGAAGGCAACGTTGCCCTCTTCCTTCATGCGGTCAAGCTTCTGGACAACCCTTAACCACTTGACAGCGTCTCGGAAATCAGGATCGCAGCTGCAGGCCATTCGGAAAAGCTGGATGGCCTTTTCATTCTCACCCTGGCCATAGTGCGCACGACCTCGGAGCACCAAAGCCTCGGGGTCCTGGCTGTTACTTCGCAGCAGCTGCATGGCAATGTTCATTGCTTCGCCAAGGGTGTTTTCCCGTCCCATCTTGAGGTAGGCCTCTCCACGCATGAGTTGCCATTTACGGGGCTTACTAACACCAGGGCCAAGGCCACGCTCGGCCTGGTCTAGAGCGTGAAGAACCATGGACATGGCAGAACCTCGCTCAAGGGTTTGTCGAGCAGAGGTAACATGGTGAAGCATCTCCTTGGCGGGAGCAGTGTCCTTGGCAGACGGAGGAGGGTTGATACGGTTGAATGTGATCATGGCCTCCTCGGGTCGACCGAGAGCAGTGTAGATACGGGCAAGACGTAGCAGGATCTTGGCATTTTGAGGGTCCATATCAGCAGCACGGGAGCAGTCATCGAGAGCAAGCTCATATTGGCCATTGGACATGAAAGCAGCGGCTCTGTTGCCTAGATAGGTGGAAGAGAAAGGGAACAGGTCGACGGCTGTAAAGCGGACAATTTAGTCAGCATGATAAGGTCTCGGAGTGAACAAGGAAAAAAGACGATATGTAGCGGAAAGAAGGGCACTGGTGTGTGGTATTTGCATCAACTGTACCTTTGCTGTACTGCTCAATGGCCTTGGCGTAGTTCTTGTCCTTGAAGAAACGGTTTCCAGCAGCCTTGTAAGACTCGGCATCGTCCCGCGGGGTGGGAGTCGGGCTGGACGGGTTGGACTTGTGAGGGGGAGGAGCGGGAGCCTCGTCATGGGTGGTACCGTTGGGGATGGGAACGGAGAAGTTGGTTTGGGCGTTGGGCGGGGTAGAAGCCCTGTTGGCACCGTTAACGGGCTTGGGGTCGACATCCATGGGATTGCCGCTCATGTTGAGGTCGGAAAGGCGCTTGTTGCGTTCCTCGGGAGGTAGGTTCAAGGGATGTGTATCGGGGTCGTGGTCGTGCTTGGCCCGGCGCGACGAGTTGCCTGGGTCTGTTGAGTGCCGTGAAAGCCTTGAGTTGCGCGTGGATGACTTGTTGGCGTCTACGTAGGACGAAGGTCGAGATGACTTTCGTGTAGACTTGTGAGACGAGGGTTTGGTTGGGGACCGGGCAGGAGAAGTAGGCTCCGAGAAAGGCTGCTGTTGCGGCGGGTCGTCGCGGGACCGATCATCAATACTTGGGTCGGCGTCAGGCTGCTTGGACGACGTCTTCTTGTTGCCGAAGAACTTCATTTGGGCGAAGTCGAGATGCACAAGAAGACGAGGTGGTAGGAAAGCGTGGAGTCTGGAATCCGAGAGAATCCCGTAACAAGCTTATGCCGGATACTGACTGACTCAATGCCCTAAACGGGCGTTAAAAAAAACCGATTTTTTTTTCGGGGCCGCTCAGCAGTAGTGGCACCCTGGGAGACAGCCAGAGTTGCGCCGTAGGCGGTAAGGGGGGGGAGGGGGGGGGATGTGAGGGTGGGCTTGTCGGGTGGGCGAGACAAGACAAGACAAAGGAAGTGGGATACGGGGTGGGAGATATGAGAGGAAAGGTTGAAAGCAAATTAGGCAGAGGCACAACAAGAGGAAAGAGGGCGGACGGGGCCAGATGGCAAAGGAGAAGAAGCAAGCAATAATAATAAAACGTCTGGCGGCTGGCTGAGCACCTAACGGAACGATTTATCAGCTGGGGTCTCTGCACAAGGTATAGGACTGCACAAGTCAACAAGACACGGTTGATTGGGCACAGGAGAACTCTATACAGGCATCGAGCGTGTAAAAAGAGGCTGGTTCCTCGTTGTGTCATCGGTCTTTGCTGGTGATTTGCCTAGACCTGGGCTGTACAGTGGGCGTCAAGAAATTGTGACTTGCTGGGGTGAGGAACAGAAAATTGCAGTTTTTGGGGAGTGGCAGCGGTACTTGTGACACGCGCTCCTGTAGCATATTGAGTGCAGAGGACAGGTATCCGGTACCCGACGAGGCAGACCCGTGCTCCTGTACCCAAAGGCAAAAAAAAACCCCACCACCAAGGCGCCCAAATGCCTGGCGTAGGGCCCCGAGGGCCAATGAAGCGAGGGGCAAGGTGCGCAGTTTTACTGGGTCGACGGCTCGAGGTTTGGACAGCAGACGTGCCATGTCGCAAAGATGGGCTTGTTGGTGGCAACCGATCTGATTGAACGTGCATGCGACTGCTTACACGCTTTGCCTTGCCGCCCCAGGGAAAGGAGGAGGCTGGTTTTTGTTGCACTTCCTAGGGGCTCTCTCTCCCACTCAGTGAGCCGGACGGAACGGAAAAGAAAGACGACTTTAATTTCCAACCTAGAGAAGCCCTGCGAGAGCCGCTCCCAAATTACCACGATGGCGGTCCGGTCTCTTGCTGACCCCAGAAAATACAATTCAACCACCGCCCAGCTGGTAGATACTCAACTAAGTTTAGCGCCCGTGGGCGTCCGGGAACGGGGAGGCACATGCGCGGCGTCGCAAGTGCTGTATCGGGGCGCATGCACCAAAGGGGGGAATTTGGGGACGTCATTCTAGAAGGTTCAGTGGGGCAGTCCCCAGTCAGCCTGCCTAGCGCCCCTCTGCCGCTGGGAGCGACCTGTCCCTCAGCCGCAGCGTGAGATTGTGTTGGATGGACCCTTTTTCTCGTCTTCCTCACAGGCCCAGCCAGGCCAGGGTGGGCGGCGCGACCGGGGGCAGGGATCCCTTGGGAGACATGTGTTTTTGCTCGGCTGCAAATCACATCCCCGCGGTCCCTTCCCCGGGAGCCTCTCTGCTGGAACCTCCCCAGCTCGCTCGCTCTGGCGTTTTTGCTGTCTGTCGTCCAAAGTGTCTGATGGGCTGTCTGTGCTCTGTGCTCTGTGGCCTGTGGTCTGTGCCATCCCTCATCTTGTCACCTCGGCTTTTCACTTTTCACTTTTACTCATGGTCATGACTGCCAAATGGGGCATGCTTACGGTTCCGATAGCCATGATGAAACTCGGCAAAGAGAAACGCCCCGAAGCCTGCATACGCTCAACTTTTCCTCGCTTCCATTGCCTTGGGCAACCCGCTTCGTCTCCGCTCGTTTCCTCGCCATCATGCTTGGTCCGCAATCGCCTCTGTGACGTATGCGCTCATCCGAACGCGTCTAGTTTAGATCCCGCTCCCTTTCTTTTATTAGTAACAAGCATTATCGCAATGGCTATATAGTCTGGTCTGGCAGTTGGCCATTGCTGAGGCCAAACACACACGCACCAAACTGGGTTAGGTATCTTGGCATTCGTCCAAACATCTGCATGACTGAGCTTGCATGAAGACGTACATGGCACACCCAGTTACATCGTAGATGCAGGACAAAAACAAATTTCCTGAGTGGTTACAACGCATGAAATCCAGCCTGCAGTGTCATCGCCGCTAGCCAAACTGCCCGACCTGTTCCGATGCCGACTCGCTCACTGACAAGCGTTGCCTCGTTGCATCGGCTTGCAGCACCTGCAAAAGCTCATGAGTGGGAGTGGGGAGTGGGTTAGTGAGATCAATTTCCAGGATACAACCTTGTGTTTCCACGATTGCGTTGCTCGTCCCTGCACGTTAACGCTGCACATATTGGTTCCTTCTCCAGATCGCAGCCAGTCAAATAAGTTCTGTGACAGAAGACACAATATACATTGATAAATTTGTTTACTAGACTGTGGGAGAAATGAGCTGGCCTTCCCTCAATAGGTATGCCATGTAATCGACTGAGTTACCCATTGATGAGCATATATGTAAGCATTGGCACCCGGATGGGATATGTCCTTTTATACTCGTCACAGATTGCAATGCTGATGCCCATCCATTCCTTTAGCTACGGAGGCGCATTTCGCAGGTTTTCTTGTCGTGCTCTCAAATGGATTGCCGTCCAACGTGAAAGATTGCATTGCTGATATTGCCTCCATTGGCAGCGGCGCCTCTTGGTTTCCATCGGAACAACCCAGCTAACTCTTCTACTTGCCGGGGTCTTTTGGGCATAACTCAGTGACTTGATGCAACTACATATGGCATTTGTGGCAAATACTTTAAGAAGCTTATGCCTGTCAAAACTACCATCTGCTCCACTCCATGGTCCCAATAGATTAGCCTCACTGCTAAAAGTCAATCGCGCTTATCCCTTTTGTATGATGGACATTATGGTTCCTAGAAAGCATATTGCCCTAGCTAACGCCAAAGATCCTAGTTAATTATTGCCTTGGCCTGTATCATGCACTTCAAAGACATATAGGCAAAGAGCATTGAGAGGCAGAGAAACATGGTAGACCGAAAGTAATATATTTAAAGTTTAGTTTTGATGGGTATTTTTGGGTATCTTTCGTAATTGAGATGAAGTAAGAGAAAAAAAAAAGCAAGTGTCCAAAGGAACAGTGTCCAGTTTCGTAGCGCTCCATTTATCATGAAACTGGGCTTATCACCCTCGAAATATCTCGCATTTGCCTCATGTGACGCACATCTTTGTTTACTAACCATAATGGTATCGAAATGCGCCCCTTGATTTCTAGACACGAGTCGGATGCTGAAGAGAAAGAAATTACATTCCTTAAAAATATTAAAGAACATTCTTTTGTTAATGTTTTCAACACGACGTTTTAATGACAGAGTGTTGTATTGGTGATAGGTGGACTTCAAAAGGTTATTATGATTCCGATGTGTCAGAATGTCTGAATGGGCCACACAAAGTTTGGATACCCGATGTCGCTTTTGATGGTTCTGCTTCTCTCTTGCAAATCCAAGCCACTTCACCTCGACGTTTGGGCGATACCCAGTCGGATCTAGGCCCCGTTTTGATTGACAACTTTTCATGAGGACCGAGAAATCATCTGCGCATTGACACTCTTCAGAGTGGAAGTCTCTTGTCTGGACGTGTTGAAAAAGCACATGTCCCAACCACAGCACACCCCTGAAACGATAATGCCAATTATCGGCATTATATGTGCCAGACCAACTGAAATTATTCCAGGGCTTCTATAGAGGCATGTAAAAAATACGATATCTGAGGAGACTGTACTCGGCATGTCCTTTTAGGGTCACAGACTAGCTTGGGTGGCACAAGATGTCGCACTGCTATTGCAAGAACGCACTCATATTGACCCAATAAACATTATTCTTTGTCAAGATTCTACTTCATATAGGTAAATAGTTATTCATCATTATTTTTTTACCAATTTCGTCTGACCGAATATGCTCCTTCTTATTTCTTACTGGAATAGGATCCTGGCATTGACTGGGTTGGTTGGCCCTTGCGCACAGCCTCCACCTGATACGCGGGGCGTTAGCAAACCACAGCCCCCTGCCTGCCGTTTGGCTGCAAAGGCCAGTGTTTGGCAAGACTACATATTGTTCTCTTCATCACAATCAAAAATCCACTGCGCCGCGCCGCGAGGACAATGGAAATAGCTGCATCTCGGTAGCTGTGTTGTTCTCATTCTAGCCCCACGTTCCTTTCTTCTTCTTCTTCTCTTCTCCCCTCGCTTCTCCCCTGGCCTCCAGTTTTCCTCTGCCCCTTCTTCTCCCGTAATCGCTTGGGGGCTTAACAGATCGCCACGAGAAGCCACAGCCTCGCCTTTAGATGGACCTGGCTCTCTTTTCCATAAAACCATCTTGAACTCCTTCTTATTCTTCATCAACGACTGCTACAGCTGCCATGTCTGGGCCTCAGCTTACCGCCGGGGGTCGCTCCTTCACTCACCATGTCGACTTCAACCCTGCCACTGATCATCACAGGGCGGCACCACCACCACAGCCTATGGACGATTTCTCGTCTGATGACGAGGCACCTCCAGCCGGAGTCGCAGACCTTTATGCGATGAGGCCGTTTTTCCCTGGCCAGCCCAAGTCTCTGGCCGGGATTGCTCTCAGAGCCTTTTGCTTGGGCATGGTTTTCGCAGCTAGCGCTGTCTCTGTCGTGGCCATTCTGCTCTTCACCAATAGCCCAATATGGCGCCCGCCCTTCTTCCTCCTTGCGCTCTCAGCCTTCCACTTTCTCGAGTTCTGGACGACTGCAGAGCGGAATACCCTTGTCGCCAAAGTCGACAGTTTCTTGCTGACCGCGAACTGGCCCTCGTATGCCATTGCGCACTCTGCTGCCTTTCTCGAAAGCGCCATCGTCAACATCTTCTTTCCTAACCGCAACTGGTCACCCTTTGGCCTCGGTCCTTGGATCCTTGCTCTCGGCCTCTTGATGACTTTGGTTGGACAATTCGTTCGCTCTGCAGCCATGCTACACGCAGGAGCCAGTTTCAATCACATAGTCCAAACCAGAAAGGCTGACTCCCACAGACTCATTACTACTGGGATCTATTCCATATTCAGGCACCCCAGCTACTTTGGATTCTTTTACTGGGGCCTTGGGATACAGTTGGTGCTTGGAAACATCCTCTGCTTCTTCGCATACTCGGGCGTTCTCTGGATGTTTTTTAGTAGGCGAATTAGACACGAGGAAGCTAAACTGATTGAATTCTTCAAAGATGACTACATTCAGTACCGAAACAAAGTTGGCACAAAGATGCCCTTCATTTGATGATTGTGGACTTGGAATATACCCAAAGATTGCGCAGAGAGGCATTTGTCAAGCATATGTCTTTAATTCAGAAATTGGTGGACCTTCTGTCATTGAGACGTTTATGAGGTAGTAAATAAAATGAAACTTCAATTGTACAACGAAAAAAAATAACACCATGTGCCGTATTCGCTTTACCAAACTTAGTACCCAGTAGTTAAACACTTTTATCGACCGGCCGATGCTGCCATTTGTTTGCTGACGCTGCCGTACTTGGCCTGCCAAGCATAAAAGTACATTAATGCTGCGAATGGTTGCCCGAAAATGGTGAATGAAACCCAAAATATAATGTTGCCAAGAAGCTTTCCAGTGTTGCCATGCTTCATCTTCTCGAGAGGGCGGGTGATGGCGATGAGTGGTAGCTGTAAAAACATTCCCAGGAAAGCAACGCCTGTAATTGTTAGCTTTTATCAATATATTTTTCGACTGGAATAACTTACCGATGATGTTGTGGGTAGGAACGCCAACAAGAATCTCGTGAAGAACCGCAGAAATAAAGAAAACTGTCAAGCTGGCAGCTTGAGGGCTCCAGCCACGCCCGATCATGGGCATATATACATGACGCTTAAAATATGTGTAGACAGGCTTGTTCCACAACCGCCAATATGTTCCGAGGCTTTCGCTGTTCCACCAATCGTCGTAGAAGGCTCTGTCGCCGAATCTCAAAACCTCTGCGAGTGCGTTGAGGAAAGATTGGAAGAGCGCAAAGAACCCAGCAAGCCAAATAACAAGGGATATGGTAGAGAGCTTCATCAGTCGCTCAAGGATGGACATGACGTCCAGCGAAGCAATCTTATCCAGAGAGTTTCGCAAGACCGGTGCAGCATATTGGGCACTGGCGACCCAGATGAAAGCGCTGAGACAAAAGATTTCTCCTAGTCTCTTAAACACAAAGACCCATCTAATTTTGTCTGTTCGAGGGTAAACGGGCTGATAAACCAAAGTCGGGGCCCACCAGAAGTAAATCAAATTTCCCAGTGTGATGTTTTGCGGATACGGACACTCTTCGTACAGCTTGGGAAGAAGTTCGCGCTCTCCCTCGGCGGGGTGGAGGTAGGCATGACGCAGGTCACGATTCGTAAACGCATACGAGGCAGTCTTGAGCCAGACAACGATGGCGTGCATCTCAGTCAGGGTACCGATGAGAGGGTGATGGACCTTGAAATAAACCACGAGAGTGGTGATAGTGAGCGCAAGTGTGACGTTGATGCCGTGTGCCCAGGCCACAATGACCCATGTTGACTGGAACTTCTTTTTCTCAGCTTCAGAGACGCCCGAGGAGCTTTCCTTGATTCGCTTGATGGACCCTCGCGCCTGTTGAGCAGCGGCAAGCTCAATCAGGTAGGCTGCGATGAGATGGCATGGAATAAGAAAATAGAGTGAAAGACCAAGAAAGACATCTTTGCGACTGTAATCGTGACATTTTAGACAGATCAAAACACCATACTATGAATATGCCGTGTTAGTTACATCATCGTAGATCATTTGTTTGTTTTTTTTCTTTTTTTTTAGTGGCGTAGTACGAGAAATGTACCTTTTGAATATTTTCAATCATCAATCGCAAGTTGCCGACCACTGTGAGGTGTCAATGACGAACGTATTACGACATGGAGGCATGGAGCCCCTCGTTGGGGATTGAGGCGTACCCAGGACAATTACCATGAGGTTTCGAAAACCCAAGAAACTGGGGGTAGCGTCCGAGTCGTGACTGAGACACGAGGGCCTCGTCTTGGAGTGCACTGCAACCACATGTCTGTACTTCTGCGGCTGCTTTTGTGGTTGTGCTGGCGTGGTCCCGTTGCTTTGTTTCTGCTGTGGATCACGCTCGGTGACGTCGGGACCTGCACGTCGCATAACGGGGCTCGAAAAGGACCCATTGGACGTTTCGATGCTCGTGGCAGTGGCCGAGTTCATGGTGCTCGGGGATCGTCTGTCGATACAGACGGAGCTCGCGAAATGGATTGGGAGACGACCCAGGGTACAAAGGAAAGACGAGGAACGGAAGCGTGGCCAGTCCAAGTTAAGTTATATGGTGGCGAGACCTGATAAGCTTGGCTCGGTTTCGGTATCATCAAGCAGACGCCACAAACAGCTACCACGGTGGGCGTCCTGCAGCTCTCAACGGTCGGGAATGGCCCTGATGGAACAATGCGCAATGACTATGGATGATGAAATGGTGTTGAGGAATGCAGGGAATCGGGCGATTGACCAGCCAGACGAAGGGGGAGGGGGCGAATTCCAACCTCTTAAACCCCCCGAATTGAAGCCGGCAGGGTGGTTGACTTTTTTGGTGACATCGAGCCTTCGTTAAGGCACGCCGAGTCGCCAGTGGCATGGCTCGGCCGCGCTGGGGCTTCCCTCTGTGGCATGCCATGCAGCACATAAGCGGGGCCCTGTTTGGAGCCCTCCATGGGGGGATCAAAGCCCAGCGTCTGTGGGCCAACACGGACTGGCAGAGCTGCCAAATACAGGGCAGCTCTTGGGCTCATAGGCCGTGATGGAGGGCTGACAGGAAGTTAGTGGATGGCAGTGGGGGGCAGGGCCCCTGGAGCTGCCGCATCGTGGCGCTGAAGGGGGTCAATCTGCGGCGATGGGTCCTTGTCTCGCCTGTTGAGAGCTGCAGTTTGCGTACTGCTCGTCCGCTTTTGGCCCATGTCAGGCATGTGAAGGGTGCATTGCATCTGCTGGTGGGAGGTGTGGGAGGGGAGCTACATGAACAAGGCAAGCTCGGGTACTCTCCGTGGGCGCCGAGCCCCAACAAACCATCCCTCCAGAGGGGAAACCATTGATTAAGTTAGCGGCTTATCTAGCAAAGGATCTTTACGAAGGGTGTGTGGATGCCGTGATCTATCGAGGAGATTCAGTTCAGTTAGTGCGTGCCTGATCGCCAGGTCAAGCATCAAGAAAGTGTGCGTCAAAGCTGCCACAAGCTTGCAATAGGGAATCAGGAATGGGTCCGTACACACTTGCCTAGGCATTCCCTCGCCGGCCGAGGCAAGGTGTGGCTTGGCCAGGCTGCTGATGAAATAACCCCTGTCGTCTGAAGACGGCGTCAGACGCGAGATCACATGACCTCCATCCACCGAGTCGTCGGCTAAACCCCGCCTAAATAGGTCGAAGCTCTGGCCTGCACTTCACCTCGTGGTACGCGACAGGACGGCAGCTCGGTAGCTTTGGTGTTTGATGATTTCATTATTTCGCCTTCATTTCTGACTTTTCAGTGCCCGAAACGGCAACCCGCTGGAACTACTCACGCCGAATTCAATTTCCCATTTACCCATCTCACGAGACGCGCCTCGTCACCCCAGCATCAATCGGCAGTCGTGGATGTTTGAGCCCTCCAAAGGGCAGTAGCCAAAATGGCTTTTGAGCCTCGAGGCGAGCATGGTGACCGAGGAGGAGCTGGTCAGGGCCAAGACGCAGGATTTGTTAAGGTCAGAGGTCGACGTAAGTGTTTTTTTGTTGTTTTTATCATGAATTTTGGTTGCCATGATTTGTGAGAATGCTTGCTTCTGTTTAGTAGCAGATGCGGTAACTGCATTTCCCCATTCACAATGGTAACCAGCCTCTGCATGTATCGTCGTGGTTGTGATTATTTTCCAACAATAGATGTGGCCGACTATTCATTTGACGGGACTTTTTTGCCTTATGACGACAAGTTCTATTCTGACTATCATTTCACATCACTTCATTGCTACTACCTATTCTCAATCAGTTATTCTTTCTCTATCTTCATTTCCTTCATGTCTTTCTTTCCATTTATCCTTTTTCGTTCTTTCCTTGGAGTTAAAAGGCTTGAACCATTTTCGCGAGATCATCTCCATTTCATGTCGTTTTGGCTATGGATAAGAGAGATAGAAACAAGGCTGTGCTGTTCGAGGGACTGACCATGCATCCACCAGGTCCTGTGACCGACTATGGCGCTACCGTCACACACTGGCTGCACCATCGTGTGCCAAACTACAAGGGAGGATATAATGGAGAGGCCGAAAGGCCGAGTGCTAGTTATATCGTTGACGTGAGTATGGTTCCTGAAGAGACTGAGCTAGGTTGGCTAACCCTCCACCTTTAGATGATACCCCCTGCTGCAAGACCAGCACATGCCGGCGATAGTATTCCTATCAAGCATCTGCACTCGTCACTTAACAAGATTAAACATCCCATCAACGTCGTCCGATGGACGCCGGAAGGTCGAAGATTGTTGACCGCCTCCACAAGTGGCGAGTTCACTCTCTGGAACGGAACAGGCTTCAACTTTGAAACCATTATGCAGGCTCACGATTCAGCCATCCGTGCTTTGGAATACTCACATAGCGACGATTGGCTCATTTCGGCTGACCATGACGGAATAATCAAATACTGGCAACCAAACTTCAACAACGTACAGAGTATAAACGCCCACTCTGATCCCATTCGAGACCTCGCTTTTAGCCCCAGCGACTCGAAATTTGTTACAGCGAGCGACGATTCCACCCTCAAAATCTTTGATTTTGCCCTGGGATCTATGGAGTCTAAACTTGAGGGCCACGGTTGGGATGCGAAGAGCGTTGATTGGCATCCAACAAAGGGTCTTTTAGTATCTGGGTCAAAAGATCACTTGGTCAAGCTCTGGGATCCTCGTACTGGTAGATGTCTTACGACCCTCCACGGCCACAAAAGCACAATCACCAAGGTCCTCTTCGAAAAGGTTCGTGGCGCTTGTCTGGCTACTTCAGCGCGTGATCAAACCGCCCGCGTTTTCGATCTGCGAATGATGCGTGACATTTGTCTCCTCAAGGGCCACGAGAAGGACATTTCCACATTGACTTGGCATCCCATTCATCCCAACCTGCTTAGTACTGGTGGCATGGATGGCTCCCTCTTCCATTACCTCCTGGATACACCCAACCCGCCAGCCGGCCAGCCCTTAACAGTTGCGCCGTACGACAGTCCTGATCCTACAACTGCTCCTGCCCAGTCCATTTGGCCAACCCACAAAGTTCCCTTTGCCCACGACTATGCCATCTGGTCTCTCGACTGGCATCCTCTTGGGCATGTTCTCGCCTCTGGATCTAATGATCGTATTACTCGATTCTGGACACGAGCTCGACCAGGCGATACTGAGGTGTTCCAAGATCGATATCATATCGGCGAAGCAGCTGCTGAGGCTCAGGGTACTTGGGACCGCCGTGGAAACAGACGACAACGACAGGAGGAAGAGCAGCAGCAAATGGAGGATGAAATGGATGCTCTGGTTGATCAAGATGCTCTTAAATCCGCCGTACCCGGACTGCCTGGTATTCCTGGACTTCCTCTTGGCGGAGGCGTTCCTGGTCTTGGTTCTGCTATTCCGCCACCACCCTCTATCCCTGGTGTTGGTGGTGCCAGCTCGAGCGCTCCTCCTCCTCCCCTCCCATTCCCGTTGCCCGGACTCAATGGTGCTCCTCCGCCACCTCTCCCAGGTCTGGACCCCAACAATCCCCCTGATCCTGCCCAAATCATTGAGTTGATGAAGAAGGCCGGCGTGCCACTCCCACCTCCCGGAGCACTGCCTCCCGGAGCACTGCCTCCCGGGGCACTACCTCCTGGTCTTCCTTCTGGCCTTCCTTCTGGCCTTCCTCCCGGTCTACTTCCTCCACCAGGAACGGTGCCACCGCCTGGCAATTTTTCGATTCCTGTCCCTCCGCCCCCCATGCCTGGTCTTGCTGCTGTCGATGACAAAGGAGGGCGCCGCGCTCCATTGCCGAGCCAGGAAGAGAGTCTCCGGCAAGAGCAGCGACAAGGAAAATACACCCGCATCCGATAAACCGGATGAGAATTTGCGATGTCGACAGGTTGATACCCTCCGGCGTTGGTGGTAGAATGCAAAAAGTTGTTGTGGTTGAACTCACTTCCGGATGAAGCAGATGTATTATACATAGGGATGCAGATAATCAGATCGATAAGCGGTCTAGGAATATTGAATTGTATTTTGTTTTCAATGGCCAGCTAATCTACATGTCATTATGTGTTTTGCTGCCGTAGCCTAAGCTGATGCTTGACTAACTGAAGCTGCAAATGTCTTGGGATGCAAATGTGTGATGCGTACTTTTCAAGAAACACATTGCGAGCTTTAAAAAATTGCCCATCTTTGGGCTTTACAAGCTAGGGGGAGAATCTCGCGTCTTCTAGGTCTGTATAATACAACGATATCTTACACCATTCAGGCCTTGGGGAATGCCTTTTGCTTATCCGCAAAGTCTCGAATCACCAGGGCGCATGTTTGGTCAGCACACAGGCGGCGTCGTCGCTGGACCGGTAGCTTGGAGGCGAACTCGAGGCCGCTGGCGCGCTCGACGGCCTCGAGGGGAACTTCGAAATCGGTGATGGGCTTCTTGTTGTCGATGGGGGCGTTGGGGAGGACAAAGGCGCCCAGGGCAACGTTGCCGCCGACCTTGCCGTCCTCGGCAAAGATGACCTTGTAGAAGTGGGTAGGCACGGCAATGTTGGGAGGGTGGCCAATGACCTCGTACTTGATGTACCACTTCTTGTCGACGGGATCTTGCTTGGGGAGGTATAGGGGGCCGGTAGCGATGCGGACTGAGGGGTACTTGTCGGTTAGGCGACGGCAAAAGTCCTCGAAATGGGCCCAGTAATCGCGGTTGAAGCCTTCGCCGACCTGGGGGCACATGTTTGTGAGGTAAAAGGTGTCATCCATGGCCTGCTGGGACCACTTGCAATCGGCGGCCGGTACTTGGTGGCCACGGTCATAGCCGCTGCGGTAGTAGTCCTTTAGCAGACCACGGAACTTTTGGGGCACCTCGGCATCCTCAACAAAGTTGGAGTGCTTGCGATCGCCTTCGCGGTGCTTGAGGGACTCGGGTGTGATATGCTCGACAACCCAGTGGGGGTTGCGAGTGCGGCGGTCGAAGCTCGAGACGAGGGCGGTGCGGTTGGCAATGTCGGCGACGGGGCCGGGGAAGCCATACTCGAAAAGGCCGGCCGGGTTCACGTAGGGGTTGGTGGCAAGCGGAGCGGAGGGGGGCACAACGGCCGGCGGGCCGAAGACTTGCGAGGCCGGGACGCCGGTGGAAGCTGGGGCCGCCGGTGCGGGAGCGGAGATGAAGTTGGCGGTAGTCGGTGGCGGCTGTGGTTTTTGGGATTCGGTGCTCTTACCACCACGGAAAGAGAGTATAGCCGCGGTGACAGCAGCACCACCGCCGGCGCCGAGGGCAATTGTAGCGAGAGTTGCCTTGGACATGATGTCAAGCTTGGAGAGGCTAAAGGTCAAGGCAAGGATGGCGGAGCTTCAGAAGCTTTAGCTAGGCAAGTGCTGGTATTTTCCGGGCCGAAGGAGAAATAATGGGTGGTGAGGCTTAGGCGCCGCGAGGACAATCACGAGGTGATGACACTTGCTCCAATTGGGATTGGGAACTCGTGATGTCTTGAAGTCACGGGTCGATCAAGAGCTAGCTGGCTGACCTGTGATTTTGTGTGTGTTGCACTGTCGCTGGAATTTTGGCAGAGACCATAGAGTGCCGAGAATCTTCCGGCGATAAGGCCTTATCCATTTCCCAGGGTCCCAATCGAGGTCCCATGTGTACACAAGTTTGGTCGGCTAGTCCCACATGCTTGACGTCAGGCGGCCGACAATGGAGGGGATTGTTGAAGCTAATATTTGAGACCGTGGCTGGATAAAAGTATAATTCGAGATGGTGAACCATGGTAAATATTGGGCATCTAGTGTAAGTCAATATGTGGTTGACTGCTCTCTCTGGACATTTCACAGGCCACAGATGCCGAATGATTCTACGGGTATGGTTTGGCGGGAGTGAGATCCCTGTGCCATATCATATGCGAGGCCTGCCTTTGCAGCGCCCCAGACCTAAAGTTGGAGACCTGCAGGTTATCGAGGATGTTGCACAAGATTTGCGCCCCGGGCCGTAAGATCCGCAACTCTGATCCCAAAAGGACATGGCCACCGATGCAAATTATTGCCTGTTGCTTGGTTGAACATGGCCATTTCCGTAATCAGGATGCCAAGAAACGGCTTCGCATTGCCATGTTACAGTCCACGGAGGGGGGCGCAAATGCGGCGGGGGAGCGAGGCGGTCTCGGAGGGTGCACATTTTGGGACCTGTGGTGTCACACATAGTTCACGATGTGCCTCAGACAAGTATAGACCTGACATTGGACAAAAGTAATCCCCACGAGCCGAGCTTATCAAACGTGATCGAGTAGCGGTGTCGTTGGGTTTGCCGGTGCCTCAGTGAGCCAAGCAGGCGGCGTCTCGATGCACCCTCCCAGCGAAAGCAGGTTTGAGAATGGTGCTGATGAGGCTCGCACTAGGGCGGCTGATGACGAAACAGGGTGGTTTGATTCGTTGGCCAGGCTGGTCGTGTTTTGGAAAATCGACTGGGGTGCGCAACGATCTTTTAAAAGACATGCTAAGCTGCGGCGGCATGGGCACCCAAGGGCATTTGTCACCCAAGCTCTGGCGCCCGCTGCATCCGATGAGCGATTGAAGAGTCACAGAGGGCAATGAGGCGGATAGTTATCCATCATCGCCTTCGCGCCGGGCTAAGAAATGAACGGGTCATGGGGACTTGGCTGTCGTTTAGCGGCTGTCGTTCAAGAGGTGGGACTGTCTTCTGTTTTTTTGATGCGCAGATCCGCTGTCGCCCACGCCCCCACGTCGAATGCGAGTCGATGCTCTGGGCCTCGTCTGGCACGTTCAGACAGGCGCTGCGAATGAGCGCTGGCCGTGAACCTCTATGGCCAAACTGTAACATTGGCTGTACCGCGTCCGGCAGTATCCAATACCTTGTCAAACGTGTCTCACCAAAATGTTATTTGATTTTCCAAGCCCTGCATTGCTGGTCGGGCGGATGGGCAGCTCCCGTCCAATGACGGTTCGGCTTGGTGGCCGTGAGAACCTTGAGGGCCAACCTCCACTTCAGGCCCCTTCACACCCTTCACCGATGACCCAGTAGCACGTCCATGGTCAGCGTCCCAATCGCAGCATAAGGCCACTAATAATCACCATTTGACCAACCCCCCCACGCGCTATGGCGCTGCCAAAGGCACTGCCAGGGCCTGAAGTACCATATACACTGTAGCTTCCCCTGTCGTCGCGGACGGGAAGGTGATGCCCTGATGTGGACGATCTGATTTGAATTACTGAGGCAATCCCACCCTACCAGCGTACCTACTTCCTTACATCACCCGTGTCGTGGCCTCGCCTCTGCTCTCTCTCGCCAGCTTCTCCTTTGTTCTCCAAACTGCAGCCTTTACTCTATCGCTATCCCAGCACTGCTATTCCGTTTTGTGGGCTCCAGTCTTCCTGCTGAGGCACGACGGAACTCGATCTCTTCCTCCTCCCACCTCCGCACGCGGCCTCCGCGAGACTAGTAGTATACTACGTCAGAAACTACCAGTCCCACCTCTCCGCGCACCTTTTCCAGCATTACCCTGTCACGGCCTTGTTATCAGCTTCAGACCCCGGCCTGACAAATACCCTCAATTCCGACCTAAGCCTTGAGTTCTACCGTATTCTGCTTGTGAACCGTCGCCCATGCAGTAGGCTTCGCCCTTTCTCGAGAGATTTGCCCGTTTTGGAGGCGAAGGAGACGTTGTAACCATGGCACTCTCTACAAGAGGTCTCGACAATGACACTCGCGGATGGATTCTGTGCGTCATTAGCGGCATTGGTAAGTTGGCTTGGATCTTGACGTCTCTCCCATGCTAACCAGCGTACCCTCAGCCTGCATCTTTGGCGCTTCGGTAATCTGTGTCGATGCCATCGTTCGCTTGTTTCCCGGAAAGCAAAACTTTCGTATTCAAGACAGCAATGTATTTCTTGCATGTTCTTTGAGTCTGAGCTTTGGCGTCATGGTAAGGCTTCTCTTCTTACATGTGATATCGTTAGCTACGCCTGGATGCTAACGTCTGCCACCCAGATCTTCTCCTCACTATTTAGTATGCTACCAGAGTCTAAAGATTATCTCAAAAAGACGGACTGGTCCGATCAGGCTGCTGGTCTCATAATGATGGGATGTTTCGTGGCAGGCTTCATCGGAATCCAAGCTGTTTCCAGGTTCCTTCACCAGCACGTTCCTACACATGTCGTTGACTGTGACCATACTCACGACGAGCTAAATGCTAAAGACACTTGCCAACATAGCCGACGACAATCGCGTGCCAGCCGTGCCCGTCGTCGATTATCGCAACGAGCTTCTTCACGTCCTAGGATCTCAAAATCAACACCGAATGGTGAAAATGGGCACACCAACGGTTTCGCAACAGAGTCCACTCCTCTCCTTCCTTCAGAAAATAGCCATCAATCAACATTTCTTCACCCAAATCACGCCGAGGAGATGGCACAGACCTCTGCCAGCCCTGCTGTAGTCGACCGCAAAAGTTCGACAGCTCGCCTACCAAGCCTCGATCGACGATCCTCCTCTATTGCTGAGGTACAAAAACGAGTCATGTCATTTGTGCAGGACAAGAAGCGCAATTGCGACGAATCTGGTTCTTGTTATGGATACACTGATCCCTGTGGCCAAGAATGCTTCAAGCATATTGGCAAGCGCTCCTCGAATGCTTCTCGGCAACAAGTGGTTCTTCGGACGACCATGATGCCTCGCCCAGAGCACCATGGTGAAAATGGCCACGCTCATAATCACGAACACGGCGACGAGAGCTCACACCATGACGAACACCATGCATCGGATCAGTTTGTCACCCCAAACTATCGCATTAGCCGTGCCACTTCCCGAGAGGCTTTGGTTCCTCCATTCGTGGAAGAAGAAATAGATCATGATAGTTCATGCTCATCTGTACAGGAAGATCAGGACATCGAGGCTCAGCATCACCACCACGTACCTACCAACGCCTTTCTTTCTATCGGTCTTCAAACTTCGATCGCAATTGCACTCCACAAGTTTCCTGAAGGGTTTATCACATATGCGACTAACCATGCCAACCCGGACCTTGGTTTTAACGTTTTTATGGCATTATTTGTTCACAATATTACTGAAGGATTCGCTATGTGCCTGCCGCTTTACATGGCCCTCGGGTCTCGATGGAAAGCCATGGCGTGGTCTGCATGCCTCGGCGGATTGTCTCAACCATTCGGTGCAGGCCTGGCCGTTTTGTGGTTCAAGCTTGCCAGCCAAACACACATGACCCCTAACGCCGTTGCCTATGCTTGTTTGTTTGCCATTACTTCAGGCATTATGGTCAGCGTTGCCCTGCAGCTCTTCGTTGAGGGTTTGAGTCTTAACCACAACCGGAATTTATGCATCTTCTTTGCATTCTTAGGCATGGCCGTGCTGGGTGTGAGCAATGCGCTTGTAGGAACCCACTAAGCTCAAACTGGTGCGGACAGCTTTTACTTGTCCGATCACATTTCCGTATGTAAACCGCAGCGCTGTTTACATCCGCCACCTTGAACTTGTTTTATAGCCTGGAGTTTGGTTTTGTGAATTTGGTTTGCATCGGGCCCAGAGGCAACTTTGGCGTATTATTTGATAATTTGCATCCATATTGGATTTGGCATGGGACTGGGTAAACACACAACGGCATCATTAGCATCGGGAAGTCATGTTTATAGACGGACGGGGTGTTGCACTTGACACCACTTAAAATTGAAACCTGTTTTATTCCTCTCCCCAAAAAGAAAACTCCTCCCTAGTCATTTTCCTCGCCCATTTTGTTCGTAAGATGGAGATGAGTAGCTATTATGCTGACATCGCTTTTGGCTGTAAAGCCAGGGGTATCTAAATTACACTTTTGAAGACCAAATCCCAACGCCATGTCGTTTATTCTTTTCTTTCACTCCATATAAATCAATTTATAGAACCCCAAGTGCAGGATCCACCATAGTTTCGGGGAGCTCTTGGGGATCACGTGCTAGAAGAAGGATGTTTGCTTCGTCCTCGGGCCACTCATCGTGTGCTAGACCATAGTCCATCTGGGCGGCAAATATTTCTTCTTGCTGGGAGCTTTCAGCCCAGGAAGGCTTGAGAGGATCTAAATCGTCGCCGAAGAGGGGTTGCTCCACGTCAAGTTGCGTCTGGGAGAGAAAAAGAGCCGGATCAGCGTCAGCGCTGTGGAGGGTCTGGAGATGAACATTCAGATCGTGGTATCGTATGAAGCCCTCGTTGCAATGGGGGCAAGTGATGTTTTGCTTGACGAGGTTCGTGGTACCAGATATCTCATCAATTAGATCAGGCTGTGGTGTTTGTGTCTTGGATAGCTTGGGGCGCTCCTGACCCAGATGTTTGTAGCGTACGTGATCCTCAAGACGTACTTTGGTGCTGAATTTGTCACCACAACCTTGGCCATTGGTCCAGCCCGGTAGGTTTGAAGCGCTGAGGTCAACTTCGCCGCATACAAAACGAAAGCCTTCGTGGGCGGTGCGGACGTGGGCGTTGAGGTTGGATTTCTTCGTAAACCTTTTAGTGCAGTCTGCGTATGGGCAGGCAATTGTCTTGCGGTCCTCGACAGTCTTGCCAGAGTGATGCATCTCAACGTGCTGCTCAAGTTCCCACCGAGTGCCAGACTTGAACTCGCAGAACATGCAGTTCTGGTGCTCTTGGCGAACATGAACTTGGAGCAGCACTTCGGTGGTGAATCCAACGCGCTGTTCGGATCCGTCCGGCATTGTCTTTAAGCCACACTCTCCACACCAAAATTTTGCATCTCCGTGTACTCGCTCGCGGTGTCTCTTCAATGCGGGCTTGGAATCAAATGCTTCGTTGCAGCCAGGTTCGGGACACTGGTGAGCGGGCAATCCCTGGTGATCCTTGCGGACGTGCTTGTGTAGTGTTTCCTTTTTGCGGAAGCTCTGGCCACAATCCTTGCATCGGAATCTCTCCTCGCCCTCGTGGACAGCCTGGTGTCGCTTGAGTCTGGTACCAGTCACGAAGCTCTTTCCGCAACCCTCCTTGGGGCACACATGATTTCGTTCGAGGGTGTGTACTGCTTTTATATGTTGCTTCAAATGCTTGTCTTCGATGTAATCCTTGTCGCAGCCGGCATATGTACACTTGAAAGGTCGAGAATTGGTGTGGGAATTGAGATGGTCTCGCAGTCTAGCAGGTCTATTGAACGTCTTGGGGCACCCAGGCCAAGTACAAGCAAGGGTTTTTAAATCCGAGGGGAATTTTGGACGAGGTGTCGTTGCGCCGGTATTGGCAGTCATGGGGGAATCAGCTTCGGTCACAGATGCAGGAGTTCGTGCAGTCGAAACATCGTCATCGGGGTCATCAATGTCTAGATAGCTCTGGTCAGCGATGCTGGACTCGGTGGAATCGGGAAGCGGTTCCACAAACACAAATCATCGTCAGAATCCACAGTCTGGCGTCGCTTTGTGGAAGGAGTTCCAGGCGCCGGGCCAACAGCACTGCGTTTTGTCATCTTGTTGTCATGCCTGGGGCCAAGCTATTTCGCAAATGTTGCAAGGAAAATATCGTAAAAGCCGGCAGAATCGCCACCATTTTAAAGGCGGTATGTTGAAATTTGTGGTCGGTTACGACTTTCCAGCACAAATTGTGGGGGGACGAGCTACTGGTGGACAGGGGTGGGTGGCCGGCCCCATAATATTTTGAGCAGACTCGACCTCCGGATCATCCTCGGAGAAAGGTGATTTTCTTCTGTCTCTTCCAGCTTTTTTCACGAGGCTGAACAAAGCAGCCTCAAGGAACTGTCTACGCATTCATTTGTCAAGACACTCCTTCCTCTCACCACCGAAACTCAAGCTACAACAAATCCTGCATCATGTCTGACTTTGGAGATGACGATGCCGGCATGGGCGCGTAAGTAATTGCCATTGTCTTGCCGCAAAGTCAATTCCAGAAGCCTTGTTCCTAACTTTTCTTGCTGCCTGTAGCGACGAGCCCATGTACGAGGAGGAGGACGGCAATGAGTTCTACGATCCCGAGGTCCTTGAAGAGGACAACGAACGGCTACAGGACGGCGATGACCAGGACAATGTCGTTGTCTCGGGTGACCCCTCTGCTGCTGCCAACGCGCTCAAGGGTGGTGAGAAGAGCATGAAAGACAAGAAAATTCCCGACAACGAGCGAACTACGACCCCCTATATGACTAAATATGAACGGGCACGTATTCTGGGCACGCGCGCGCTGCAGATTAGGTTGGTGGTGCTCGATTATACATGTTGCGACGCGATAGTGATGTGCTGACAACGACACAGCATGAATGCGCCAGTGCTAGTCGATCTTGAGGGCGAGACGGATCCTCTTCAGATTGCTATCAAGGAGATGCGAGAGAAGAAGATCCCTCTAATCGTGCGACGATACCTCCCGGATGGCTAGTAAGTTTTACCGTTCCGTGTGCTGTGAAAGTACGCGTCTACATGACAAGAGACTGACTGAGGGTACCTTAGTTACGAGGACTGGACCTGCGAGGAACTGCTGCAGTAAATTGGAAAAAGGAATATGGACGGCTGGGAGTCAGATTGGATCCAAGGCGCTTATACCCGTGGCCTCTGCCTTAGAAGACAATCGAGCTGAGTCGGTTCATTCTCTCCCTCTCCATACGCACCGGCGGCCAATCCGTATCCCGAAATCGTTTATGATGTATGAGCGTGGCGTTTATCATTTTTGGCTGTACCTGGGAACTAGACAAAAAAGATCAAATGGGCAATGTTTTGGGTTCCATTCTTTCCTTTCCAGTGCATGCCTTGACTTACAAGAGGTGGTCAAATCACGAGGAAAGAGAAGGTTAGGTTCAACCGCCAAAATGAGGAAAGAGATGCAAAATTGCCCGTGATACTGGAACAGATCTGAGGAGCTGATGATGGATTGGCCGGGGTGTGTTTGGCAAGAATGCTGGCACGAGCGATGGCATGAGCTCGGTATACACAAACGTAGGTGGTGAAGCCCACGATCATCGTCCTGATGCAAACAGGCCGAGCCGGCACGGATGTGACCATTTAGACAAGAGAAACAGTTTCATAACAAGATCAGAGTTCCAAGGGCACGTCACCTCATGGACCCTGTGATGTCAACAAGGTGTGGTTCGGGTGCTGCTCTGGTCCGGATCGGTGTGGAGCCCTGACGTTGATAATCGCCAGGTGGAATGAGACATTACGGCATATCGGATGTCGGAACACCATGTGGGTTTGACCGAGCGTGGCTCTGGTTTGGAGTAGAGAGAAATAGAATAGGAAAAAAAATGCAGCGGCGGTGAAGAGTCTAGACTCTCGAAAAACGCGTTGCCAGCTGATACAGCTGAGCAATGCGACTGGTGGCACAGACAGATAGGACGAGAAAAACAAAGCACCAAGACAAAAAGGCCCTGCTGCGCTGAAGCACTGCAACGCTACTGATGCAGCGCAACCTCAAAGGCAATGCAAGGGACCGAGATACAGACGCCTCTAAGTGGCAAATTCGGATCTGCACCACCAACCACGAGCCACAAAAACGCAGTTTCCAGCCCCGACGTTTTCGTGGCAGCGGGCCATTTTTCTGGAGGCTGTGGCCGATCCGTTAGATCCGGCGGCGAATCGAAGGGTTTTTTTTTTGTTTCTTGTTGCTTCCCCTCTCGCATTCTAGCGTCCGAGGCGGAGCGGGCGAGTGATGGTGACGCCGTGGAACTGTGCGACTCAGGCGGACCCAATTGGTGCGGGGGCGTCACGATCGTCCGCCCGGCGCGTGGTTAATTGATTGCCTAGGGCATCGGATGATTTGCACCATGGCCGGCATGACGTCGACGGGGGGTCCGTCGTTGAGATTGGGGGAGAGAGCTGTTTTGTTGTTATTTATCGAGGCATTTTGTTGGTTGTGGCTCAGCGGGCTGTCACAGGTTAATTATATAAGAGGTTGGTGGTGTGCAGCTCGGTGGTTGGGATCATGACCTCACCCGCCAGCATACAGACCTAAAAGCACCCGAGCTCGGCCTTAATTGCCCACAATAGACCACCAGCCCTTGGCAACAATTTGATTCACTCACACGATATTCTTTCTCCTTACTAATATCGCAATCTTCACAATGAAGTTTTCCGTTGCCGTCGCTACCATTGCCTCTGCCATGGCAGTTTCTGCCTCCCCCATCCATAGGCGACAAATTGGAGGGGTAAGTCAACGCACATGTCGCATTCGACTATGCTGAATTCCAAGACCTCACCTCTGACTCCTTCTTAGGTCCTTATGTGCACCGGTGTCAATGCCACTGGCACTTGCCACTACGAGGTCTACTCGCTAGGTGAATGCCACCAGCTCGAAGAGCCTTACCACGCCAACATCAACACATTTGCTCCCGATGGCGAAAACTTTGAGTGCTATCCTCGAACCTATGATTGCGGCGGCATCTGCCGCAGCCCAACTGGATGCACGTTTGGAGCCGTTGACTTCAACTACGAGAACAAGTACGATCTCGGCGCCATCGAGTGGAACACCCTCTTCAAGAGCTTCGACTGCGCTGCAAAGCGTAACTCGACGGTCAAGGCGACATGAAGAAGTTTTTTTTAAAAAGAGAATTGAAAAAGTAAACAAAAACGAAAACCAGAGAAAAAAAATCCAGTTTTGGCAAAAAGAAGACGACTTACACTGGGAGCGATTACCGGAGCCTGCGCCGGATCTAATATGATGCGGCTGAGATAATGATGATGCGGAGTTGGTAAACGGCTATTTTTCCCGATTTAGGAAGGGATTTCTATTTAATGTTATTGCACTCGCCGGACAGTAGGCATTCGCAAGATTGGGAAATTACAGCAAGAACGGGGGAAAGATGAAGACGAGAAGGATACATTCCTTTATGGCCGATGATTGATGCCTCGAGTACATACATACTACATACAATGCTAGATAATTGATTTTGAATATTCCGTCAAAAGTTCGGGACTTGGGCCCAAATGCCGACAGCCAGACTCGGAGACGTCCCGAAGTGTAGATTGGGTTGGGGGGAGATAATTCGGCGTTGCGGCGATGTGGGGAACCCCGGTCGAGCTTCCCCTCCTTGGTGCTGAGCGAGCCTCCTCTTCCCCACCTCCACCCGGGAAACTTGGATGGTCGAGTATCTATATCAAAGGCATCCCGGAGGACAAGACACCTGCTTTGAATCTGCTTCTTGAGACATTTATTATTGTTCGATCCATCAAGGTAGTTCGTTGTTGCTTCCCTTGCTGGCTAGTGTCAATTGACCTGATAATAATACGACGACTTACACAGCTCCTCCCTCCCTCCCCTCCCCAGAACATCACCACCAACACCGTCGACAAGATGGCTGCCGCACTCACAACCAACGCCACCATCAACAGCTTCGGGGGCCGCTTCCTCAAGCTCAGCCACCAGTCTGCCATCACTGGAACCCCCATGAACTTCACCCTCTACCTCCCTCCCACAGCCTCCGCCACCAAGCCCGCCCCCCTCCTCATCTACCTCTCGGGCCTCACCTGCTCCCCCGACAACGTCACCGAGAAGGGCTTCCTCCACGCCCACGCCTCGCCGCTCGGCCTCGCCCTCCTCTACCCTGACACCTCCCCCCGTGGCCTCGACCTGCCCGGCGAGCACGACTCGTGGGACTTTGGCAGCGCCGCCAGCTTCTACATCGACGCCACCCGCGACCCCTGGAGCAAGAACTACAACATGGAGTCGTACCTGACCAAGGAGCTGCCCGAGGTCGTCTTCGGTAACTTCAAGGAGCTCGACAGCCAGCGCGTCTCCATCTCCGGCCACTCCATGGGCGGCCACGGCGCCCTGACCCTGTACCTCAAGAACCCCGGCGCCTACAAGAGCGTCAGCGCCTGGGCCCCCATCTCGAACCCCGTCAACTGCCCCTGGGGCGAGAAGGCCTTCACCGGCTACCTGGGCGACAACAAGGAGGAGTGGAAGAAGCACGACGCCACTGAGCTGGTCAAGGGCTGGAAGGGTCCCCTCAACGCCCTCATCGATGTTGTGAGTCCTGCCGCCACTTAATGAAAATAGACAATCAAATTACTGACAACGTATGTGCTCAGGGAACTGGCGACAACTTCTACAAGGCTGGCCAGCTGCTCCCCGAGAACCTAGAGAAGGCCGCTAAGGAGGCCGGTGCCACCGACATCCAGGTCAACTACCGTGATGTACGTCCGCTGCTAGCCCTCCTTGACAAATAGTCTCCCCTGCTAACCATGATGCTCTAGGGCTATGACCACTCTTACTTCTTCATCTCTACCTTTGGTGCTGACCACATCAAGCACCACGCCAAGGCTCTTGGTCTCTGACTATCCGCCGGTCCACGTTTGTAACGAGTTAATGATGGTTCTGGATGCGAATTAATACCACCAAGAGTGGGTATTTGGGATGGATGCAGTCTCGGGTTACATGGTTGATGTTCAAGCAGCACTCAGCCTGGGTAAAAAGGACGTTTTTGATATAGGAGTAGAAATCGTCTCTTGAGGAGGAAGATGCACCGGCAAATCCCCTTCTATCTCGCACCAATGGGTCTAAAATAAAGCAAAAATGAAGAAGAAAGAATGCCAAATAAGAACAAGGCCAAATGGCCCCAAGGAATCCCCGTTCCACCTCGCTCGACAATGGACATGCCCCATCACACCCGCAGAACACACAAGTTATGCTCCCTCCCCTTAATGACCTCCCCATGAATCTGACAACGCCGCCCAGATAAGTGATGGTTGGGAATAATAAGTCGTGAACATGTACACCCGTAGGTTGAAGATGGAAAGATATGTGACTGATGATTCCTCCAAAAAAAAAGTATTAGTGCCGCCCGTCAATAACTCATTTCTGTCTTTATCCATATTTTGTATTCCAAAATTTCATGCAAGTTTAGCTGATTCGATGGTCGGTGCCAGGACTTAGGATTTCCCCGTCCTGCTTCATCCGCTCATTCTCAGCCTCCCGGCGAATCCGGTTGTAGGCCAGCTTCTCAAACCGGCTCAGGCTCTTCCACCAGTGCTGGCCCGCCTCGTGCTGGGCGATGCGGTCCAGCAAGTCGGCCGTGTAGTTGCGCACTTCGCGGTCCTTATGGAATAGCCCCAGGGCAATGTAAAAGAGTCCGGCGTGGGATTCAGGTGCCACACTCAGTAAAAGACAGATTTCGTCATACGTATTAATGTGTTTGGAAAATGTTTCGTAAATATCCTTGCTCTGCGAGGGCGATAAACGTTGCATGCGCAGGCGGTCGTGCAAGTGCTCCAGATCTAAACCTTTCAAAGGCCGGACAGTGTAAACTTGTGCAAGATCCTGCTTGAGATTAGCCACCATTTCTTGATGCCATATTCAGGCTACACTTACTTGGATGAAGCTGTAGTAACTGCGAGTATTGCGCCATCCCTCGATTCGGGTTACATTACCGGCCAGCTCCTTATTCTTGGCCGCGTCGTCTGCCCAAACGTATCCGTGCCCACTAACTCCAGCAGGCATCAAATCCTGGTCTTCGCCGCCAATGTACAAAGCACTCGCGCCGTACACGTTTTCTTCAAATTGTGCTGCAATGCGAGTGAACTTGCTCACCCAGTCACGCCATTTAGCCCGGATCACACGCTCGCCATGTCGAGCCGCAATGCTCCGCAAAACATCGGCCATGAAGGCATTATCACCCGTCAAGTCCTGACTGTTGTTTGTAGTACCAGTCGCAATGTTGGCGTAAGCGGAGTTCAGTTGCTGAAAGTAGACCAGACCCTCAGTGACGGCAGCTTGGTCAATTTTGCTGCTGATCTTGATCCGACCGCTGGGGAGATCACAAAGAACGTCCCACCACTCGGGGTGGTGCTCAAACGTGGGATTTGTCACACCAGCAATGAATCCGGGAACATTGAGCAAATCATCAACCTTTGTAAGATCCGTGTATGGGAACGCATGCCTGGTGAAACCGCGTAGGATGCCTCCCGAAGCTAGGGCACAAGCAGCAAGGACAGCCTCTGCAACTTCGCCCGAGGGCATGTTGTATCCCAAAAATATGATTCTCTTTTGCGTCAACAAGGCGTTGGCAAGCACGATAATTGGGTGCGTGTTGACGCCATTTGTTGTTAAATGCGGGTGCAGTGGGAAGGGCTGGGGAGATTTCGTATGGGAATCCGAAAAATTCTGGATGAGTTTAATGAGAGAGAAGTCGCCAACCGTCTCAGGCATGACAGCCACAGGAACTTTGATGGGAACAGGGATGCCCCTATACACAACCTTGCTCTCGAACTCATGCGTGTCGCGGGGAACCGAATAGATGGATGAGCCTCCCTCAACATGAGCCTTGGTTCCGGCTCGTGATATCCCTGCTGGCTTCGGAGGGCTGCGACTCGTATCTTGCGGTTGGTCAGCCGCTTCCTCCGCCTGGTCCTCGGCAATTCGAAGCTGGATCATCTGCTCAAACTTTTCCACAAATAAATCCTTGTTGTCGCTTGATTGCAGTAAGTGCCTCTCGAGAATGGTGAGCTTGGGCATCAAGGAGAGATCCATGGCATTGACAGCATCGTAGAGCATAGCAAGCGTTTCGGGTACGGGTGATTTAAAATATTCTTCCAGGGCCAGCAAAAGCAAGGGCTAGCGAGGAGGAAAAGTTAGCATGTCTGCGCAGTGAGGAAGTCGAGTGCATGGAGTGATTGGTTGTTACCTTGTAAATGTGCAGAAAGGGATGGCGGGTGCAAATAGCCATAGCCTTGACAATAGCACCTCGCTTTACCGTCTTGTCATGTTTGGTGTTGACCAGATTCAGCACATAAATCAACGGAGGTCCCTCACCACCTTCAGGCTCACTGTCGGTAGATTCATCATCGTCCTCATCATCCCACTCTTCGTCGTCAACCCCATCGTCCTCATTTTCCTCCTCCTCGTTGATTATTCCCGCGGCTTTTTCTTGTCTTCTCCTGCGCCTACGGCGTCGCTCCTCCTTGGTCTTGCGCTCTTCATCCTCCTCCTCTTGGCTGGTATCCTTATGTAGGAAGAAAATGGTCCAATCCTGGTTGCGCGCGTGAGCTTGGTCAGGCAACATCAGCTCCGCCAGCATGTTCTCGTCTCCGGTGATGGCGACAGGATATTGGTGCTCCATAACCGGGCCCCGATCAATATCAAAGGATGCGACAAGGATATATTCGACATGATTCTCGGTCGAGCCTCGCGGGAACTGCGAGCGAAGCTTTTTCTGTTGACGAGGAGCATCGGCATTTACACGGCGGGGCGCAGACAGAGATGAGTGGTGCGAGGAGAGGCCAGTCGAAGGCGTCTTCGACTTGGAGCTCTGGTCGGATATGCGGTCGGGGTTGATACCGAGGGGCAAAGGCGACCTCGAGGACGGAGGAGAGGCCTGGGACATCTGAGAGGTCGATCGCGACGAGGGAAAGGAAGCTAGGGAAGTGCGACGCTTCGGAACTGGCCCATTGGGAGTGGTGCCGCTACCGTTGACAATTGAGTTGGTGTTGGTGTTGGTGGTGGAATTAGAATTGGGAGCCGGGGTCGGATTCGGACCGGCGGTGGTTGTCGCAGAGGAAGGATTGTTGTTGTAGCTCGAAGTCCGCGATGGGATGTGTGGGATCGACTGGAACGAAGCCATGGCGGCAGCCAATGGCCAAGCCTGGACAGATGCAGACTCGGGCTGGCAAACAGAAGCAAAGCCCCGCGCACTATCGGCAGCCTCGCCGGCTCCGGATCGGTGCCGTTGCGTGGCGGCGTAAAGTTGATGCGATTCAGAGCAAAATCGTATGCTGTGACGGATGAGATATGCACCCGGAACCGGTCGCCAAACAGCGGTCACTCAAGCTCGCAGGGCAGGGGTGGTTTCGGCGGTGACGACGATTCACAGGAGTATCAGCTGAAACCGCAACATGACACACCCCGAGGTAGGCCACCAGCCTTTTCTGGATGCTTCCCGGGAGCAATTGGACGGTTACAAAACAAGAATCGATGTGTGAACGAATTATCGTGCTGGGTAAGTAGCCGCCGAGCAGCATCCATTCGCGGTGCGGTGCTTTCCCCCTCCTCGTCAACCCAAGCCCCTGAAAATGGTTCGGTGTCAGTCGGTGCCCTGTGCTGGAGCCCCTCCCCTGCCACCCTCCACTGGAGTTGGGCGTTACAGTTGGCCAGGGGTGGTGGGATAGCCGCTGGACGGGCCACTCATCGGACCCTTGGCGGTGGCTACCGAGGGCCGCTGGGCGCGCCTGGGATGGAGCTTTAGGCGAGGCTGGAGCTACCGCGAGACCTGCATCGCTGGACGGCAGCGTCGCGGCCATGCTACGCTGCGCTTGGGTGGTAGGTTTGGTGTATAAGTGGCTAACACTGCTGGCTCAGTGCTTTGGTACATTAGTTAGTGGGAGGGCTGGAAGGCAGGCGGAGGGCTAGAGGGGTCCTCCTGCCGGCAAGCACCTCTAGCGTCGCACGCTAAGATCTGTGTGGCTTGGCGCGTCTTGTTCCCCGCTATTGTGGCAGATGTGGCTCATGGCCCCTCTCTGCGATGGAGAATCTGTGGCTGGTGAGTCCATGGTGCACATGGCGTGCTGTGGGACGTTGGATAATGGCGATAAAAGACCAAAATAATGACCTTGAAAAATACCATATATGGGCTAACCAGATTCCAATCTCTCTTAATATCAGTGTGTTTAATAAGTTTTTCTTCCTTTTTCTGTTCTTTTATTCTTTTTTCGTCCCTTACATAATGATAGATAACTCTCTGGCCCTCCGCATCCCCTGTCCTTGGACCTGGTGGGGCTGCCCTGCCCCATCCCCCCAGCTACCATGTCTCCGCCCCAGGGTTGTTTACTTTGACACCGAGACAGGCGTTCGCTTGCAAACTCCCCAATGTGACGCAACCCATTGTCCATCACCAATCTACGCCTGGCTCCTTGCGCGCTTCCGAGCAAGACACTCCACGTTGTTTGATCAGACCGTCTTTTCTCTTCTCTCCGCATCTATAGTTATTGTTTATTTGCGCTGCTGCATCCTCCACAAGGGGACCCACGCTCAAGACAATGGTACTAAACCTTTCGCCGTCCTTCAAACCTTGGCAAGCTGATGTGTCAATGCTAACGCCGTCGTTTCCAGTCTGTCCCAACTCCCTATAAGCCCTCTCCTCTGGGCTACGGCTCGTCTCCTACTCGCAGTTCGCCTTTTCGACGGGCAGAGTCTCCAGCTTCACCTTCACCGCTTCGGCACAACACAACACCCAACGGATCACCAACCAAGGCTGGACCTTTTGGCAGCGCCTCTTCCCGATTCGCCAGACCGACGACCCCGACCTCTCAAACCAGCTCCCAGCCCAGCTGGACACCAAAACCCAAAACTCCACAAGCCCAAGACGACATGGCTACATCTCCTAGGCTGTTGCCAACTACGCCGACCCGAACACCTGGATCCAAATCATCCTTGGGCCATGGCAGCGCGCTGTCGCAGCTTCAGCCGACGCAGGTTCGAACATTGCGCGATGGTTTCCAGATTCTCGATCGGGATTGCGACGGCGTGGTGAATCGCGAAGACGTTGCCGACATGCTAAACCAACTCGGTAAGAATCGCAATGCGACCAATAGTGACCAGTTCAATATTAACTTCTTCAATCAGGCCTACCATCCAATGCTTCAGATGTGTCAAAGTTCTTTCCTCCATCTGCTTCCCAGACAATTGCTCTAGCAGCGTTCCTTAACTCTCTAGCCGATGGGTTAGCAGCGCTCTCACCAAGTGCCGAACTTTTATCCGCATTCTCTGCTTTCGATGACGATGACAGTGGTCAAGTAGATCTGGCTGAGCTACGACGTGCCCTACTCGAGACTGCACCGGAGCCAGGTGAGCGGGCATTGACGCCAGCGGAAGTGGATAAAATCATGAATGGATTCACCGGGCGGAGAGCTTTCAACCGAAATATGAACGCTCATCTTGGAGCCAAACGAGGCGAAGTGTTCAAGTACCAAGAGTTTGTCAACTCCATCATGGGCTCCAACAACAACGGCGACGGTCATTCAAACGAAAACCCGGAGGAGTAGGCTTATGGGGCACTTTCATTATTGGATCATGTATATTACTAGGGCGGCCAGGGTTGGGACTGGGTGGATGGGATGAGAATTAGCAGCAGGTTTGCGCACATCGAAATGGGAGTAATCAATAGGCAAGAGACGATTTGACGATAATACATCAGGTTTTACATAGGCCCGGGCGCCTCTGTAAATCCAACTGATTGACCAGACCAACGATCTGTTCAAAATCTCATGACCTCATCCCTCTGTTAACAGGCGAACAACAATAACTAACCAGTACCTTTTTAGTTCATTTTGCCACCCCTGGTTAGATCGCTTCCGCCGTCCTCATCTGCGGCCCATGTAGCAAACATAGTATGCATGGTTGCAGTCGTGTGGTAACACAGCATGTCGGATGGGCGGGCCATCACACCAATAGAAGCGACCAGAGACACAGAGGAAAAAGAAAGAAAGAAATGGCAATAACAATGATAAATAACTAACCGAAATGCCACAATCAATAGCCAGTAATTCAATAAGCCCGAAATGCCCATGGTATTTAAACTGGCTTGGTTTGCTCCTTCGGTTTCGTCGGATCTTGCTTCTCTCCGACCCTCTGTGTGTCTCTCATCTTTCACTGATTCGCATCCATCCAGCCAAGACTTTGTATGCTTGTCGCAAACACTCAGCTTACATTGTCATACATCGTCCCTGGTGGGTGACAATCGATCCCTCACGAGGCTGAGACCGAAGCCTGCGGGAAACCAACGACCCCTCCCTCTACCGATATCACCATCGTACCATAGAAGATGTACAAGCTCGGATTCACGCCCAAGAATTAGAGATCACCTATCTAATATCCATGCCCTCCCTCTATCATAGATACGATTCCAATATGATCCGTTGTCACAAGAGTACATTCAAACAAACACTACAATGCCGGCAATGTCAGTTCCAGGCCACCCAAGACCAACTCCACAGCCACCCGGGTCTGTTCAACCGGTCACGGTCTGGGCGCGATCTCAGTGTAGCCTGTGCGGCTTCGAGTTCGAGCCAGACGACATATGTATCCCAAGTATATCATCCCCACTAGCATGTATTGTTTTGCCGCTAAGGCTGAGGTTGTCATTTCCTATTTGCAGTTATCCAGTCTCCCAAACCCACACATCTTAAAATTACAGACCGCATGAAGTTCAGTTCCATCAAGGCTAGGACCGCAACCTACAACCAATATCGTTTTGCTCTTGCCACACAACTCGGGCCACCTCATCTTGTCGACGTCCAGATCACCGTCCACGATGATTGCGCCAGCCTCTTCGTTGCATTGTGCAAAATTGAGAAAGCAGAGTTTGTCATTGCTTGGTTGATGGAGTTGACACAGCCTTGGGACAATAATCCTTCGCTTCAACTCGATTCCATCACCAATATTTCCAAAGGCTTTGAGCTTCTTTCGCGTGCTGATATGCCGGGGCTTGCGCGTCTACCCCCGGAAGTTGCCATCCAAATATACGATTACTCTCAATCGCACACAGTCTGGCGATATGCTTCCATCATGGACCGGGTTGAACAACTTCACAGGAACAAAGATATGGTTCCACAGATGTCGGTCCCTCTCTGTCAAGTTGAAAAGTGGGAACGAGGGAAGCAGCCCATGCTCTCGGAATTCCTTGAGAAAGGAATCATTCGTCTTACCATCGACTCCCAAGGGCTCAAAAAGATTGAGAGACTGGCCTCGAGGCCTCGGTATCGACCTCAATCTTTTTCAAACCTGGCTTTTATCCTGGACGTTCCGCGGCGCTTCAGGAAGACCACAGTCGATTTCAAGGTACGTCGAATCTCGCAATTTTTATTCATCCACTCGACATTAACAATTCACAGTATGGCCTTGCTCTTATCCACAATCCTGGCTGCCCACGTGTCTTGATCTGGGACAGGCCCTGTCCTCCCACGCTTCAGCAACTCAAAGGCTTCGCAAAACCCAGCCGGTGCCTTGTTAATCGAGTCACGACTGTTGATCCCAAAAAATGCACCGGCATAACCATTTACTTTTATATAGGTGTATTGGAGATACAAGCTCACGCCACCGATACACCACAAGTTTATCACGATTACAAGCAAACATTTGGTGACTGCAATTGCATTTATCTTCCTCTTCCACCAGGAGAAGAAATCCAAGCAGTGGGAGCTTGGATGATCCCGGCCTCTGGACTCTACCCTGTCGGTTACCGGTATTTTGTAAGCTCCCTTGAGCTCTTTGAGTCACTGTATCTACCTCCTAACTTGCCCAGTTCCGTATGAAGCTTGCAGGAGACGTCAGTTTTGGATTGTGGAAATTGCGTGACACCCAATATCGCGAATCTGTCATGGCGGCCGGTCCCAACATCACCTTGATGAGCTACAAGAACGTACGAAATCGCGGTCTTATCCCGATCTGTGATTCTCCGAGCAAGAAAACCCGTATTCGGTTCAAGGTTGAGCCATCGCACTTCCATCCGATAGGTCGCCCAGACCCTCATACCTTCGTAAACTATTCGGCAGCACCGCTGAATGATGTCACGCGAATCCAAATCTTCGAGCACATAGAGACGTGTTCCTGCACGGGGCTAATTTTGGACTACACCGACGGTGCGCAACGAGCCATTGGCGAGTGTCGCTTCGGCATCGATCGCGTTACCACCGTCATAAAGCCTCAATGCATTCAAATATTTGCGGATTTATCCAGTCCTTACACATTTCGTGCTTATTCTTCTCCGCCTCCTAACGCTCGAGGTATTTTTCCGATGAGGGGAAGATTAGAGTGTTGGTTTTATGTAGGCTGGGCAATGATAGTGTGTACGAACACTCAATAGGCTGGCCCAGGGTAGCAAGAGGGGGGGGGGCGCGCGGGCCTCCCTATCAACAGTCTTGGATCCGGCCAGCTTCTTTGGTGAGATGTTGGGCTCTGTTTTATTGGGATTGTCTAGGTTTTTGGTGTTGGGCTTGGCGAGAGAGGCGATGCAACTTTCCTGGTTTGGGCTGATGGGTGGCCTCGGGCACCACGGCCGAAATCTGGCGATGGCGTAAGCGGCCATCAATCTCACTCACGAACACGGCGCTAAGGTATGGAAATAAATACACCACGGTCCTTTTTTGAATATATCCGTCCCCGTCCGAGCCAGAGATATCCTGGCCTGCTCAAAAGTGACACGCACATAAAAAATTTCTTTCCTCTGCCTAAAGAGAGAGACTGGGCGTTTTCGGAGCTTCATCAGCAGGGTTATATATAAATAACTATCCAAGCCTTGTCTGGAACTGGCGATGAGCCATGTTAGTGCTTAACTAAGGGTCTAGTATCTGCCGGCGCTAGGCTGCGCCCTTTAGGCTTGGGACATCCCTGTCAAGCTCCCTTCAGCAGCTGCACGCCGCCCATTCTACCTGTTCAGGTTGCGTCAGACAGGCGAACTCTGGTTGGCATTGACCACGCTCTGCAACGTTCGTTGGATGGCTGTTCCGCTGCTTGCCGTGGTGGATGACTGTACGGCCATCCACGTATCCGAAATCCACCCAACATGGATGATCGAGTCAAGTGGTAGGATATTTATGCTAGTTCTCCGTCATCATTGGATCATTTTCGTCCCCTTGAGCATCGGGTGCGGCACACTTTATGGCATTAGCCATGGCAGGGTTTCCAAGCTCAGCCTCCACTGCTGGATTACTGCTTATTTATTTTCAGGTTAATTAGATGCTCTCGTGTCAATAAGAAGAAAACCTCCGCTGATATTTCGCCCTTGATCAAGATGCCTTCCCTCTAATTTCACCTTTGCTCAAACCTCCTCCCCGACCGGTCCGACCCTACACCTCACCCACCACATATCCCCTCCCCCAGTATCGGTCGGTGTTGTACGAATAATGACAGTTTACGATCTCGCTTTTTAAAACCACACCGAAATTTATTCTCATAATTCTTGCATGAGACTCCGATCGCATAATCTTGACAGCCACTAGGGTGTCGCGAAATCACCATGTCCTCCGTCATCCAGCCATATCGGCTACCCTCACAGGCCGCTCAGGCCCCCCAGGTTCCTGAAATCCAGGCATTCGATCCCAGTGCTAAACCCAAGAACACCAATGATAAATTTCAAGGTAGATTCAAAAATTCACCAGACCATTCTCGATTTACCCGCTGACGGGAACAGTAATTCCCGAGGCCCTCCTAGAAAGCCTCACCCTCCCCGCCGATGCGATTTCTCCAAGTCACGCCAAGAGACCAGAAAAAGGCACCTGCTCTTGGATATTTCGACACGCAGTATTCCGAACCTGGCAAAGAGAAAAGCATGGGTTGCTCTGGATTCGAGGGAGCTCGGGCTCGGGGAAATCAACCCTTATGAAATACCTTGCTTCTCAGCCTGAGCCCACATCTCCGGCTCCAAGGAACAACAATGTTCTCCATGTAGGATTTGTTTTTAGGGCAACTGGAGATGGGCTTTATCGTTCGCGCCTTGGATTTGCCAGGAGCATCCTTTGTCAACTCATTCGCCAATTCCCCGCCGCATTTGACCGATTAGCACAAAGATTTGAACGGGTCCAAGGCTTGCTTCCAGTAGGACTGCACGTTGTTTGGGATGTGCAAGAACTTTTGGAAGAAATTTCAAGATCTCTTCCTGCTATCTTCAAAACTCACTCGATACGTATTGTCGTTGACGGGATCGATCTCTGCGGAGACGACACGGCAAACAAGATATTGCATGATTTCCAAAAGCTCGTTGAAAGGGCCACCAGCATAAGCACCAAGATGAACAGCGATAACGGCCTTAAAATTGTTTTCTCCAGTCGATCGTTTGAGCCTCAAGAACGCTTGTCAGCCAAGGTGATAAAGATTGACGAACAAAACCGATTTGACATCGAGTCGTTTATCCAGCGGAAACTTTCTAATGCTGATATCCAAACCCAAGACTTTATCCTTTACCAGTCTGCGGGGTCTTTCCTGGTAGCACAGCTACTTACACAGAGCTTCAAAATTTCGAGAGATCGGAGCACGTGGTGCAGGCGACAATCACAAAATATCTTGGCAGGTGATCCATTTAGTTTACTGAGAAACCGCTTTCAGGCAGTAACTCAGAGGAAGGGACAAAAGATATTTCTCACCATGATGAAATGGGCCTGCTTTTCGGTTCGCCCGCTTACCCTATCCGAATTCCGAATAGTTGTCTGCACCAGTGCCACATCCGCGTTCCCGAGCATTCAGTGGCCCCTCCAAGCCGATGACTTTGCTTTCACATGCACTGACGAGGGCTTCGAGGCCTGGATTTCCGCCCAATCTGGAAGCTTACTCGAAGTAGTCAATTACCAGGGGAAGAAGACGGTCCAGCCAATCCACGAACTGGTCAGGGAGTACATGATAGCCGAGGGCTTGGAACTGTTAGCACCGGGATCTGCTCCCACGGCAACTCCCGAGGAAACGATTGCGCACATCAACTACTCTCTTGTACGATTTTGCGTGCATTACATTAAGCTGATCACCCAGGAGGCAGACTGGGAAACAAAAGCCGCCACACGGGCTGAGGCTCAATTGCTGTCATATGCCGGGTTTGCCTGGGCAAAGCACGCTGCCCTTTGTCGTGCCAGAACCAAAGACATTATGGAATTTATAGACCTTCTCCATTGGCCGGAAAAGTCCACCCTGGAAGTAGTCCTCAAAGTCATGGATCAAAAAGACACCCGCCTGGTCCAACATTCACCACACTCTGGGCCCGAGCAGTCAGCATGTCCTTTTGGCACGCTCGAGGGAATCACCTGGCTCGAACTACTTGCAGTATATGGTTTGGATGAAATGCTGCAGGTGTCACTCCAGAAAGCAAGTGTCGGAGAGGTTGACTTTCGCGATTCGCTAGGGAGGACCCCTTTGTATGCTGCGGTTTGCTGTGGCCACTCGAATGCTGTCAGTGTTTTGCTTGAGCACAGCGCGAACGCTGGCGTCATTGTAGATGGCCAATCCTTGCTGCACATTGCTGCACTACAAGGGAAGGTGTCGATCCAGAAAATGCTGTTGGCTCAGTCATCTGAACTCGTCTGTTCGATCAACAAGATAGGTCAAACTCCACTCTTCTCTGCCGTGCTCCGGGAACACGTATCAAGTGTCAGCCTCCTCCTCCAGAATCAGTCCGAAGTCAACTCCTACGACGGAAGCGGTACTCCTGTATTACTCCGAGCTGCGGCCTTGGGCAGCCCAGCAGTTGTCCGCGTGCTCCTTGACTCTGGTGCATCTATTAATCAGCAGGATCAGGGAGGCTTTACAGCCTTGCATACCGCGGTCGCAAAAGCACACAACCCCGTTGTTCATCTACTCCTCGAGAAGGGATGCGATATTCACATTAAGGACAAGATGAATAGAACAGCCCTCCTACTCAGCGTGTCAAGGGCAAATGAAGCCGCAACCGGGTACTTGCTGGAAAAGAAATCGGATACCACCGTGACAGACGATAAGGGACGTACGTTGCTGCAGATTGCTATTGAGATGGGCAACGTCACCATCACAAAAATTCTCCTGGACGCTGGTTTCAATGTCAATTCAAAGGATAGCAATAGCCGGACCATGCTTATGGTCGCTGTCGCTAAGGTTGAACAGAAAGTTGCCAACCTACTCTTGGAATACAAGGCCAGCATCACAACTCGTGATCGAAAAGGCAACAGCGTCATATTTTATGCCACTCAAGCTTTGCAGCGGGGCCTCAAGTTATCCGAAGAGCAGAAGGCCATTTGCACTGCTTTGTTCGAGCACTATGACCAGACCGTTGTAAGCTGGGATTCTGACTGGAAAGAGCGCCATGAGCTATTCCTTGCGTCCACCAAGAACCCTGCAGAAGTTAAGAAGTCATATCAAGGAATTCAGCCTTATATGCCCAAGGACATTCCGTTCTTTAGCTCTCAAACTAAGCCAGCTGGAGATGAACTGATGTTCGGTGCGCCAAGCCAAAAGACAACACCCCCTGAGAGCCGGGTGCCCCCCAGCCTTCAACCAGCACGCATTCAAACAAAAGATCTGGGGGCTCCGAGTTCCATCCCATCCTTCCTTCTTCCAGGAGGCTCAACGAATCCAAGAAGATTCAGCCTTCAAGCCCCTCAGCGCCCAACCTCCTCCAGTCAGCAACATAACCGAAGCGTCTCAGAGTCAACTTCGACCAAGACGACTACTCACGCATCAGTTTCGAGCATGGGTTCCTCGTCCTTTTCTCCTTATCAAAACTCGGTATCCATTTCAGGACCGTCCACTAGAAATGGTACGCCAGAGCTTCACCCATTGCAAAGACCAGGCAGCCACCTCCGAGGCCAGTCCGACGCAAAACCATCCTCGTTGCCATCTTCGTTGCGATCGTCTCCCCTCTTGAAACCGTATGAGGGGAGGGCAGCCAGGAATCTCCGTGAAATTGATGACCTCGCAATGGCCCTGACAGATAAAACACACCTGGACACCAGTCAACAGTCCCAGCGAGTCAGTGGCCAATCCTCCGATGAAGGTATCCCTTCGGCACTTATGCCCGGAACTACAATGTCTAATAAGGGCTCTAAGAAGCCTCTGACATTGAACTCTAAGGCATCATCTCCAGCTCTTTTACAAAGCATAAAGCCTTATCCAGGAACCACGACACTGGATGGTGTATCAACTTCCACCGCCTCGAAGCTCGGTACTGCGATAGCCTTGGATAAACCACCGGTTATTCCTCCATTAAATCTGGGACCAAAGAAGCCGAGTGATCAAGGCTTACGCATCAGCGCTAGCGAGGATTGGTTTTCGAAATTCACCCTACCTCCCGGACAGAGCCAAGCCATCAGCAAGGCTCCAGAAGCAACTCCCGCGAGAAACGCCCCTGAGGTCCCAAGGGCTCTCCAACCAGGCCGACATGTTGGCGGCAATGCCACTGAGACCACAATCAAACCTCCTAAGGAGATTTCCAATGTGAAAAATGCCGTGGTAGCTGGAGGCGCTGGCGCGGCAGCGGGTCTTGCAGCTGGCTCTTTGCTGCACTCCGAGTTTCTTAGTTCGACTACTGTGCGTGAAGAACAAAATACCATCATGCATGATCAGTCCCTGACTTTCGAGGCGGGTCACAACAATTCTAAGAACGCTGGTTCCGATTCCAAGCGCGACTCTGAGCCCGAAGCTAGCCAGGAGCCCAAACCCGATAACCCCGACTTTTCAGTTTCTAACTCTGCCCGGCTGCTCCATACCGAGTATGCTGACTCCGAGTACGGCGAGAGCGATGGAGAAGCAGGCGACGAGGTTGATGACACAAATCACGGACATGCACTCGCAGAATACTCGCCAGCAGACTATCGCGGACATTGGGATGATGAGGACTACACGAGCCAGGTATCCTCTAGTGTTGATGCGCGTGAGCGGGCGGGAGACTCGAATCACTATTACCGCTTCGAATTTGAGCACTACCAAGGGCCGCTAAACGGAGATGGCGATGGCAGCGACCACGGCAGCAACAGCACTGAAAAGGATCACGCTGGTCACGAGGAAGCTCAGTACTCATACGCTTCCGAGCGGTACGGGGCTGGAAACCAAGCCAAGAGCCAGGGTGGAAGCTATGAGGGTGCCCAATATTCTTACAACAGCAAGTCTTACGAAGCCAGGTACCAGGTAGAAGAAAGCGGTGGAAATGTGCCTGGCGGCGATTATACAGAGAGGAGTCACAAGGAGATCAAGCATGGACAGTGGTGATGTCTGCAAGCGGTTAACATAGCGGGATACAATGATTTTCAATATAAGCCTTAAAATATTTTTTTTCACAACTTGTCAACTTTTCACGAATGGAACTATCGTAAGTGAAAATACGACACGATTCTTTTCTCTGCTATACGCCCGCTCCCCTTCGCTTGCAATCTAACATGCGATGCAATGACTGCTAACTTGAATGCCATCGTACTGTGTAACATGATTGATGCTTCTTTTGTCAATCTACCCGGCCCATCTCACTGTCCCAAATCTATCCGATAAATAAACATGTCGTCATCATTTGCAGTCATCAATCTTGATCTACATCTCCTTTCGATGGCTTAAGTCAAGACCTTCTCGATCTTGACAAGCACAGCTCCCTTTGTCAGTTGGCCGTGGCAATCCAGCAGGTGAACAAAACGGTAGCCGTTGCCCAGACGATCCAGTCGGATACAAGCCCAAGCGGCAAGATCGTCACGACCAATCTCGTCATCTCGGATGGTGAAGCGAACCCAAGACAGCTCATCCACAACGTGCGGGATATCGGGGAACACGAGGCGCTCGCCAGCCAGGTCTGGGTCGCAGCCCTTGTGAGTACGAGAACGAACCTTGTATTCTCCCTCGCGTACGTGGCCGTCGTTGGGAATCTTTCCGCCCTCAAACTCTTCAGGGCCTTCAACATGCAGTTCTACCTTGACATAGGGCTCGAAGCCCTTGGCAGATTTGTCTTTGGGAGGAAGGGGGATATTCTGGGCGGCTAGAACGGTAATGGCTAGCTTGAGTGACTTGCGGACAACTGGTTTGGCTGCTTCGTCATCTCCTTCACGAGAAGGGCGGTAGCCTATGATTGGGTTAGCGAAGTTCAAAAGTAATAATTGATACCAATGCATATCATACCTTGTGGCTTGAGAACATAACCTTGAGTACCAGAAAACATGCCCTCGTTCAGCATCATACCCTCATCCCAGTTCTGCCAGTTCAGAGCAACAATCTGGATTCCCTTGCGCCAGAAAGGGGCGGGATCGAGGTTGGAGGAGCCGATGCGCAAGCCCCAGGGGTATGTTCGCATGAAAAAGTGGCGGTTGTGGTTGAACAGCTCTGTTGCTTGCTTCTCATGTACATCTACTACCTTCTTCTCAGATAGCGAGAAGATATGGGTGGGCATCCCGGCCTCGGGCTGCGTGAGGCTCTTGAACGAGACGCCGCGCGAATAGAAGCCCATCCGGCTGAGTTCTTGGATAACCTTGGCAGGCTTTGCACTAGCCGCCTTGGAGCCTGCAGCTGCTTGAACTGCAGCATGCTCTTCTTCATCATCAGAAACTGGGAGTGCTTCTGACCCAGGAGGAACATATTTGACTTTGACGATGATCTTATTTTTCAGATCAGCAGGGCTGGGCAAAGCAGCGGGCTCCTCTTTAGGCTCGTCAATGAGGTGGCTACCCCAGACTTCCTTCATGATGCGGACCATGGCCAATTGCTGTTCAGTGGTGCAGTGGACTTCGAGAGAGACGATGACTGGGAGATCGCTAACGACAAAGGCGCTCTCACCGATGGCAACACAGACATCTCGGAAAGGCACCTCCTTTGTAAGCGTGTAGCCGTGGAGCACGCGAGGCTCAACAACAGCTACTTCAGGCTCTTCAGTGAGGTCGGAACCAGCGCCAGGTTTATCGTTGATAGTGGTTCTGCTCAGCTTCTCCTTGAGCACATTAAAGGTGCTGCGCTTCTTCTTGCGGGGAACCTTCCTGATCTTTCCGCTTTCCTCATCACTGCTGCTGCTGCTACTGCTCGTGCCCTCGGCGTCAGACTCATCGCCATCCCAAACGTCAATCTCGATACAACGGCAGCCGCGCAGCAGGGTCTCTGTGTAGGGCTTAGTAGAGCTGTCACTAGAGAGCTGGTTGCCCGTCAAATAGGTGTTGTGGCTGGAGTTGATGTAATAGCTAGCCATGGGATAAGAGAGGTCCTGGGGCTTTGGTGCCGTAGATGCTGCGCCGTTGCGGGACTTCATCCAGGCCAAGAAGCCGCTGAGGTCGAGGGATTCGCGAGCCAGCAGCTCGTCGACGGTGGGCGAGGCATCCTCACGCTGTGTAGATTCAACAAAGGAGCGGATGCGGGCGTTGCTCCAAGTGTTGTCACTTCGGTCGGCAAGCGAGTAGTAGAGCTTCTCGAGGCGGTCCTGGATGTTCGCGTTGACTGTGGAAAGCGTGCGGGTGAGGTCGCTGACGCCGCCGCCGGTCTGAGGGACAGCAGTAGAGGAGGGGTTAGCAGCCATGATGGTGACGATGGCGGGGCACGAGGGGCATGTAAAGAGAACAAGGATGGGCAGCGGCGGGTGCAGGTGCAAGTGCGCGGGGGGAGGGAAGAAGCCGACGGTGTCGTGAATATGAAGACGGCAGCTTTATTCACTCCCAGCAAAAGAAAACCACTCTTGCTCGATACATGTCATGGCTTAGACGTTGCACGTTAGGTGCACATGAACCAAGCAATCATGGGTCCTGGACCCCGACCCAGCTGAGCTGGCTCCAAAGCCCCTCCTTGTCCCTGCATCTGCCACCCGCACCAAGCCTCCAAATAAAATAGTGGGCGGCAGTCCCGTCGTTCTAGATTCTGACAGGTAAAAATAGACCAAAAAACGCACGCGTGTGAAGACGAGTCTGGCCTATTTCCTGCTGAAAAGAAAAGCCCCTTTGCATTGGTAGTACAGGGGATTTGGATCTCGCTAACTTTGGTCTACGTCAGTCCACCTCAGCTGAACTCGGCCGTGGTTTCGTTTCCTCATTATTTGCGTATCACACCCTGACGCGATCGACCTTTGATCCCTGTTTTACCCTGTCATGAAACCTGCTTCAAAACCCAATTGTCCCAACCCGTGTCATTGCTCCCAAATACGCCAAGACCACAATGTCCCCTTAACTAGAAGAGGGCTTTCACCGCTCGTTTGAGTGGTCATTCCATGACACATTTAACGACACCAGCCACATAATCGAGCCGATTTCAATGCCCACATCAATTCCCCGCCCCCTAGTATATGCAAGAACTGGGTATCTATCTGCTGCTCGCAATCTAACCAAGAATTTTTCTATCTCCGCGAATCCTTGTTCTGTCGCTTTCCCTTGCGTCTGGTCTCTAAAAACTCCTCCAAATCCACATGCACCCGCAGGCCTTTCGATGTCATTGTTTCGAATACACCCCTCAGCTGGGCCGATTCCATATCCCGGTTCACTGTCAAAAACGCTTCCATCATGACATCTTTAGACCATGGGCAATGTCTCAGCGCTCGAAATAAGACGTCTTTAGCGTTCTTCCGTAGCTCCCTGTGTGAACTGCAGAACCTGATGAAGTATATCCATACGGGCACGCTAAACTTGCACACATCACTCCTCACCGCATGCTCGAATGCTGCTTTTGTCGTGTTCACGTTGCCCCGCTGCATCTCGTGCTGAATGGCAAACAGCCGGCTGCTGACCCCATCATACCCAGCCACCAGAACCTTTTCATCAAGAAGTGATCGAAGCTCGTCAATGACGCGAAGGCTAGAGTCGGCCCATTCGAAAAGAGAAAGAAAGATGGTGTTGCGAGGGAAATAGGTAATAAACCAGCTCAGTTGCTCAAGCATGTATGCTCTCCGAAACGGCCTTTTCAGTTAGCTTGACATTCGTAATTCGTCACAGAATTCAAACTTACCCTCGAGTAGCATTCATGTATAATATCTTGGCAGCAAATTGCAGAGTTTTCTCGTGAGCTTTTGACGCCTCGTAGCCCCGGGCTTTGAACTCCGCAGACTGTACTCTAAATGTCGCCATGGCGGCAGAAATGTTCCCTTGAGTGGTCGACGCCGGTTCTGTGCCGCCATCCGCTGTCAGAAAAGAAAGCAGACCCAGACACTCAACATATACTGCTGTATCCTCAAGATTTCCCACAGAAAGCGAAGTCATGATGTTTGATGAAAATGTTTGCTGAGCCTTGAGAAGATGGGTTTGCGTAACATTGACATGTCCGACGTTTGATCGCAGGGTCTCATCTACTGGTGAACATAGCCTTCTGATAGCCGCGTCCTTTTGACCAAGTTCAAACTCAATCCATGACCAAGTTCGCCAAAGCATGAGAATTTCCGAGTTCAATGAAACCTGAAACTAATTAGCGTGGCCCGACGATGGTGTGGGCTATCCTCTTACTGTTGCGAGTTCGGTAGCTGACGCAAGGACTTTTGTAGCCACGGAAGAGTTACTGTTGGCAAATTCTGCCAGGGCATAAGCACCATAAAGGCCAATATTAGTGGGATACTTCTTAAGGAGGGCCTTTGCTGGCTTTTTGATCGCTGTGCCATCGTTCAACGCACAGAGACCCAGGTAATATTGAGCCAACGACTCGATCCCAGCCGTATGGACCAATTGCTTTGTGACGTTGGTCGCAAGCTCTAGTCCAGTCTCATTGCTTTGATCTTTTGGTGGTATATAAGTAAACCAACCCGAGCCTGCGAACATCTCGTCAAGAGTACAAGCAACGTGAGTTCCCACTCGATCAAAAGCAGGAGGCTTTCGCGGAATTTCCTCAGATAAAGGATCGATGTCCGAGGATTTCTCAGCCATCGACAACCGTGTTCTCAAATTTGGGCCTGCTAGATACTGGTCGTGATATGCATCTTCTGTCCAGGTGCTGGATTTAAAGGCAGGCGGTAGCCGTGAAAATATTAAAAATGCATCTACCAGCTGCAGTGCCAACTCAGGCAAAACAGAATGAGGTATCATGAAGAGTAGCTTCTCAATATCAGAGAACATGACGACTCTAAATGGATCGTCATCTGTGCCCTCATCCATGGTTCTGGCAGGCAGTCCGGCCCCCTTCGCCCGTCCACATTCGATACTCGCCCAGACTTTGTAATCGTCTCTGGATTGGCTATCATGATCGCCTTGTCCACAAACGGGTTCTGGGGGGTCTCCAATCTCGTCAGATTCCAGAAATGCAGCCCAACCCTGAGCGCCGGCCTCTCCAATCCTTGGAACTTCACTCTCCCAAAAGTCGGAGAATTCCGATAGCGCTTTCCCGAGATCGTCTATCTGAGAAGGACGGAAAAAGTTGAGTTCCAAGACTGCTTGCCATGCTGCTACGGCGAGCTCTTTATATCCGGAATCATGTACAAATCTAGTAAGCCTCAAGAAAATATAGATTACTTCGCTCAAATTCTCTTTCAGCGCCTCGGGTTCAGAACGTTTCATTGTTTGATGAAGCCGGACAAGGTGCATTTTCTTGAGCTCCTCATAGTGGAATGCTGCCAGATTAGACATGGAAAAGTCAAGATGCGTCCTCCAGAGCAAGAAACTGGATTCTTCATCTTGTGCCAAGCCTTCCCATTTCTTAGCGGCAGCTTTCCCGCTCCATACTTTGACCCCTTCACGCACGAGGGGGACCAAAACCCTCAACCTATCTTGAGGATTTGATACATTTTCCAGGGCAGACTCGAGCATGGAAAGTTTGATCTCGGCATAGCTGTGTGCTTCGCCCTCCAAGGCTTTGTGGTCAATGTCCTCTCCTGCTTTTAGTAGGGAATCTTGATGGCTTGCTAGCTCCAGCCATGCATCGATATCATGAGGATTATCCTTGACCTGGCGTGAAAGCTGTATCGACTTCCATTTGAGTGGATTGTCGCGCTCTGTGCTTTCAACTTCGACAAGCGACTCAGCTTCGGAATCCGATTCGCTCTCTGAATATTGCCTTGCTTTTGCCTTGCCTTCAATTGACCGGTAATTGGGCTGTTCTTCCTCATCTGAAGATTCCGAAACATCCTGGCCACGCTTACGCTTTTTAGACGTGTCTAATAAGGACAGGAAATCATCCTCCTCTTCCTGGATTTCAATTTCTTTCGATCGGATTCTTCTAGGGGTTGCGGTCACCCGCCATGACTTGGATCGCAGACCATCTCGATCTCGAAAAGCAGACGACCCCTCACCTGGCATGCGCAGACTGAACTGATCCCGAGGCCCATCACGGTGTATAACAAGACGACCTTTGGTACCAAGAACCCTCCCGGATCCATGCCGATAGTAAGGGGGGATCTGATACTTGTCAGAACCTCCATATCTCAGAATCAAAGGATCACCCTTCGTGTCAATGACATACAAGCTTGAGGCGCCGTTGCCATCACGCATGGGCTTGGAAGCTGGTGTCTGACGGTCCGGAGTCCCTGGCCGACTAGATGGTTTGGAACGATCTCCTTTTCCGTGACTGGAATCGTTTCGGTGGCTTTCGTGGTGGTGCCTATGGCGTTGGCTGCTAGAATGCCGGTCTCCCGAGCGCCGCCTTCTTTTGCTCCTGGAATCCCGATAGCGATCTTCGTCTGCAGTCTTCGATTCTTCGGGCTCCTTTGGCTCCTTTGGCTTGAATGATGAGAATTTGGGCGCCTTTATTTCCCCAGAGGCCTCCTTAGTTTTGAAGGACGAGAATTTGGGCACCGTCCGTCTAATTTCTTCATCTTTGGCGGACATGGCGGCAGCGTCGAAATGTTCACGGATGTGGGAAATTCTGCATGATGACTTCGCACCATGGGCCAACGACTCAACCAGCGTCTAGAACTCGTCTACTCACTCTAATTGATGGAAGATCAATATATTAGCGAGTTTTTTCCCCTTAGGGTGCCCGAGCGCGAGAGGGTTGGCTTAGTTGTTATGATAGCGCCTGAATCTTGTTGTCGCTGAGGCGCCTCGTGACAACAGGGTGACTTGACAGTGTCTTTTAAGAACACACTGTATTTTACACTGTACAGATGCTACAAATGTTACATAGACTTCCATGTCTTCCACCGTCTGTGAGTTCAAGCAATATTGCTCTTTTTGGTACGTTTATCGAAGCTTGAAGGTTTCCTTAAGACTATTTCACTGCCCCGTACCCACCCATATTCTTCCTTATACGCACCAGGCCTGATTCATTGCGCTCATGAGACGATTGTATCTTTGGTGTCAGCCAGTTATATTTGCTATCCCCTAAAGCGGCACCAAGCCCTACGCGGCACTCATTAACCACTGAACTGCCGTCAGCACTTGTCAAAAGCTTGCTCCTTGGATCCGGAGCCCAGACGCTGACCACCACAATTTCCCAAAAAGTGGTGTTTATCATGCCACGTTCATCCAATTAAGACACGGGTTGAGAGATTGGGTGCCTGAAGTGACAAAATTTTCCGAATTAAGAAATACGAGCAAGAGAAAATGCCTTTGCTGAATTTATTTATTTTCCATCTGACACCATCACGAAAGTCCCTAATAAATACATGTATGTACTGTAGCACTGTGCATGTAGGAAGGCAACCCCTGAGCCACTAAACGCGCTATTGGTGGTCCACATGCAAATGCCACTAGTGCCGCACGTTCCGGGGCAAGCATCAGCTCCCTACGGCATGGGCTTGTATGAAATGGGGAATATTTAATACCGTGGCGCAACTTCAACACATTGAGGCCTTCCCACCATGGAGTTCACCTCACAGGCCGTTCTCTACCCCCTCATTCTCGGTCTTGCGACATTGATATTTGCTATAGTCGCCATGGGGTTCTTCGGCGGTAACAAGATGCCCGTTGAGGGCAAGGTATGTCAACAGCTCGCACCAACATGATGGCCACCATCGTGAAGACCCCGCCATTCGAGCAGTGCGGTTACTGATATCAGGTCTACAGACGGTCCTGATTACCGGTGCCTCGGAGGGCATGGGGCTCAGCGTCGCTAAGCAGCTGGCTGCCAAGGGCGCCAACATCATCCTCGTCTCCCGCAACGTTGGCAAGCTCGAGAACGCAGTCACTTCGGTCAAGGTTCGATCCCATCCCGCACGACGCTTCATCTGCGACGCAAACCTAAGCTCCCCGCGCTGACACCGACTCAATTCACAGGCCGAAGCCAAATCTCCCGAGTCCCAACGCTTCCATTACATCTCCGCCGACGTCTCCAAGCCCGACTATGCCTCTGCTCTGATCGCCGAAGCCATGGCCTGGAACCACGGTCAGGCACCCGACATTGTATGGTGCATCGCCGGCTTTGCAAACCCCGCGCTGTTTGTCGATATGGATATGTCCTCGATGCGAAACCACATGGACATCAACTTCTACGGAACTGCCGAGATGTCCCACGCCATCCTCCGCGAATGGCTTGCCCCAGATGCTCCGATCGAGAAGGAACCCAAGCACCTCATCATGACGTCCAGCGTCGTTGCCTTTTATACCGTCCCCGGATACGCACCATACGCTCCATCCAAATGGGCCATTCGCGGTCTTGCCGATACCATCTCTCAGGAGGTCATGATGTACCCTCAGAACGTAAAGGTCCACGTGGTCCATCCTGGTACCATTCTCAGCCCTGGCCTGATCACCGAGAACGCCACCAAACCAGAGATCACAAAGATCCTCGAGGACAGCGATCCTGAACAGGAGCCCGAGGAAGTAGCCAGAAAGGCCATCGAAGGACTTGAGAGGGGAGAATACTTTGTGACTGTGGCCTGGCTCGGCACCCTGATGAAATGGGGCGTCTTGGGCGGTTCGTTCCGCAACAACTGGATTATAGATATCCTTGGTGCATGGATTGTCCAAATTATTTGGATCTTTGTCCAGTTCGACCTTCACAGCAAAATCAGAAACTACGGCAAGAAACACGGCCATCCAAGCACCTACAACAAAAAGAATGGCACAGCTTAATCTCCCACCTTGGTCATGAATCAAAAGAGATATTATATCACGCCAAGAAACAAAAAATACCGTAATAATTAATAAATTTTTCGATCCCAGTCTATTCTTTGTACATAACATTGTTGGGTATTTTTTATCCGTACCATACCGTAGAGGCTTAAACGCCACTCCACTTCCCAAATCTGGTGTATCGCTTGTACATCTCCCGCAGAATCGCTCTTCCACTTGCATCCATGGAATCGTTCAAAATCTTTCTCACTTCCGGCGGTGTAATGTCGAACACTGAGTTCATACCAGGCTCCAATGCCTCCCTCACTACTCGTGGCACGTCCACCTCCAGCTGTAATTTGACGTACAACATCAGTACAAGATACATGTGTCGACCGGCAGAACGTTTGGCAGCATCCGTTGCCGAGTCCAGCGCCCTCTGGTGTTGCGAGCGTGAGACAGCACCGGCGGTTGGCTCGCAGATGAGAGTAACTAGTCGCGTATAGAGGTGTGCTCTTGACTCCTGAACTCCATGGTCCTTGTGGTCAGAAGAAGCCTGGTTGAGAATAAGATTATGCAGTAGAGTTTGCATTGTTGTCAATAGTAGGTGATAGTGGCCTTCGAGTCGAAGTCTGTGTTTCTTGATGACAACCTCGACCAACTTGCACAGCCATGCAAAAGGTACAGGTGCTTGATCAGCCTCCTTGGAAGAGCTGAGGTTACAAACAGTACTCAAGGTAAACTCGATGTTCCATTGGCTCATAGATTGCGGCTTCTTCTCGAGGATGGTATGGAGAGTTCGACAAATTCGAGTTGAAACAGACAGCGACTTGACCGATGATAGCGAGGAGGTCAGTTCGCTATGAATGCTGGCGAGGCCAAAAGCGTCACCTTTACCTTGCAAATCGGGACATTCTGTTCGTTCTTGTAAGCAAAACTCTAGGCCAGGCAAATTTAACGTCTTACCTAATAATTGATTGACAACTGTTTGGATCGCTGATGCTTGGCCGCTAGAGTTGGAGCCTTCAGTAAATGCCGTCACCAAGTCCCTCAGGTACGAAGCCTTAGCAGCCGTGTCCATTGACCGAGTCGCTGAAATGACATTGTCTGTCAAAAGAGATTCTCTGAACTTTGAGGGCAAATCATCCAGACTCTGGAAAGTGATTGGCCGAGCTTCCTCCATCAGCGAGGAAAAGTATGTTCTGAGGAAGGTTTGCATCTTCCACCCTCTTAAGTCACCAGATGCCATGGCCGAATAGCTTCGCTTCTCAGCCTTTCGAACCTCAGACTGCTTCAGCTGAGAGACTCCATCAAGGGAGTCGAGAGCTTCGGTGGCATCCGCTGCAGCCAAAAGCCGCAGGTCCGCAATAGCATTGTGTCCGCCATAGGCCTTCTTTTCGCTAATAAAGTAGTCCATAGCAGCCATGACGCACTTTCCAAGCGTGTTCTTAGCGCTCTCGGTCAGTGAAGCCAGATCGGGATGGTCTCGACAATTCGGTGATTTTGTTGTCTCAACAACCAGCGCTTTTAGTAATGTAAGGCGGAAAGGAGACAAGTCTTTTGCATTTTCGCAGTCGGAGATAAACTCCCGGCTTCCTTTGAAATACTCGAGACTTCGCTCATCAATGTGCTCTGCCATTCGACGGATCGTGACAGATGCCATTGCAAAAAATGCTGCAATAAGGTCACTCAAAGTGACATCGTCATTCGAGCTTGCAGAGGTCAAGTCTGACATTGCATCGGCGATATCAGCATTGTCAGAGAAGCGCATGGCTTCATAGAATGTCGATCGACCCATCAACTTAGTTGACAAGCCTAAAATCAGCTTCCAGCCATCCACAGACACACGTTTCTTAGTATTCGTCCTATGCTTGTTCAGTAGCTCCATGATGCGTTCCCTCTGCGGGCGAGTGATGGCATCAGTTGGGATACTGCTCAGGCTTCTAATCCAGACCTGACTAGCCTCGGCGGGCCAGTGCTTTTCTTTTCCATCTTCCTCCAATGCCTTGGTTAATCTATTAATAAGATCCTCGACAAAGTTGGCATCATTCAAGTTGTGCTCATTACCCAGCAAGGTTTCCCAAACAGTTTTAAGTAGTTCAGCCTGGCTACCTGGAATCTCTAGGGCATTCTGTAATGGCTTTGGCATCGTACCCTTTTGACCATAGAACAGCCGACTGATACGGTTAGAGCCACGCAGGAACCAAGCCAGGTAGTGTTCCAAAGCGGCGTCTTCGAGATAGTCGGGTTCTGCGTCCAAGTCGAGAAATTTCGACATGTTTTTGTCCTTGACGGCACTTGAGGTGACCAATTCCGTAGCAAGGCGAGTGGTGAAACCCTCAATAAGCTCAACGGGCTCTGAAATGTGCTCATCATCTGGATTCATCGAAACCCAGGCTTGACAGCAACATTTGAAGGCCTCGAATGTTTCTCGGGAGTTGAGGGGTGCTTCTGCCAGAATCTTCGACAACTGCTTCTTGACGACGGCCCAAATTTCCGTCCTATCGTCAGAAATAACCCAGGAGAGCGTCTTAGATACAACACCCCATTTGAGAGCCGTCAAAGTTGATGAAGACTTGGAAATGTCCTTGACCAAGTCAAAAAGTTTTCTCCCTGCGGCATCACAATAGGTCTCGGTCCGGATTCCTTGAGCGATCGAATTCAAGAAGAGACAGAGGGCACGGGGGTGCGACTTTTCAGTTTCCACCCATTGCAAGACATCAAGAAGTTGTTGATGTGACATCTCCTTCTCAACCAATGCACTAAATAAATCGTCGCCGAATTTTCTAGATCCCACCAGAAGCCATGGTGAAGATTTTGACTTTTCCTTCTCAACCTTGCAGACTTGTTGGAACCATAGCTTCAGGAAACTGGGGAAGTCTCTTCCAGTTCTGAACCCTTGCGCAATAGCACCAATCACTTTTGACAACGCTTGAGTCTCGGCTTCATTGAGGGTTTCCGTTGTGCTTCGCTGGCATACTTCCTTTAGTAAGTCTGCACCGTCACTGGAGAGTTGGAAGATATCGGTATCGCAAATTGCAACATCTGCAAGCAAATTCCAATTTGTACTCTTTTCATGCAAAGCGTACCCGCGGCAAACAGACCGAAGATCGTCGTTATCCACAAGCATAGACTGTTTAGCAGCCCTCTCAAGGACGGTTTGAATAAGCCTATCCCGGTCCTCCTGTTCTCGAATCGAGGCCTCCACAGCTTTAAAGACCTGCTTCATCCAATCGCCATTGCTTTTCCGTAGTCTTCCCTCACCCAAGTAATCAGTGACTCCAGAAGCAAAAAAGTAAAGGGCCGGTGCAGTGTCGTTTCTTTTCGTATCTGTAACTCCGAGGGCAGTTGTGACAGCATCAAAATTTTGCCGAGAAATGAACGCAGCTCGAGCCGGAATAATCAGGTTGCGATGCATCAACTTCTGAATATCAGATGACCATTTTAATCGAAGAGCTTCGCGAATGCCAAAATCTCGGTTCCCCACAATCCCTTCCAGCCTGCTTAGGATAGTAGCACAAGAGTGGAACAAATGTGTCGCAACGTCAATAGTGTCGTCGTCGCCTTGGAGATGTAGTTCCCAGATCGATGAGATGGTCTCAATCCACGTCTCGCGTTCTTCGATTTGATCAGAATCCTGGCTTTTCAAGACGCCGTCACATATGGCGAGTGCTAAAGAAGCCAATGTCGCAGCCTCGGTGGCTGTCGTACAAAACAAGGATCGGATGTGCTCAGCGCCAATTCGGTCATGAGATGATTTTGTTGAGGTTGAATCCAGGCGTCCTAGCAGGCCTTTAAGGGCACGAAAGAGTGTATCCGCAGTCATCAGGCATCCCTCTTGATCTTTCAGCTCATCAAGAACATAAGCCTTTGTTGTTGATCTCTTTCGTTTTGAGGAACCTCCTGAAGACGATTCTGTCGAAGGTCGTGAGATGTCTTTGAGTGTCTGCTGAAGTACCGCCATAAAACGGCGGTCAGCTAAAGACTTTGCCAGCGAAAACAGAGGGATTCGTTGAAAAACGCATTCCAAAATGGTCCAGGTCAGAGGCCATCTTCTCATCGTTTCAGCATCCGCGGATGTGCCATTCATCGATTTTAAGAGCCATCTAAGACTGCTCTCCTCTGCAGCGTGAAATTTTCCATCCGCCGAAGCGGCCAGCTTATTCCACAGCTGTGTCAAATTTTCGCCATTTTCTCCAGGACCATTTTGGTCCAAGCCTCTCACAGTCTTGATAAGATCCAACTTATCCTACTCGCGTGTAAGCTTTTTAATTCTCACGTTTTGTATCAAATAACTTACCTGAGCTGGATCGCTCTCATCAGAAGACCTATCCGCCATTATTATGTCCATTGCGACCAAATTTTCAATAAATTGGCCGTGTAGACGAATAACAAACGAATCACCATTGCGACTCGGTTGCGATGCCTCTCGCCAAAATTTCCAAAAATTCTGCCGTGGCGCTAATCCCAAAACGGACATCCCATCTCACCGCTCGCCTGAGCCGATTTATCCTCTTGATAGATATCGAGCCTACCCGAATTCAAGCTCGCCGTAGCTCCGTACTTCACTCCCTCGTCCGGTTATCCGCCTTCACGTAGGCCAATTCCTCTCACGACCCTCAGATTCAGCCATTGAAACTAACGCGCCGATACCCAGTACATTCACAATGGCCGAAGCCCCCGTCGTCACTCGCCCTCCCCCGAGCGCCATTTCTCGGCCCCTCAGCGAGTCACTGCTCAACGAGAAGGTATCCGCCAACTTCCGGGAACACGGCGCGCCGTCGAATTCGAAAAGTGCTAATTTAATATCCAGTGGGACCGCTGCCTCTCCAACCTCCTCGTCAAGTCGACCCTCGGCCTGGGATTCGGTGTTGTCTTCTCCGTCCTCCTGTTCAAGCGAAGAGCATGGCCCGCTTTCATTGGTGTCGGTTTCGGTGCCGGTCGAGCCTATGAGGAGTGCAACAACAGTCTCAAGCAGGCTGCACGTGAGCTGAAGAAGCAGGCCTAATCAACTAGGTGGGAATGGTGTGAGGAATTGAAGGGGATGAGCGAGGTTTTCGCTGTACAAACACGGCACACGACATGGCAAAGAGTTAAAAGGGCGATTCAAAACGCTACGTCGCGGGCTTCCAAAAGAGCCCATGTCAGAGTAGGACGGTTCACAGATTCAATAGAAGTTCTTATGTACAACACTTTGAATTTTCTACCTTCTTCAACACAATCGTGCCGTTTCCAGGGAACTCGGGTCGGATAAGATCAAGTGCTATTCAAGCGTTGAACATGGAGATCGTACTAACAAGTTTCTTGGATTCAGCTCTTTCTCAACGGTCATCCTTTTGCCCGGCTGCCAAGGTTGGTATCGTAAGGCTATTTTGCTTATGGTGAAGGTTGCCCAGGAAGCTGAGTGGCCTGATAACACGCACAGATCTTGTCTGTTGCCTCTTGCTGCCCAAACATTCACTCCTCTTTATCCGTCTTTTGACACACACAGGGCCTGAACATTCCCATTCTCTTCTTATTTTAGACCCTTTTTTTTCACGATACTCCACTCATTGCATCAACGGTTTCATCTCACATGCAAAGTAACAACAATAACATCATAAGTAGCTACCAGGCTATAGCATCCACACAACAGATCAAAGTAAATTCCAGGTATATTTGTAGGAGTGATCCCATGTTTTTCTCAAAATATGCTTGATGAATGCAAGCCAAGGAACTCCGAAGCTGATTGACCTTTTTCATATCCTTCATCCTTCAAAGCACGGTACAAATCCATATTGATTCAAATATTCCAATCCCTTGCTCCTCGCTTGCGCTGTTTTCTTCTTTATCCATTTGCCGGAAGTATGTCGTCTATTGCGGTCGTCTCTAGGATTTGGAGGGCACTAATCCAACTTGATCACTTTACTTTCCGTATGCTAACAATCATCAGCGATATTCTAATAGGGTAGGCGCCAATATCTGCAGATGAAAATGCCAGTGCATGCTACGGAAAACTTCACAGTACGATGTGTTTTCCTGTTTGTGGCTATGACATTTCCGGGCTTGGGGATATAAAGAAAAAACTTACTGGGATCAATTGGGTGGACACCGGAAGAAGAACCATTGTTGCCAGGGTCGCTGTCCTTATCGTTGGCAAATGTGCGAGTGATTGCGGCCATGATGCTTATTGGTAGAGCTTCTTGGTTGTGAGAAGTGAACAATGAGATCGTCAAAGTATAAAAGTTCGAAGACGAAGTCAAACGCGAGGTCAAGAAATTTCGAGGCTATTAATGAAGCCAACTAGCTAGATGCTTTGCAAAGTGAAGAGAGTCGCTCTATGGTGCTACAGACTTGCAGTTTTATATTTGAAGGATTTGTTCGTTGAACAAAAAGTACGGAGGCATAACCACCATCATTACTTCGCCATCAGGCGAGGTCTATGAATTGGATAGAGTCACAATAATTTGTTCATACAGTTCAACCAGATGTTACTCATACTGGCCCTCGATAAGCCATAGCTGTCAGCCTTAACATGGGGCGCGAGTTCAACCGAGTGAGTGGTCATAGCTTGGAAGGCAGCGAACCTCAGACATGGCATCAAGGCATGACCATAAAAAAGAATCGCCTCACGAAATAGGGATACTCTAAAATTATTATGCGAGTTCTGTGTGTTGGCAAACCGTTTGTGATCTTGGCGAACAAATGGCACGTTGAATGTCGAGCGAGATTTAGATCGCATCTCGTCCCAGATCTGTATTTAGCCACACCAATAGTTCAACCATGGGTAGGTCGCTAAGCCTCAGGTGATTTATATTGATTCCTAAAACCAAGGCAACAGGTACTGGTAAGGGTTGAATAATGCCGAGTCCTTTCAAGCTGTTTTTCAAGGCCCTCATTCAACCAAGAAATATGCCAGGCCGCCAACGTCTCAGCGTTGCATCAACATCTGCGCCTCAATAATACTACAAGATGTTGGGTCGAGTCATAGCTGAATCCGCTGATCTGTTCATCGGAACTGGAGAAACACACAGACAAACAAGCCAGGGTCTGCCGACCAAGAGCGTGACGAGACGGTTCCTCGGCCAAAAAAATCGCAACCTAGCCGCCGCTTGCCAGGGTCTCAGCGAACTGCAACACCAGCCAATCCGGCTCCACATGAAGATGACTGTGGAAGAAAAAATGGGCGCCACCCAAGGGATCGCAGACAAACAACATCTTCCATGGAAGCTCACGCAAGCTGGGCTGCGCAAAAGCATACTACAGTTTAGGGCACATAATTCCTCCTTATTAAATCGTTATTGTACCAAGTGCCGATGGGAGGCTGACTGTCAAGCTCTACTCTGCAGCCCCATCATACGGTGATTGATCCAAGAGGATGTCGGATACCCAACGCTACACAACAAGACCGGCCAGATCTTGTCGAAGTAGGACGATGTAACACGTCCAGGGAAGGAAATCCGTCGCTCTAGCATGCAATATGACTGACAAGAAGTAGGCGAATCTTTATCAGTTGATTTATGCTGCAAATGTGTGTGAGGAACATTTTTTCTCCCAAACAAAATTTGAGAAAAGTACGGGATCACGTGATACTGCAACCATGGCCTCAGGTGGGCCCTTTATTAGGAAAGAAATTTTCGCTCAGGACTTGATCTCCCTCAACCTCTCTTCATCTTCTTGGTTTTGTCCTCGACAGCACCAAAGAAAGTAGCCGAGTCCAGTTCACGGATCCTCGGCCCAATATGGCTGAACAGATATCCGAACGGTAGCAACAGTCTGCACATGGTTCGCCCGTTCCCGACTTCTATTCGAGTCGCATAAAGCCTGTCGCGGTGATCCAAACATCACTTCGCGATGCGCAAGACGCGGACAACCACATGCAGACATGGTGCTCCGGTCATCGATCCGATGCACATTTGCTCTATGCTGTCCTCAGCGCCGTCCACAGCTCCAAGCGGACAAGTGTTCGCGGGCTTGATAAGACAATGTCCTCGCGACACAAAACCAAAGTCCGCCCTGGCGGCACCCACGAATTGCCTACACCTCGCGTTTTCAATGCGCAAGTGTGTCAACTTTATTTTTATCGTTCGATGTGGGAGAACAATCCGAGGTCTAGACAACCAGTCCGCTCCACCCTGATGGCATAGAATTGAATGTGACATCAGGACTAAAATCGGGCAAACATCTCTTGTAGATTCGCAAATTTGCAATGATATCAAATGCAATCTATGATTCTTCCCAAGTACCCAAACTTTATTTTCTCCGTCGTAACCTCATCATCCTGCCTTTATCCAGGGGTAACCGTTTCGCCGCCAATTTGAACCTCGCATGCCCATATCATTACAAAACCGATGCCTTATTATGTACCCAATCCCTTGCAAAATATTGGAGGAACACTCTTACTCAGACTACCTACGCCCAGATGATTTTATCGTCCATAAAGGACTTCAAGAATCTCGCCACAAGACGGCCAGTGTAGTATAGCTGCGGGTCCCTCGGGAAAGGGTGCTCTTCCTGGGTAGGAGGAATTGGATCCCAGCACAGGTAATCAATGTCTTGCCCTGCAACAAAAGTGTGTTAGAATTTTGCGGCCGCACAATGTTTCATGGTAAACTTACAAAGGTCTCCGTAAAAGAATTCTCTAAGCTCCGTCACAAGGTTGATCGCTGGCTGGTCCAGCTCGCCTTGTTCAATAAAGCTATTGTCAAACAAGGGATTGAAGCTCTTGGCGTTGGCTTCCTTGGTGTGTGTCTGGTAAACTTGGTGGAACTGATACGCAAACTGTCTGAATGGCATGTTCTCAACCTCCTTGCATGTACCGAGAGCAACGCTCCTCTGATATTCAGGGCGAGACCCATTCCTCATGCCAATCTCGTTTCCAGAAATCACAAAAACATCAGCGGCCGTCTCAATGGCCTCCATGAAGAGGCATAGCACAAGGAATGCAGCCAAGCAAGGCGCCCATTCGCGTCTAGACTTGGGCTTCAACGATTTTGAGAAGAGTTCAAACAGCTGAGTGGTTTCTCGCATCATCATTTCGTCGATGATGGACTTGATTTGTCGCGCCAGAACACGAGGTGTGAGCTGGTTAGCATTCTGAGGAATCATACCCGTAGCTTGGAGCGAGACGACGCAGTCTGGAGTGAGACAGAGGTGACGGGTCATGATGTAGTGCATGCAGTAGATTGAGAGGGCCCGCTTGACGATCAGGGAATCAGATTCTTCAGCGTAACGTTGAACGACGCTAAGGAGCCTCCTGGGTAGGTCAAGATGCCTAAAGGAGTCTGTGACCTGAGTTGCAAAAGCGGGTTCAGCCACAACATCCTGGACATACTTCTTAGTACGCTTCTTGAGCATATCTCTTTCGGAGCTGTCTCTGAACTCAAGACCAATGGCTGCAGATCCATTAGACTGCAGATTCATCCGGTTTGAGCTACCAGTCAAGTGCCAGTGCTGTAGGACGTCGCAAGTCTTGGGAGTGAAGAATTTGGCCTCTACAGAAAGGACTGTGGAGAATAAGGGGCCAGAGAATAGCTGGACAGAGCAGTTCTGCTCAACGCCATCAATCACGAAACCTTCAATATTGTCGGTGATGAACTTGTTCATCTCCTCCTTGCGAAAGTGTCCGCGGATGAAATCGGGGAACAAGATTGGGATAAAGTCGGCAAACTGCCAGCAAACGACCTGAGGGACTTGGATCATGAGCTTCTTGCAGCTCTTGCAGGGTCGCTCCTTGTCACACTTGACCTTTCTGCTGTGGCAGCAGAAACAGGCGCCAAGCCGGCGAACCTGAAGGGCGCTCTCCTTTGTGGCATTGGCCAATGGCCCCTTGCGACCTCGTTGGCTTGTCCTCATGGCCTCGAAACATTCGAATGGGTTGGGTCGACCAGCATGAGCAGAGATAGAGTTCGGAGTCACAATAACAAACTTGCCCGACTGCTCTGCCTTCTTCTTTTCTACCTTTCCTGCCTTGACCTTGCGAATCTGAACGGGCGGAGACCTGCTGCCGCCTGGGCTGGCTCCGGAGCTAGGAGAGGAGGTGGTTTGCGAGTGCATACTCCTTGGCGAAGAGCCAGAAAAGTCATCCATGATAAACATGCTCGTATCGGTTCCCCGGGGGTTCGCGGGGTTCCACGGCGGGACGTTTGCGTCGGCCTGAAAAGGCTGAGGGATGTTCAAGTCAATCTGAGAAAGCTGGGTCATGTCGGTTTGGAAGGTAGTCATGAACGGAGCCATCTCTGCTTCATCGTCAGCACCTTGAGGCGAACGAGATCCCATCCTCTGTGTTCCCAGCATACCATTCAGCTCCTGTGGAGATAGCTGGCTCGCATCCTGGGGCTGGAAGAGATACTGCTGGGGAGTCATGAACCCAGGGGCTGGGCCGAAGTTGCCATCTGAAGTTACTGGCATCGATGCCGCTGAAGCAAAGACATCAGCACTGCCTTGGTCCGAGGATCCGGCGAAGGCAGCGTTGCTAGAGTAGAAGTTCGACTGCTCTATCTCTCCCAGCAATAGCGGGGATGCAGCCGGAGCTGATGGCGATGGTGTATTTCCAGGGACATTTCCGATGACAGCGAAGCCATTCAGGCTGCCACTTGCAGGATCAGATAGGAAGCCGATGGACGAAGGAGTAGAGCCAGCACCGTAGTCCAGGAACTGCCAGGATTCGTCGGTTTCGTTGGCGGAATCAAAGTCGTAGGGTGACGACCCGTTCGGGGATCGTGATGTAACGGATGCCATTGCGAAGGCGCTAGCTCGACGATGCTAGGCTGGTGGTGGTGGGATGCACGTAAAATATGGCGGGGTGATCAGGTGTTAATGCGATAAGTGCCTGGACAAATGCGACAGTCGTCAGGACGAAGGGGTATTTGGTGTCGATTGTGGGTATATTGATCCAGGTCTTCCAGTGGTCATGCGACCAAGTTTGGACTCTTCTTTACTGGACTCGTCACTGTCGCAAATGTATGGGAATCCAAGCTGACGCCCAGTGTCGCATCAGCCGAGTGCGGGCAGCGCTAATCACAGAGGGACGGTCGCGGCGATCAGGGACCAGTCGTCAGGAACCCGGAGTCACAGTAACGAGAAGCTGTGGAGGATGGAGAAGAGGCAGCGATGGGGCGCGCCTCTGGGGCATTTCTGTTTTAAGAGGCGAAAAGCTGGGCTCATCAGGATCACTCTCGGTGACGCTCTTGGTTCATCGGTCTCTGCACTGCTGAAAGACGCCGCTAAGCCCAAAGGGAGACCGAACGAGGCGTTTCGACATCACATCCAATCAATGTGCACACGTTTGCGCTATTCCATTTTGGGATTATTGGGTGTCTGCATAAGTGTTCATAAATAGGGTCTCAGCTTTCAACTCTAATCCTAGAAAGTTGTGCAGCCACACTATCCGATCTATTCCCGTGCCTGTCCGACATCGCAGGGAATATACACACTATTACATTTCCCAGTTGCCATACAGGTTCGAATATAGAATTCAAATAACTTTATATATAATATGTATTACACCTCTAACAAAGAGCCCGTTACATTTCATGTGATTATAAAACTACATTGTGTACTTGTGTAGTAATTCCACCTACATAAATGCTAGGGTTATCTCACTCACATCCTGGTTCGAACTTACCCTAGACATGAGACCCACGAGACTACGATCCATCTCAGCACGGGCTAAATAAGGGTTATTACGTGTCCACGACGACCACAGGAACAGGTCCTATGGTCTAACGGTTATGACTGTGGATTTTGATTCCACCAGCGGGGGTTCGACTCCCCCTAGGACCTTTCTTTTTGAACACTTTGGCGACACTGAACCAGGCTGTGGGCGAGATACTTTTGGCGGTTAGGGCCGAAACATTTTGCGGGAATGTGCAGTTTCCCCCCGTTGACGACATTTTTGTGGCTGCAGCACCCCTCTTTCGCCAATGTGTACCTGACAGCCAGCCCCTCGGATCACATATCCACTCGCCCGGCATGTCGAATTCGCGGTACACAAGAATTACCAACATATCAACAACACCCTGCCTCGGTTAATCAATCTTAGAAATCGACACCGATAGCCATTTCGATCTAGATCCGGGAGCATCCACTTTCTGCTAAAACCCCCCCCCCCACCGGCAAGTCCCTCCACATGACACTTGAACATAGTTAATACCGCACCGCCAACTGGGAAGACAGTGGACATCACGGGTCAAGGCCCAGCATAGTGCGGCGGCAAATGCACCGGCATTCGTTCGTTTTCTCAGGTTCAATCTGGTCAAATTTAACCGGCTTGCTTATCATACTAATCCTACACTGGACTCAAGCAAACGAAGCGCGTAGAACTGCCGCTAGACAGAGCGTCGATCCCCCTCATACGGCTACCCCCATAGCCTCCCATTCATCCCATTGCCCAATACCCCCAACCTCATCGATTCCCAACGCCACTGGTGCCCACGACATTTGACATGGCCTGCCGCGCACCTCACCAACAGAGGCCCTAACCGGATATTGAATGGTCGTGAGCAATTTTCTTTCTCTCGGAAGCTGTGAGAGGCTTGTTGGTAAAAAGCAAAAGCTGAAAAACTAGTGCACAAGACAACAAATCACGTTCGCTAAAAAGCACTGAAAACAACGCAGCACAAACAAACTCCCGGCACGCTCCAAATGATGGCTTCCCTCCCCTACCAGGGGTCCGTGTTTTTCGGTCATCAGCCATTACCTGGCATACGTGCCATCCCAATCATAAGACAAAAACATTATCATTCAAATCCAACATCGTCATGCCGCCAACGTGTGGCTCAGGTCCGATCCCTGTTCCTGCATTTGCGCCGTACTATGTGTAGGCTGGTGCTCATTCCTGTGAAACAGGATATGTAATATAAACGTGGTAGTAGTCTTTCGTAGACTCGTAATAGAAGCGTCGTTTAAGAGCGGTACCGGGCGGTGGAACGCTCTTGGATCTGCTTCTCGGTGGAAACGTATAATCTGTCAAGGTAATCCATGGCCGAAGCATCCTTGAGGATCTTGGCTACTTGGATACCAGCAGAGATCAGCTGAAGGATGTTTCGGTCATCCTTGAGCGGGCGGCTCTGATGCTTGGCAGCGTGCCGCATCTCGAGCGAGTTTTCCAGAATGGTAACAAATTGCTTAATCTGCCCATTGTACAAAACTCGTGCGGGGATGCGTCGCTTTGTTGCCAATCTCTTCAGGAGGTAGACCCATTCGGTCCACTCTCTATCCTGAGGCCGCTCAACAGGTCTCATGTCTTGTGTCAGTGGGATCGGGAATTGGTACTTGGCGACGAAGTCGTATGCGCACTGGGAAAGCCGATCGTTGACTTGACTGAGGACACTGTCTTGTTCTTGAACGTGGAGATTCGTGGGTAGGTGAGGAAGTTCTCGTTCCTGCATCGCAATAACATCGGGAGGTGGGCGCTGCAAAAATTGGTGAGGGCCGTCGAACTCGTCTCTGTTGGAGGGTCGTCTCTGTGATCGACCCTTGCCGCTCGACTTCGATGACTTGCCTCCCGAAGTTGAGGTGTTCATGCCATTTTCCAATGAATAATCGGATAGGTTGGGCGATGCGATTATGTCGTCGACGGAATCTGTCGGCGAGTATCTATCTCCGGCATCCCACCCCTGGGAGCCAGAGCTTTTGTAGGAGGAACCGTGTCCTATTGTGCCCTTCCCAAAGGAACCTGAGGGAGGGCGGGTGCTGTAAGAAGGACCAGAGTGATACATGGATTCAGGCCGTGATCGATGTCCACTGGTGCCAATGGGCACACTACCCGCTAGGTTATAAGAGCTGGATGAAAAGTTGACACTTGAAGAAGGGTTATTAAACTGCACAACTGGATAGACCGGTGTGGTCAATGATGGTCATACCTTGGGTTTTGGTAGAAGACACTGTCGAATCCTCCATGTACTTGGGGATCGACAAATGAACTGCCAGGCAACCATTAGCCAAACCATTTGCGGACAAGAGAAGGTTCAATAACGGCAACATACCTTCGCGAAGGGTTCCAGGGGCCGCTAGACATGGCGGAAGATCTGTAGGCAAATTCGGGTTGGGCCATGTCGTACTGGCTCATAATGGTAAAGGCGCAACGTCAGCTTTTTGGCAAGACTGTGACGAGACTTGCGGCTGATAAAGAGAAATCCACTGGAGCCGAAGACGTAACGGGTCCGCGCCTTGGGTTCCAAAAAAAAAAAAGGGACTAAACAGTTGCACACTATGGAGCCTCGGGCTGAGATCCTTGGTTTCTCCAAAAGGCTGGTTCCAATCACTCCGGGGGAATCCACGGAGACTAGGGTTTCCTGAGATGTCGATGTCCTGGGTAAACCTGTCGGCGATTCTAGGCGGTGTGTCCCGGGACCCAACAAGGGACCTGTCCAAAACAGTAATACCAGCTGGCTTGTACCAAGCAGGCCTCGCAGGAAGCAATGAAGCACTAGGGATGGTGCACGATGCTTGGAGCGTTTTCAGCGAACCAGTCTGCAGTGCTGGAGAGCCGATTGAGTTGGCACGGGGAGGGGACCACGGGGTCAGTCTCGGAATAGTGACGATTTTATCTTCGTTCGTGAGGCATCAAGGGCGCTGGGCCGCATGTCCAAGTAGGAGGATCCTGGTTGCGATGAAAGTGACAGAGATTCCGTTCGCTAACAGCGGAGTTGACAAGGACTAGCGTTCTAACGTCGAAGCAAAACACCAAGACCTTTCAGGTAAGATTTGCAGCAAAATTCGCCCCAGTACCCCGGGTAGTTTGGAAAGATGGAGGGTTCCAGAGCCCGTCTGGTAGGATATGGACGCGAGGGTCTGCTGGCTACCTATGCAAGCAAGACGAAAGAACCCGCAGCCATCGGGCGGGCTGGATCTCGTGAAACGGGGTGCGCGCGCTTGATGATCGAGGAAAACCCAAACTGAACGAGGATGGCTGGTAGAGTAGCCGAGGGGATGCGGGACAGGTTTCGTCACAATGCCCGGGACTACCCCAGATGTTTGTGGTTGAAGGGTGGCAGCTTGGCCCGAGCGAGGCAATTTCCCGACCATCATTGGGCGCTGGCATTTTTGCCCAAGACGCGTTGGCAGCATCAGGTAGAGATGACCTCAGGTGAGATAATTGGAGCAGGGAACTACCTGGAACCAGGAGGAGCGGTCAATGGGCAGACTCAGATGGGAGTCGGGCACCAAGCGCCTTGGGTCATGCCAGCTAATAGCACCCAACCGCCCCGGATTGATGCCCACTACCACCCGTTTTGCACCGCGCCGGACCAACTCAGCGAATATACTGGCTTGCGCAGCACACCATCATGCTTGGATTTGAGCCCCATACACGCGATGCAACTTGATGAGGTGTGACTGGGAATGAACGGGCACCGACGAAGCAAGCACAGGAAGTCTTGCCGCCGGTCCAGATAGACCTCTGGACGGCAGCATGACGCACTAATTGGAACCAGAGACTTGAAACTTGACCCATTGGGTCGCCATTCAGGATGGGACGCTTGAACCCTCGCAACTGTGCCCAAAAAAAGGAAGGCAAAGGGGAGCAAAAAAAAAAATGGGCGGCATGCTGCAAAAGGCGAGGGAAAAAAAAACCCCTCTGGTAAACTTTGAGGGCATCATTATCATCATGTCGACAGAGTCGCAGCGCGTGGCCTGACGCCAATGCATCAGCGATAGTTAGCTACGTGGGCATTGCATCTTACTCCACTAAGCGTTGGCTCTTGCATTGCTGGCACACCAGTTGGCCAGAGGTCCCTGCTTTTTGCTGTGTTTCATAATACCGTCGTGATCCATGCTTGATTTCAGCTTCAAGTTGAGGCGAAGGATTGTGGGCCACGCTGGTGCGGGAGATGCAATGGGAGCGGGTTTAAGTGGGCTGGTCACTCCTCCGGGACGTCATCTTGAGGCCAACAAGATGAGGGTAACTGTCCAGAAGGTTTCGCGAATGGCTGGCGAATCGTCGGCGAAGGGCTAGCAAGTGCCAGATCCGAGTCCACTCCTCACAACTCACACGATACTGGAGATGGAGATGGAGATGGCAGGCATATGCCATATGCATGTGACCGAGCACCCGCATGGATCTGCGCAGTGAAGATGTGACACGACTGACAAAAACTGAGAGGTGCCCTATCTCGGACACTTCTTAAAAAACAAGGTTCGGCCACGGGAGCCTTCCATCGACTCGGGTCTTCATGCTTTTTCTTTTTTTGGGTGCGACAATGCCAACAAAGTCGTGGCCCCTGGGTTGGGTCGAACGCCACACATGATGGAACACGTGAGGTTACCTCGAGTTCGCTTCTAGCTGCCAGATGGATTGGGGTTAGCTGTGCCACCCTCTTGCTTCCATGTTGAGTCTTTTCATCTTCAGCTTTTGCCTCTAGTTTTCTGAGGTGGCAATAGCATGCCACACTATCCGGCTCGTACTCGCAAAATCAATCCATGCTGAAAAGAAGAAAAAAAGAAAATTCAATGCGGGTATTGCCGATCAAGACAAGTCAACAAAACTGTCTTGCGTCGTGGTCTTCGTGGTCGCCGTTGTCCTCCATTTGTCCGACACTTTGAATTGGACTTGCCATTTGCTGGCAAGCGGGTCAGACGGAATCTGGACCCGGAAGCTGGATAGGATAATGTAACAGAGTCGACGCAGAGAAGCCCAATCGTCATGATCGTCACCGCCACCGTTGCCGTATCGTCGTCGTCGGTCTCGTCGCCGCTACTCTTCCGTACTCGGCCGAGCTGATATTAATCGTCCTCGCTCGTTCGCCCCCCTTGCCGAAGATCCTCGTTATCAATCGCGCACGACTAGAACACGAAGGGTAAGCTACGAGCTCCAAGCCCTGAGCGACCCTCCCTTGCTTGACTTACCATGTCCAACTCCTTGACACTTTGCCCTAAATAAAGCGTCTCTCCCCCACCCCCATACTACCATCACATCTTCCGACATGCTCCACTCGCGGGCCGGACCTCCGCCATAGGGCGGCCGCCCGGAGGCGACATGAACGGGGGCAATTCGGGGTGCATGTCCGTCTTCTTCCATTCTATGGACGCCAAATCGGCCCACGATGCTTGGCAGCGTGCCGTTGAAGCTATCTGTCAGCGATTAGCACAAGCCACACACCATGCCACTTGACTTACCCGTCGCTGACAAAGACGTATCACTCGCCACAACCCCGGACAATCGTCCCTCTTGGGACTGCCGACGGCGAAATTAGCGCCAATCCTTTGTCCCAGAAGAGGCTCCCGACTCGAGGTTAAGGCCAATCTGCACTCGTGACGTAGGGTATTGTGGCTCAAACCGTGAAAATTGTGGCACGGACTGAACTCTTCATATATCAAAACTGGTGATGGCTTCAAACGATCTACAGCCCCAAGGCTACCGAGCGGCCGACCTCACCTTACCAAACTGCCCCGCAGATGGGTCTAAGCGAGTCATGGGCCAGGGGACACTGCTTCTGATTGGATAAAACCCTGCATCCTTCGTCTAGAGAAACGAATTTGCTCCCTGGCTTCTATTTGGAGCCAAATTCCACCATCGACTTGGTTTGTATCCGGCAAGGGCGGGTTTCAATACGAGTTGCAGCATCTCTTGATAGCATTCCTTCTGAGCTTGAGCCTTGTCAGGACGTTACGTCCTTGGGGCATATTTGCTGCCGTCTGTCCCCGATTTCAAGTTAAAGCTAGAGGTCCCGACAACCCACGAGCATGCGTGGGAGGCGATTATCATTGAGGGCAAGCCACGATATGCACACGTGAGAACATGGCTCCCCCCAAAGAGCGCAAGCGAAGATTCCACCGCAGGAGCAAGAACGGCTGTCAGACATGTAAGAGACGTCACGTTCGATGTGACGAACAGAAGCCACTGTGGTATGTGCTCTCCTGGCACCCTTGACCCAAGGCGGTGGTATACACGAGTCTTGCATCACCGCCGCATCACTTACCGCGGTCCACGCGTCTTGGTATACGGTATGCGACACCTTCACTAACGTTGATTGGCAATTTAGCACAAACTGTCTCCAAACCGGGAGTGACTGCATCTATCCCGTCCCGCAACAAACTCTACCTTCTAGCGAACCGGGACCTTCTAACCGCGGGGACGACGACGTCAGTGTTGATGCCAGTGCACAGTTGACGTTGTCCGAGCCTCCTTCTCCGTTAATCAATGTTCTCAACGACTATGTAGGGGGATCCTTTGACGCCCTTCCCGAACCGTCTAAGCGGTTATTGCGCCACTGTAGGTGTTTCGGCAGGTGATAATAATCTAAGCATAAATGTACTAACGCATCTGACGATAGTCTCTCAGTATGCCGTTTGGGGTCAAAGGGCTGTTGCCCGAGAGCTCCAGTCCCCGGCGTAAGATGCCCCCCAAACCCTGAGCCGATTCGGTCCCCAGACACGCCAACTGATAAGATATCCTAGGATCCAAAAGGCCTTTGAAAGCCCTGGATACATGCACATGTGCTTGCTGCTTTCAGCGACACAATGGGCATGGGTAACAGGTTCGATGGACGAAGTCAGGATTCCGTTCCTGTACCACAAAGCAGCTACATATCAATTTGCGAGAGAACAACTTCAGAGCCCTGAAGCGGCCCAGAGCGGAGAAACAATGCTGGCTATTTCTGCACTGGCCTTGACCGAGGTAGGATTTGACAGGATGCTCCCGGGTAGGTACGTAGCAATGTACTGACACCATGTCTGAGTAGGGCGCGATTGGAGAGCTGGATGCATCATCAAGACATCTAAAAGGTATCCAATCAGCGGTTAGGGAATGGAATACGACAGAGCAGACTGCCACACTGCCACAAAGGATGTTGAAAATGCAAGTTGCCGGAGCTGGGCTCTAGAGGGGTAATCATGTTAACTTTCCATGCCAGGGTTGGAAACGGAATGCGAACCGGAAAGTCGGATAAATTGGTCAACGAGCCTGGCTTCACACCGACCTTCCTTGCCCTGCTATTCGCATCGATATGGGACATTACGGCACTACCGCCGCGCGAGGCGCCGAGGTACGGATGGTGGAAGGATCAAGATACACAGGCGGCGAGATTGTGGCAGAACCACACCAACGATCTTAATCTCAACTACGAGATATCCCGAGACTTTAATGCGACGCAATACATACCCCAGATCCTCAACCAGGACCCGAGAAGCAGTCGTACGAGCTTCATTGCCACATTTTTCTACCTGTGCTCTGAGCTGGGTCATCGATACTTTGACGTGACGCTAGTCGACTGGCTCCTGGAACAACTGATCGACGACGTCAATGCGGGCGAGGAATATCTGAGGACCAGTACATGGACACGTCCGCTCTGGCTGTGGTGTGTCATGTTCGGAGCGGCCATTGCGTCGGCAGGGCGAGCAACAAATGCCGTTGAGGAGAGACAACTGGCAAGGTGGCGAGAGGTATACAACGACAAGATGCGACTAGTCAGCCGAGTACTCGACATTCACGGCTGGGACTCGGCGAAGACCGTGTTGGCGGGGGTATTGGGAAGTATCGACGAGCAAGCGGAACAGGGACTTAGGGAGCTGTGGGAGGAAGGTGTAGTTCGGGGGGGAAGCCCAGGTGAAAACACTATAGATCCAGCTGTGATAGAGCTAATGGACCAGGACTAGGGTATGCATGGTGCGTCAATATTGTCAACGCTCTTCGCAGCGAAGATTTCGTCATTCTGGAGCCACTGCTGCGGGTGCGTGATGTAGACCACGTCGATAAAGTGAGAAATGACGATTGCCGAGCGGCAGGCAGAGTTGAAAGAAAATGCTGCAGCCCCTGAGTAATGCATTGCACGTTGGAGCTGCATAGACTCAATTCCGAGTTGTTCTCGACCCCGCGTGAGGCTCAAGGCGAACGAACGACTGGCATACAGGAGTCCAACTTTTGAGGGACATAGTGAGCCGCATCAAGCCACCTGCAGAGCAGAGAGTTCATGAGCTGATTCAAGAGTTTGCAAAACGAACTGTCCCGTGCGTGACGTGGAGCCGGGGGAGGGAGCGAGCCAGAGAGCGTTGGCCACATTGTGGCTCAGACGCTTCTGGAAAACTTGGAAAGCTAACTGAAGTTTGAGGTGGACGAACAACATCAACAGGCATCAACCCTCATCGACGTGGCACCTTTCATGCCTCGACGAGCGCGGCGACGAAGACGGACTGAGGCGCAATGCGACGAGCCCCTCACTTTTTCCATCGTGGTCGTTCCGACGACTCGCCCACACCACCTTCACATGCCCTTCAACTGTTGACCGCACTTGTGTGTCATCACGCGCGTTGATGCCATTCGCCGGCCGCCTTTTGAGGCCCGCTTGCACTTCTGCAATGCGAGCGACGCCGTCTCAGCAGAGGGCGCCTCCAAGGGCAATACCCCGCCCCTATTCTGCCGCTGCCATCAATCAGCTCTCGCGAGCGGGCACGCTGCCCTCTTTGGTGCAGGCTCGGTGTGCCGCCGGTTGCATGCAGGTTCGCAGAGCTGACGATGGTTGGAGACGGTTTTCCCTCACTTGATCCACCGCGCTGACTTGGCCAGACCAGCCAGGCCATGATGGTGGCCCTGATGGTGGCCCGGACGGTGGCCGACCGGTCAGCCGTGGTCACCATGGTCTGCCGGCCTGTCAGTCGTCGCAGAGTCGCAGCACCTCCCCGCGAGGACGACGGCTGACTGGCCCGTCCGTGCCGCGCGCTCCCGCAACTCCCGCCAGGGAATGTCACCCTCCAGGCGAGTGGTCCGGAAGCGAGCATGGAATTTCCAAGTGGCCGGGCCTCTGCTGCTGCTGCTAGCTAGCTCGGCGTCCTGCGTCTCGCACCTGTGTCTGCACGCACGCCAACATAGCCAACATGGGCATCTGGAAATGCCGTGCTTCTTTGGCGCTTGGACTGGGTCCTCATGAGGATCGTCGCCAGCAATGCGAACTCTTCGCGTAGAGAGCTGGAGTAATTTCGGGGTCGACCTCCTTTCCACCCCGCCCGGCCTGTCTTGCTTGCTCATGGTTGACTTGCTTTTGCGTTGGTCTGATGCAGTGCTGCGTTGTCCAACAGCCATAATCCCTCCTTCTCACATAATCTGCCCCCGTCGCCGGCACTGATAGGACGGCTAGTTGCGCAGCTCCCCACCCGCCCCCCTCCCCAAATCAGGGAAGTTGACCAGTCGCCGGCATGCCTTGCCCTAAATCCCTGCACGAGACGCCATTTGCGCTTCGAAATCACATACGCCAACTCACTCCTGCGGCCAGTGTGACGGCCGCTTCGCCAGTGCTTTCATTGGCACTCGTCGCTTCGGGTGGGGTGCTGCTCTGAATGGCGGTCGGCCCACGACAACAATAAAACCCGCAGGGTCCCTCGTTGCCCAACGTCTCACTTCTGCTTCTCTATTTTCCAGCCCAACAAGCCCCTTTCTGCCCAACTCACCACAATCCGGCCTGATCCTTCAAAGATCTACCTACCTTATCCACCTCTTTACCACCGCCTCTTTTTCTCTTACCGCTGCTCTCCCGCTCCCAAGAGGAACTCTGAAGCAACCCATCCATCCCAGGATCTTGTCGCGCAACATCTTGACGACAACTCACGACAGTTTTGCCACTGGTTAAACTACTACCCAGACAACGCCCACCGTTGATCTGCAGGATCTCAAGAGTTCATTTGCTCTTACTGTCCAAGGAATACCATGACTGTTGCCCTTGTGCCACATCCGGCCACCATGCCAGGTTACAATAACACTGTTGAACTCGACGAAGTTCACTCCATCTCCAGGTACTGTTTCCTTTACACTCAACCTCTTCGGAGCCTCGCGTTTGCATTTCTTGTTTGTGCGAAATCATGTATTTCTTTCAGTTCAGTCTCTTGCTCCGGCGGACGCTACTCAAGGACCGTTCCTCGCTCCTGGATTCATGGACCCTCTTCTCAACCCAAGGACATCTCACCAACCCATCTGGAATCATCATGGACCTGTCCGAGCCGGACTTGAAAAAGAAATAATTTAAACTCTTGGCTTTGTGCCCGCAGTAAGTATAGCCCGCAACTTCAGATTGAGACAACAGATTCTAGACTATGGACCTTCAACTGGATTTCCTTTTCTGCATGGTGCCTATGGACTCCGGATTTTTTATGGACGAGGACCACATGTACTTCAAAAGGATTCATGGATTTCACCAGGACCCACTTGCCGACCTGGACTCTCTCTCTGCTCCCATCCTGTACTTTTAGTAAATGGATTAGGGTAGCTGGCCTAACAGCCAATGCAATTCAATCTAATTGCAGTGCAGCCGCACACCTTGGAAAACCCCAACATGGACTTCGACCTGAGTCATTGCCGGAACCCAACACTGTGCCAATCACGCCCCTGAATAATGGATATGGCTGGATTCTTCGAACCCTGGTGCCTGCTTACCTACTCAACCCACATCTGACATGCCCACACTCTTCGACACTGCCACCTAGACTTATGTAGTCGCTCAACTCTAGGGACAACATGATACCAATGCCAATCAGTGGACAACATCAACAGGTTTTGAAGTCGACCCACATGGACATACGCCCCAGCTGATGGAACATCCCAACAACCCTTGACTCGACATTTGCTTCCCCTTTTCCTGCCTTGAACATACGCACCATGGAATCAACGAACCTGAACGGACCAGAGGACTTCGACCCGCATGCAAGATCTTACTGGGAGACCCACTTCATTCTCCGCTTGGCCTGGTCTGTATACATCCATCGTAGCCCCTCAATAGAATCAACTGAGCTAACCCCCATGATAGATCAAAGTTGATTCGGGCCAAGACTTTTGTCTTTCTTTCATTGTTTCTTGTCTTACACTGCGAGTCGTGAATGACACTAACACTTGTCCGCTTTGCAGCTACCCTCAGTCTTCTATGGCTACTACCACATCCGGAATGTTTTCTTTTTCTCAAACAGAACCATCAACGGACCTGTTGTCAGGTTCGTCATGGGCTACGACAGCAGAAGGACCACAGAACTTTCAAGATTTCTCAGACAATGGATCTGCCCACTCTGGAGAAGCCGAGGAGTACATTTTCACATCTGGCCTTGCCACCCCACGAGGAGCCCGTGTCCACTCCCAAGGACGCCAGGAACTTCAGAACACATGGACTTCAAGGACTGCTGCCGCTATGCCCCAAGGCGGACAAGCCATGTCCAGGGTCAGCTCAAGCAGATCCAGCGGCTCATCACTGTCGCACACTTCGCAATTGTCCACTCTGGACGTAACAGGTAATGCATCCGCTTTCCGGAATGGATCCCAGGCCGGTTCTGTCGCCGGAATTGATTCTTGCCTGCTTCTGGACTCTGAGCCCTACTGGTCTGGATACACTCTCGACATGGGACTGAATGCCGATACCTTCTCCATCGCGGATGCCAGCCCCCTTCACGTTGTCCCTGCCCACATGCAGCTCGGCCCTGATGTCAGCCTTCCTGGCAACTCTCCCACAAACTGGGACTGCTTCTCCAGCTCCATTTCCCGGTCTTCTTCTCCTGCCACCATTGATGATGTGTGGAACCTTGCCCAGAGCCCCAACTCTTCCCCTGAGCTCGCCTGCCAGTCGCCCAGGTATGTATTGCCCACTAGTGCTGAGACATGTGAGTCGGTATCTTACCAAGTCGATCCGTACAGCAGTGACCGAAAGGTTGCCATTGTTTCCGAGGAGGTTGCTGCCACTATGCCTGCCCCTGCTACCCTGCCCAAGCTCGAGGAGCCCCTTTCCCTGCCTCCTGCCCCTGCCTTCACTGGACCTCGCCGACAAGGCTCGGAAGGTGAGTCCGCCAGGGACCACGACCTCTACAAGAAGGCCGCCCCTATGGAGGATGGCCTCTACCACTGCCCCTGGGAGGGCACGGCCAGCTGCAACCACAAGCCCGAGAAGCTCAAGTGCAACTACGAGTAAGAACAAACCACCCCCCTGGATAACTTGCTGGTGCAAAATGACTAATCTCCCCCATAGCAAGTTTGTTGACTCTCACCTGAAGCCCTACCGCTGCAAGGCTGAGTCTTGCGAGGGTGCTCGCTTCTCCTCCACTGCCTGCCTTCTTCGCCACGAGCGTGAGGCCCACGGTCTCCACGGCCATGGCGACAAGCCTTTCCTCTGCATCTACGAGGGCTGTGAGCGCGCCGTTCCCGGCAATGGATTCCCCCGCCAGTGGAACCTCCGTGACCACATGAAGCGTGTCCACAACGACCACGGAAGCGCCGGTGGCTCCCCTCCCTCCGGAGCTGCTGCTCAGACCAAGGGACGCAAGCGCAAGACCGATGTTCCCGAGACCCAGGCCACCAGCCGCAAGGCCAGCGTCAAGTCGATGCCCGCCGCGGAGCCCAAGGATACTTCCCGACCTCTTCTTGACCAATGGATGGAGCACCGCAAGGCCGTTGAGAACATTATCCAGGGACTTGTCAAGCCTGAGGATGCCCAGAACATTAAGCAAATCAACAACGTCCAGGAGCGCCTTTCCATCATGCTCAAGCTGACCAACGACCTCAACGCCTCCAAGGCCACCAACTTTAACGGCACCGGTTGAATAAATTGTAAGTCTCCAATGTGCCCCTCACTCAGCAAGATGATTAGCTAACCGCATTGGACTACAGGCGAAGGACATTATCTGCTACCGGGATATGAACGCATGAGACCGTGCGAGTGCACATTTTTTACCTGAAAAGGACATTATTTCATGTCCACAAAACCAAACCAAACCTGGACCTTCCTAGGACCTGGCGGGCGGACAAACAAGACGCCTACGGTTCGCCGGCAGAGACATATTGTCCTGCCTAATGGAGGAACTTCCCGAGAGGACTTGAGGATTTTCTTTTCCGGACCCCCAGGATGCCAAAAACCATGAGTCCGAGGATCACAGCACCGACTATTGATCGGTTCGCACATCCTTTTTGAGCACCCATGGACCCCCCTTTTGGGATCGGGATAAGGCAACTCGACCATAGCGTCGGTGGAGGAAGTTAAGGGGTTTCTCTTTCACTTCATTCACATTAAAAACAAGAAACAGAACTTTGAACCAGTCAAACAGATGGGTAGCAGATACGAATTATGACACGGAGGAATAGGTCTTTTTTGTGCTCTCTTCTTTGTTACTTTCTTCTTTGTTAGAATCTCACTTGCATGTACCTAGAAAACCGAAAAGGAAAAAAAAAACACAGACAGAAAACCAACCTACAAAAACAAAAAAAAACTTGATATGATTTTACTTGGACTGTGCACCTCGCAATTGAATGTGAATTGACAACTGTATGCGACTTGAACACAATTGTAATAGCGTCATAATCAAAACTGTAGACCATCTTCCACAGAGTCGGTCAGCTGGTTAAGATCTTCAAAGGACATCTTCCCATTGACCAAGATCACTTAGGTGGACTGGAGAGCTAAGAAACACAAAAAGCTAATGTGGAATTGAGAAAGGCGAACTTTACACAAGAATCACGTCATGTGATTTGTGTGATATTGACGCCTTGCCATTTTCCTTTATCCCAGCTGCTGACGTTACTGCCTGTCCTGCTGGATATGCCAATAGATGCTGTATGTGAAATCACGTGCTATTCGAAAGATTGAATCCATCCATTTTAAGCTATGGAGGATGTGACTAAAGCATTGTGCTGTAATATGATGTCCGAGTATTGACTCGCTTAGGTTGCTGATGTGAGTGACATAGATAACGGGCTGACGGATGTAACTTATGAATTAATGTGCGAGTGAAGGATGAGAAGAGAGGTTTGAATTGAGAGTGAAAGGCCTTGATCGAGTTTGAAGAATATTTTGTTGGCGTGCTCCGCATCGAGCTGCTCATCATTATCGGGAAGCTAATGGAGCTCAACTACAGTTTCTGTTGTTCATGCCTTGCTCTGGCTACTGATATTATCCTTGTGAGATTACTCTGCACTGATTTAGGGAAATAATAGACGAGCTGTTCTATAGAAAGATAGATGAATTCATTTCTTTGTAAGAAAACAAGCACTGAGCTCGACGAGAAATCTTCCCAGAAGTACCAGAATCACAAAGGTGACAGATACGCCTTGTATTTCAGCTTTATTTAGTCTTGCTCAACGCTTTTGACTAACTGAATAACAAAAATAATGCTAGATAACCATGATTTGAGGCGAGGCCGATCTTCTACTCTTCATCCCAAGTTCTTTCTGTCCTAGCATTAGCCGTTTGCTGATCGTTGTCTGTCTTGAAACTTTGATCAACTGAAAGAATGAACAGGGCCCTCTCACACTTGTAGACACTCATGAACAGATTTAAAATTCTTAATTTGTACCATGATCTCCCTCTTTGTGGCGCCAGGTTCGCGACTGGTTTCTTAATCGGCATTCTGTTGGTGCTAATTAGTGACCTCACCGCTGGACACTAGACATTAGGTCGATCAGTCAATACTACTGTCATTGGGGAATTTTGTTTCTCTTTCTTTCATTTAGTGTTATTTTTTTTTTCAAGGCTCTATCGCCTGAACGGTGTCATGGTCGTAAGGTAGTTTTGAGATTTTTGACTCTAAATCGTACAATGCCCTCGCAACCCAATGCTTCGTGACTGCCCCCAAAATTGATACATATATACGTACACGGATGTCCACATCTTCTCCCAAGGCCATTTTACACCACCATTCCCTTGCCGTGGTACGGCGACCAGACGCCTCGCACACTGGGCCTGACGCTCGTGACCGCCCTGTTGTGGCGCTTCAGCTTCTCTCCACTGGCATCACGGAGAAGCTCGGCTTTCTTGAGGATTTCGTAAGGCGATAGGTTTCGTACGCAGATGGGCTTTGTTCGGCCGTTGATGTAGTGGCCGATAATGACAGGGTGCTTGCCAGGTCGAGGGGAGACGGCAAATTCAACCTGAGGGTTGACGGATGCGAACTTGGGGAGGAGGGACTTGATGAAGCCGCTATGATGGAATTAGCATAAATTGAGGCATGATTGGAACGGCATTTGCATACTTCATGCCCTTGGAGCTTCCAGCCCAGTCGCAGTAGTGGAAATCCAGCTTCTTGCACTGAAGAATGAAGGAACCGAGGCCATTCTGTTATACGTAAGCATTGGGACAGGGCGTTGGAAGCAGTCGACGTAGAGACCCACCTGGCCGGTAGAGACTGCCCTTATCGCCTTGATCGTCATGTTTGTGTGGCCGTGTCAATCGCTATCTTCATGATCCGACGTCAACGTTAGAGAAGTTTTGGAGTAGCAACGACCCATGGCCGAAAATCAGCATTCTGCTGGTGCCCAAACGGGTGTAGCGCGGGACGGCAGAACCTCGGCAAACCACAACCTTTCGCTGGATAATTTCACTGCGGCGCGACAGCCTGGAGCTTGCCCTCAGCATACCTTGTTTCTCGTCATCTGCTAATTCCGGCGGCTTCCTGTGCCTCGCCGATTTCATTTCGCTCCTTTGTTCTTGATATCCTCTTCGTGTTTTTAGTTTTTCCAGAGCACCCGACACGGTGCCGCGTCATGACCGACAAGCTCCCCCCCAACCTGCTTGCGCTCTTCGCGCCGCGTCCACCCCTGCGATGGGTTGACGCCCCAGATCATGCGCCCCAGAACCGCAAGACCGCGCCTATCACCGGCGTCGCGGCCTTCCTCCCAGAGCTTCAGAAGTACAAGGAGACGGACAACTACAACCCCACCGAGAGCTGGCTGCAACAGCGCGATCGCAAGAGGCAGGAGAAAAAGGACGCTGCAAAACAGCAGGTTGCGGATGCGCCCAAGCTTTGTGCGACAAACCCTAGCCTTCCCGGCTCATATGCGGTTGCTAACTTTTTTCTATAGTCAAGCCTCACGAAGACCCCAATATCCGCGGCGACGCCTTCAAGACGCTGATTGTGGCCCGTTTGAGCTATGATGCCGACGAGCGAGACTTGGAAAAGGAATTTGGTCGGTTCGGCCCCATCGAGCGCGTATGTGTCACCCCCTTTGAGGCAATTGCGCAACCTGCAACTGACTCTTTGTCTAGATCCGAATCATCACCGATACACATGCACATGAGAAGCCGCGGAAAAAGAAGAAGTCCCACCGAGGATATGCCTTTGTGGTTTTTGAGGTTGAGAAAGATATGAGAGGTAACTATTTCCCCCATCCCATCCCCTCCTGACATACTTTATTCTTCCCTTTCTGGATGTACCTTTTGAGATGTGGCCCTCAGGCTTGCCCTTCTCTTTAAGTAGTCTGCGAGACACAAAAGGGCCCTCAAGCTTGCCCGTCTCGATTTCATGTTTTCATTTGTTTCTCACTCAACACCGAAGGTGTTTTATGGTAAGATTTACTGACACCCGCGCCCTTCGGCGCAATCGCGAGTAGCTGCTCTGGAATCTTGTGATGGAATTCGCATCAAAGACCGACGTATCAAGGTAGACGTCGAGCGAGGTAGAACTGTTAAAGGCTGGAAGCCCCGACGATTCGGTGGGGGTCTTGGTGGTCGAGGGTACACTAGGTCGATGCCTTCTCGTCCCATGGGCCCTGGAAACTTTGGCGCTGGCTTCCGTGGAGGCTACAAGGGCTTCGAGGGCGGTGGACGTGGACGAGGCGGATTCCGCGGAGGCTTTGGCGGCCGAGGAGGCGGCTTCCGTGGCGGCTTCGACGGATCTCGCGGCGATCGAAACGGTTATGGAGCCCCTAGCGGTGCGCCATCTGGACCTGGATCTGACCGAAGAAACGGCTATGATCGCGATCGCGGTGATCGCGGTGATCGCGGCGACCGTGGTGACCGTGGTGACCGTGGTGACCGCGGCGATCGCGGAGACAGAGACCGGGACCGTGACAGGGACCGAGGAGACCGTGGTGGTGGGTATGATCGAGGCAACCGCTCATATGACGACAGACACGGCGGCAACTACCGTGATGGTGGCCGATACGGAGATCGTGAGGGCCGTAGGACGGGCAGCAACATGGAACCCATCGGCCGCAGAGAAGGTGGGTATCGCGATAGGGACTACGACCGACCCCGAGACGACGATGGTGGCCGAAAGCGCGGCTACGACGGTGGCGGTTACGAAGACCCCCGGAAGTTGCGCCGATACTAAATTTTCAGTCGTTGGGCTTCTGGTGGGTTGTCGACTTTATCACTTTGTCACTGATCTATTCCCCCTTTTCAACTCCCAAATCTGCGTGACGCCTCACGACACACAAAAGCCCTCTGGCAGTTTTCAATCGCCCACTACACGAATGGCCTGGACTTCCTGACCTTGCGCACATATATCTATTGCTCCTGATTGGTACTCAACTATGCAGCCTTTCCCCAAGCCCTGTTGATGCTCAATCGCAGCAAGAATATTCAATTTCTCAGATGGGTCAAGGAGGCAGGTAACGAGAAAAACAGAAAAACACGTTACATGTATTCTAATATGAATCGAAAGGATGGATTGGAGGGGTAGGGACGGAACTCGAATTGACTATAGCTTGAACAGTGGCTAAGACCCGAGGTAAGGTTAAGAGGTAAGCACTTCGTGACTTGCTTGCCACGAAGCCTCTCATGCCTGCCGACCTCTAGTTGGCCCCCAGTAGGGTGATTTTTGTATTATTTTGAAATTTCAGTGGTTTAGGAATGACTACCGCTCATTCAGAACGAGGTTGACCTTGATTGTTATTGTCTTTTATTTTGCCTGTGTATCAATCATCCAGGGGCGTGTTTAGTCAACATGATGCCCCCGTGTCCCTTGGCCCTCAACGCCGAGATCCCATAAAATGTCATGCTGGTATCAGTCATATGAACAGAAGATGTGTCGAACCCAATCTTTAGCACCTTTTTCTAGTTTTTATTTTCCCTTGCCGACTTCAATTCTCAACGCCGTCCATGGAGTTGACTTCGGTCACCTCTGACGTAGCAGCGCTCCAGTGACTGAAATGCTCTTGTTAGCTCCAGTCTTTTAAACGAATAAAGGAAATATGGGGGAGAAACTTACGCCACCACCTTGACCTTGAACTCACTCAAGCACACACTGAACAGCTTGAGCAACCTCGTTTGTCGCGAGTCCAGGATCTGGCCCTCCTTGCAAACGACGTATTCCTCGCCCTGACCAGACTCGTCGCCGAGGACGACGCGGCCCTTGACCATGCGGGTAGGGACACCAAGTCGGCGCAGCTCGGGCTCAATGGTGTGCTCCAGGGGCACGTCGTGCTCAGCGGGCACCTCGCCGCCAGTGGCGTAGACGACTCCAGTGGGGATGGAGAAGTCGCGGGAGGCGGGGACACCGGCGCGAGCAAAGTCGACGGGTGCGAAGTTCTCGAAGTAGGACAGGATTGACTCGACGGGACGATTGGTGAGAATCAGGCCGACGGTGCCTGTGAGGTAGCGAGCAAGGTCGTCGATACCTGGGGCGATGGCCTCGGCGGGGGTCTGACCGAGGGCCTTTGCCATGAGCTTGGTCTTACCAAAGAAGACTCTGCGAAAGGATCAGGATGTCAGTTTCTTTTTCTTTCTCTTCTTGCGCCTTCATGGTCCTCTCGATGTAGAACCTCGGAAGGGAGCAATACATACCGGGAGTCGGAGAGTTCGCGCCTCACATCCTTGAGGTAGCTGTTGCGCATGTTGTCGACGCTGAAGACGAGGCAGGTCTGGAACTCGGGAACGGTGTCGCGGATGTTCTGGAAGAGCTTGTCCTTGTCCTCGCGGGTCTTCTTGTTGACCTGGCTGAGGTGGACAACCTTGTTGCGCTTCGACTTGGGCATCTTGACGAATTCTTCTTTCTCGACGGTTCCTCTCTCTTTTGCTTTTGCGGCGATTCGGCCAAGGATGCGCCCTCTGGAACTGTTATTTCTGATTATGGGTCCCTCAATCAGAAAAGTCGGCGGGCGTGGGCAGAGATTGGAGGACGCAGCGGAAGGAAAAGTCGAACTTTTTTGTAAAAAGTCGAGAGCCAATTTTTCTTGTGTTTATCGATAAGATAGAGAAAAAACGACTAGGCCAGCCAATGGGTCGGTGGCGGGGTCGAATAAAAGCGGGTCTGAACTCGGTAGCTTCACCGCGCATTAGATGGTAGTACCAGAATCTACAAGTATATCAGTCTCATCAACTCCAATCCCCCCGGTTTTAAAAGAGACACAGGATAAAATAGGTAAGAAAAGCGAGGGAACCAGTGGACCGATCATTCATATCTTCACTTGTGTGCTCGCTGGTTAGACTACGACACGGTGGTGACTTGGAGAATTTGCTACTTTCTTGATCCCCCCCTCCTCTTTTATACTAATATACATGACCAATTTTACTAGTACATTCTTGGGTTTCTTTTCAATGCATTCTAGGATCAAAACTGTGGCATGTTTCTTTATTCACGCCATGGCTTTGAAACGCTTCCCTCTCTCGAGCAAGTGGGGTTTCGGTAACCGTACAGAAGAAAACCCAAGACATCTCTATACTCAATTAATCCACGCTGTCAATAGGATTTTTTGGGAGACAGAAATAAATCACATAAATAAGCCAAGGTCCCAATGTCTCCGCCAACCTCAACCAGCAAAGAGACATGCCTGCTTGCTTGTGCCATTCAGTCACTGTTCATGAGTTCCTCAATTGCCATAACCAACATCTATTCTGCTCCAAAGTGCCATTTGTATGCCAATTTACACATAAAAACATACGATTGATGATCCTGTGATATATCTTCTAGCTCCCTCTGGGGATATTTGACATGTAATCATCGCATTGGCACCGTGAACTCTCTTGAAAGCAACATCTACTTAACTGCTTGTAATTGGTCCTACCCATCATGCATACTATTGCTTCCCAAGCCTTGCTAGGATTGTCTGTATAAAAATTAAATTTGCATCATCCGTGAATTTGCGATTGCCACCACCGTCAATATATACAGGGCTTCACAGTTATAGTAGAGATAGTGCTTGGGTGTCAGACGTTTAGTTAGGATGGAATACTCGTGTTTTTCACCAGTATTAGCCCCCCAAAAGAATGATATTTTTGGGATGGAAAAAACCAATTGCTTGGTTAGAAACATTGTATTTCCCAGTCGACGTTGATCCTTTCCTGCCGGCCTTTGTTTTAGGTCCGAATGTCGGACATCAGCCTCCGTTATCTAGCTATCAACCGTACTGCAACGAATGACGCTAATACGAAGCGGGGCATTTTCCGCGGGAAACCCCTCCATTGAGCTGCGGTCTGCTTTCGATTCCTCTTCACGCCCACGAGTCAGTAAATAGCGACCTTCTATAGATGGTGAATGGCGGGGGCCTCAATGTCACAGAAGATAGCACTATGCTGTGGGCCGTGTTCCCTCGAGGCCGGTTTTCAATGGCAAACGGGCCAGGTGATGTCGGATCTCGGGAATCCTTCCAAGGCTTGAGTTTAAGAAGGTTCCATTTAAATACCTTTATACGCTTGCGTCTCTTGAGACCGCTACTTCTTCTTATTCTCGGATTCAGTAATTCTCATTGCCCCTCCATCCCATTATGACTATCACGACATCCAACGAGACCATCTTCGCGCCCACCATCAAGGCAAAATGGGCTGCGGCAGCGGATAAAGCTTCGCGAGACTTTCGCTCCGATGTCGTCACAGTTCCAACAGAAACCATGATGCAGGTACATTCAAACCATTCCTTCAGGTTTACTCAAAGACTTACCCACTGACGTTCTCGCAGGCCATCTTGGAAGCTACTGTGAACGATGACATCTACGACGACGATGGCGACCCTTGCGTCAAGGCCCTTGAAGCCAAGCTCGTGGAATTGACGGGCAAGGAAGCTGCTCTTTGGGTCGTCTCTGGCACCCAGGGCAACCAGGTTTGCCTGCGTACTCATCTCACCCAGCCACCACACACTGTTCTGCTCGATCACCGAGCTCATGTACATTGCTGGGAGTCTGGTGCCCTTCCCGTCATGTCCCAAGCCTCTGTCACCACGGTTCATCCTAAAAACGGTGTCCATCTGACGCTAGAGGATGTCAAAGCCAACATGATTGCGGATGGAAACAGTAAGGCTAATGATATTCATAACACCACTTGAGCTCGCTAATTGTTGGTTTACCCAGTTCATTTCCCTCCCACGCGCGTCGTTGCGCTGGAAAACACACTGAGTGGCACAATCCTGCCCCTCGCCGAAGCTCAAGCCATTTCCCAATTTGTTCGATCCTTCCCGGTACCGGAGGGTCAAAAGCCCATCGCTATGCACCTGGACGCAGCCCGTGTCTTCGATGGTGTCGCTGGAGAGGGCGTCAGCCTTAAAGATTACGCAGCTTGCTTCGACAGCATGTCCATCTGTCTTGCCAAAGGTCTCGGAGCCCCCATGGGCAGCGTCATTCTGGGCAGCAAGCAGTTTATCGAGCGGGCCAAGTGGTACCGCAAGATGTTCGGAGGTGGCACAAGACAGCCTGGAATGATGGCCGCAGCAGCGCATGCGGCGCTAGAATACAGCGTGCCCCGTCTTCCGCAGGTGCATAAGTTGACCAGGGATACAGCGGAGAAGATTGAGAGCCTGGGCTATAAATTCGCGCTACCAGTGCAGACGAACATGATCCTCATAGATCTGGAGGCGGTTGACATTCCTCCAGCTGCGTTTGTGGAGTACTGCGCGGAGCAGAAACTGGGCGTGTTCCCAAATGGGAGGCTAGTATTCCACCACCAGACATCGCAGGACGCGGCAGACGGGCTGATTGCTGCCTTAACTAAGCTGATGGAGGCCAAGAAAAGCGGTGCCTCATTGAGCACAAAGGAGGTCCACGGAGGGTATTCTTAATTTAAGTGCTCGATCTCGATAAGCCATAGTTGGTTTTGAGTCTCACTTGGAAGCTGGTCTTCCATGTATAGCCAATACAGATTCTCAAACAATAATTTTCCAGAAACCATACCTGTTGTGTACAGCCTTCCTTACCAAGCTGCCATTTTAGGGTTCTTTCTCGTGACCAAGAAACCACGTCTTGGCACCCAAAATGGCCACGGCGGCAGCGAAAGGCGTGCGGGGTGATATCTTGCATATGCCCAGCAACGCCCGACCCACAGGACTACCTGTTCATGGTGGTTCACTTCGGGGCATCCCGCCTCGGTTGGCCGCGGGAAACAATCATAATCGCTTGATATGGGTAGCGTCGGTCATCTTGCAGACTTATCGATTGGGGCACTCTTCGGAGCCAGAATACGCCGATCTTGGAAATAGCCGATGTCGCCTCTCGTAGATAGGACTGGGCTTAAAGAGAGGGGTGTGCTTACTACTAGCTGGTCATCTGTCCTGATGTTCGCAGAGAAAATAATTCTAAACAATAATCATTCTGATAAAAGCATCGAGAGATTTGAAACGCTGTAATCGCCATGGCCGAAAAAAGAGTTGTTGTCGTCGGGTAAGGATGTAATCATGGTAGCCCTCATGACTGGATACTAGCTAACACCTTATTCACAGAGCAGGTGTAACAGGTTAGTAGTCAGCAAAAGATGAACCGACTCAATCTGACATGACAGGCTTGACAACTGCTTTGGTTCTATCCAAAAACCCTCAGTACAAAATCACAGTCATTGCAAAGCACATGCCAGGAGATTATGATATTCAATATGCCTCTCCTCTGGCTGGCGCTTGCTTCATGCCGTACGACCTTGCCCCATTCGACTATCCAAAGCACAAAGCTGATACTGGCCTAGTTTCTCAATCAGTGGTACGGAGGCTGCAGAATGGGAACGAAACACTTGGATCGCTTTAGAGGAGATTACGAGAACCAAGCCAGAGGCTGGAATTTGCTTTCAGAGTACAGCTCCCACCTGTTTAGTAACCTCTAGGTCCACCACTAACACAATGCAGAGGCATCCGTCTACAACCGAAAAAAGGACGCAGGAACAGCTACAGCTACGTGGTTTTCAGAGCTTCTCTCAGACAACCCTTGGTGGAAATCCTTGCTTCCCAATGTCAGTGTAGTAATTTCCACCTCTCTCTTCGAAGAAAGCTCCCGCTAACAACAAACAGTTTCAACACATCCCAAAGGAGGAACTTCACCCCGACGCTGATAGCGGACGTAGCTTTATATCTGTCTGCATCAACACATCCATATACCTTCCCTGGCTGGTTTCGCAGTGTATTCAGAACGGTGTGGTGTTCAGACGCGCCAACATATCACACATTGCCGATGCTGCAGCTCAAGGGGTCCACCACAGTGGCAAGAAAGCCGACATCGTCTTGAACTGCACCGCTCTGGGGTCCCGAAGCCTCGGAGGAGTAACAGATGGGCTCGTTTACCCAGCAAGGGCACAGGTAGTTGTTGTCAGGAACGAAGTGGACGAAATGATGTCTACTTCCGGTACAGACGACGGGCCAGACGAGGCCATGTACATCATGGCTCGAGCTGCCGGCGGGGGCACCATCCTGGGTGGATGCTACCAAAAGGACAACTGGGAGTCACAGCCCGATCTCAACCTAGCGAACAGAATTATGAGTCGGTGCGTCAAAGCTTTCCCAAAATTGACCAACGGGCGAGGTGTCGAACACCTGGACGTCGTCAGACATGGCGTGGGGCTGCGACCCGTCAGGGAGGGTGGTCCTCGGATCGAGAAAGAGAGGATTGATGGGACGTGGGTAGTCCACAACTACGGGCACGGCGGCGCAGGATATCAATGCTCGTTTGGTTGTGCGCAAGTGGCGGCCAAGCTGGTTAACGAAATTGGTGACCAAGAAAAACCCAGGCTTTAGCCTGAGTTAAAGCTGTGGCTAAGCCTGGAGCTGAAGCTGAAGCTGTATAGATAGCTAGCTAGCTCAAGCCAGTGTCTTGTGCACGGGCCAGGTCGCACCCGGTTGAGAGAAATGAATGGCGCGTATACATCACGCGTATTCCATTGATGTGCTCCGTAGTATTCGACATTGTCCGAATCACTTCCTTATTAGCTTCGAGTCGCTAAACAGATCCATGTGGAATGTTCCCTGGTATAGTTACTCAAAGTAGAAGTCGTTGAAATTAAGGATGAATACAGGTTTGTCCATGCGCTCAATGAGACTGCCGTCATTACGGACGAGACGGAGCGCTTGCGCCAAGAAGGTCCGAGGGTGTACGTGCTCTTGGCAGGTGTGGCATAGGCGAAGTAGAAACTCGGCATATTCCTTGCTGGCCTTGCAGAATTCGTTGTGAATTTGGATCGTCCAAGCAGTCAATAATTCGCCATATTGTGCTGCCCCATGCTTGACAACGAGGGGCAATATGGACGCCTCATAGAGTCGTAGCCCAAGGTTCGTATTGGTAGAGGTTTGCGCTCTATTAGTTTGAGCTATTCGCGAGGAATGGATAAGCCTTCAAGATCCCGTTTAATGTCATATCACGCCATTGAGCAGACGTGGTAGAAGCGGGAGCTCTCTTTTTACCCACCTTATGAGTTATCAATCCCATCATCTTCGATATTACTTCAGGGATTTCGTTCTCATTGTTGGTGGATTAGAAATTGCGTCTGTTCGCAGACATAGTAATGGGCTTGCGGCCGCGTCTGCTGAGAGAGCGCAAGGACTGAACCTTCAAGGGGAAATTTCGCCTATCTACCAGTGGCGTGATAGGCATATTTGGTCCAAGACTCCACTCCGTCCGATTATTGCTCAACGTAAAAAGGCCTCTTGTCGTATACAGCGAGAGTTCAAGATAGAATCATGTTGCACGTGGCGAGGGAGAAAAGACAGGCTATTTGTATTGTAGTTGTGCTAGTGTTTTTTTTTCGGCTGACATTGATTTTCTTGTCTCTCAATTGTTCAATGAACTGGCTTGGAACTGCACTTCATCGTGATGTCATCTGCCAGCCGTAGCAGCAGGCTGTGGTGTTTCCTTTTCTAGCCCAGGCCGCCGTCTTTTTCTCACTTTGTTATGATATCCAGCCCAAAGTATGAGTTTCATTTGAGATCTGGGAGAATAATGATATTTAATAAACTGAAGTAACTGTGAACTTCGTTATTTAAGGCTTTTCTTTTTTTAATTAAAGTGCAATTAATATCAATTGTTTGTCCCAAGAAGTAAGCTAGTTTGTATTACTAAAGCTAGAGCTGTCTATCCGGGCTGCTGCTAGCTTCAGGTTCTCATTGAACTTGCGGACAGCATCGCTCATGAACCTACTTGCCTTGTGCAAACAATAACCATAACAGGCAGTTGAGAATTGAGCCTGTAGGATTCCGGTATCGGGCGAAAGGCTCAATTCAGGATTGTTCCAGTGAACTGCTGGATTGAAGGATGTAGATGGTTGGCGGAGACACATAGCTAGCTCAAGTTAGTGTTCGCGCACGGACCAACTGTGCATCACTGTCGAAAAATGTGGCAGTAATTTTTGCCCTTCACGCACAAGTCACAACAACGAAGTCAACGCCATCCTCCACCGAGACCCTCGCAGACTACCCTCTTGATCCTCCCTCTCCCTCCTCCATCTTCTCATCTTCATCCTCCATCCTTCATCGTCTTCTCTGTCGCATCGAGGTTTTTCTTTGTCCCGTCCCACTCTTCCCCTCCGATTCGCCACTTCTGGTCACCCCTCCCACTCGCCAAACCCGGTCTCTCGTCTCCGATTCTTGCCATCGGGCCTCTCTCCCTCCGATTCCCCACGACCCGATCAGAATCCTCATTTCATCTCTTGTCATTGTCTAGGAGACGTTTGAGCTTCCCCTTTATCCTGTCCTTCCTTATCCCGCCGACGACTCCTTCTCGCGACCGCTCTCTCCTACGGCGCTCGCACACTTGCTCCAATTTTAACTCCGAGACTGCCCTCATCGACGTCGCCTAGATTCTCCAGCTCCACACAACAGCCATCATGGCCTCCAACGGTAATTTTGACCCCAAATACCATTATGAGAACACTGTCAACCAACACAAAGCAGCTCCTCCCGCCCAGACCGCCAACGCCGATGCCGCCGCTACACCTGCTGCCAACAACAACCTCTCCAAGGATGAGGTCGGTTGGTACTTCGTCGAACAATACTACACCACCCTAAGCAAATCCCCGGAGAAGCTTCATGTATGTCAAGTTCTCACTTTCCCTATTAGTCTCGGTCTGCTAACAACTTTTTTCATAGCTATTTTACGGCAAGCGCTCGCAATTCGTGTACGGTCTCGAGGCTGAAGTCGCCAACGTCTCAGTCGGTCGACAGGTATATTGCACCATTTTGATGTTAATATGGAGTCTCCCAAACTAACCAACCACACCATTTGTAGGCTATCCAAGATCGTATTAAGGCTCTTGACTTCCAGGACTGCAAGGTCCGCGTATCCAACGTCGACTCCCAGGCCTCATTTGACAACATTGTCATCCAAGTTATCGGCGAAACATCTAACAAGGCCGGCGAGCCCAAGAAGTTCGTTCAGACTTTCGTTCTTGCGCAACAGCCTTCCGGTTACTTCGTCCTCAATGATATCCTGCGTTACATTGATGAAGAGAACGACGAAGAGCCTGCTCCTGTCGCTAATGAGCCCGCTGAGGAGCCCGAAGCTGCCGTTGAAGAGCCCGAGGCACCCGCCGCTGAGGTCGAGGCCGCTCCTGAGTCCGTTGAAGAGACCCAAGATGCCCCCGCCGAGCTCGATACTACGGTTGTTGATGAGAAGCTTGAGGAAGCCGCTTCTAAGGACAGCACTACTCTAAATGGCAGCTCTACTGAACCCGCCCCTGAAGAGGTCAAGGCTCCCGAGCCCAAGGCTGAGGCACCAGTCGTTGATGCCGAGTCTGCCGCCAAGGAGCTTGCCGAGGAAGATGCCAAGGTGCCTGAGAAGCCCAAGGACCCCACCCCTACTCCTGTGGCCAAGCCCATCGCTGCTCCCGCGGAGCCTACTGGTCCTCCTAAGCCTATGACTTGGGCCAGCCGAGCTGCTGCTGCCGCCGGCCCCAAGCCTGTGGTCCCTCTGTCCAAGACTCCTACTCCTCCTGTGCCCGCTCAGAACCGTGCTCCTGCTCCTGCTGCTCCCACCTCTCAACCCGCTGCCGCTCCTGCTGCTCCTGCCGCTTCCACTCCCGCCGAAACCCCTGCCAAGGACAACTCTGGCTGGCAGACCGCCGGTGGCGATTCGAAGCGACAGAACCGTCCTCAGTCTATCTCAAACGCCCCTACTGAGAAGGAGGGAACTCTTGGCTACGTTAAGTATGTGACGGAGAAGGTTCAAGACGCTGATCTCCGCGCTGCTCTTGCTGCTCACGGCGAGTTGACCTACTTCGATATCAACCGCCAGAAGGTATGTAAAGAAACCAACATGATAGGGGTTGATGCTAACAAGTGGGTAGAACTGCGCCTTTGTCGAGTACAAGACCACCGAGGGCTACCAGGCTGCTGTTGCTGCCAACCCTCACATCGTGAACGGAGAGAACATTGTTGTTGAGCCTCGCCGACCCAAGGCTAATGCCTACGGTGGCAGCAGCTACGGATCCGGTCGTGGCGGTGCTCCCGGCCGTGGCCGTGGCGGCTTCGATGGCAACCGATCTGGAAGCCAGGGTCCTCGTGGCAACTTCTCTGGCCAGAACCGAGGCCGCGGTGGTGCCGCTCGGGGCCGTGGTGGTGCCCAGGCCAACAATGCTTAAAGCACCTAACATATAATACCGCCAATCCTTGGTTTGCGGTAGTCAGCTCTCCATAAAGCTTGGGTGAGATGCTGACGGTGGATGAAAGAAAGCGGATGAATTTGTCATCATTGTGATGGCTACCAGCCATGTCTATTCAGCAACATGGCCAAACACAATCAATAACACATAAACACCGAAAGAACAACTTAGGGAGGGTTATCTGGTGGCTAGGGAGGAGCGGAGTTGGGAATTCCGTTTGAAGGGTCAGTCGGAGTTGGAGCCGGAGTCATAATTGTTCATTTTTCGTTTTCAGTTTTCGCTGCTTTGCGCGCTGCATCTGCATCTAATCCTCCCCGACCAATGATTGGCTCATGGATTCAGCAAAAAAGGGAAAAGAAAAAAAGGTCCTTGGCTGGGAGCTCGGATTTTGGCGTCATTCTTACACCTAATGGTCGTGTATATTTTCACACAAAAGCAATAGGGGGCGGGGAATAGAGACTGGAGTAGGATGGTGCACACAAAGGGCGGAGGATGTGATGACGGACGCGAACATGGACATGGGGAACTTGGGATGACGAGAGAACACGGGCGCCCCTAGCTGGAAGCAGGGCAGAAGGAGCCATGTCTGTACGTTCTACTGTTACAACAGAAAAATAATCAGCGTTTCTGGTCCAAGGGGAGTTTGGCGGGAGAGTGAGAAACGGTTGGGCAAAACTTGATACCAACATTGTCGAAAGCAAAAATCAAAAAAATTATATAAACACGTGTGTCACGATGAAGTGAAGTTGTACTCAGATGGAGCGGTGAAAAGCCCAGGGATGGCAATATAATACCAACCCCGGAAGCAGGAACATGATCATAAGGTGAAAGAGATTAATTAACCCATGATATGACAGTTCAGGCGGCGGATCAGTTCATACTCTGTCATGATGACAAGACGAAACCTGAATAGGGCACCGAACTCCTGGGCCCTGGGACTGTGTTGGTTAGTTCTTTGTCGTGACTGTGGAAAACCCTAAACCATTGTGGGTTGATCCAAGTACTTTTGCATCAGAGAATACGAAATCGAGATTTCGTTTGGCCCGGTTATCGTTCCGGCGAGTCGGATGGTCGGGAGAGCGTCTTGGCTCCGGCGTAGACGGGCTCTCGGAGGGTGTGCGCGTACCCACACCCCCGGAAGGAGCACCGACGAGGAAAAAAGTTCCGCTACGACCTTCTCAAAGTAGGCAGCGGTTTGGGGTATTTTGCATGGTGTTCGAGGCGACGACTTGGTCAGTCCTCAAGCTTGAGCTCTGGGTCTCTGGGTCGGCGGAGAGAAAACAGGGTCAGCTTCCAGCGAATCCCTGGGCCGGAGTGAGTCAGACAACGAATGCTATTGATTGATTCGCTAAGTGCCGAAGATCCGGGGGGGGAGAGAAGATTCAAGATCGGCCCGGAACGAAAGGGTGGCCCGGAGCACGCGCAGGAGGATGGAGAGGATGGCGGACGTAACCAGGAGGCATTCTAAGCATGATCACCAATTTCGCGGCGGTTGACATGGGGTTGCGATGGGCGGTCACGGCGGTAGACAAAAGGGTGGTGGGAAACGGGAGCTGGGGGACCAGCGATCGGCATCTAAGCAACATGGCGTTGATGGCTTCATCATCACTGGACAGGCCTCAACGGCTAGGCTTGAGCGATCGCTGCACGCACGAGAAACCAAGTTAGCCACAGGCTACGTAGTATGAGATGGACGCATGGATGGGTAGTAGTTGGGCGTGTGTGTATGCGGTGTACAGCGACGGACCGATATCGAGGAGGCAAGGGTGGGTGCTTGGAGATGGTTCTCGATGATGAATCGCGGAGGGCCAACAAAAGTCATGCTGTGCAACGATGCGGAGAATTTTTTATTTCTTTTTAGTCACTAACGGTCCCCTCTCCCACCTCCCACCCCGACAATGTATCATGACCCAAAAACGCAATGCACCCGCGGGGGCCATGCGGATAATCAATCACGCCTTTTCACAGGGCATGGTCTGGGGACGACGGCCAGGTGGAGGAAAGGGTAGGGTTGCATCCGAGTTGATAATCGCGGATGGGCAAGGAGGCCAGCCAAGTGTCGGCAGTTTTTTTTGGCCCCTAGAATAGGAATAGAAATTAGTCCGGGAGCCGTAAGACGGCGAGGCCTTTTGTTCTGTTGGCTTTTTAGCGCACACTCTTATTGTATTTATTGTTGCTGTTAGTCTGTCGGGGGAAAGACGGAAATGAACCCATCTCATCGCCCTGCCTCTCTCTCTCTCCCCTCGTGTGTGTGTGCTGGGCAAAAACCGTCGGCGACCCCCCTAGCCCGCGGTTCGCCAACCGGGTCAAGCGACGGCGCGGCGAAGCGCCAACGGGGCGGGATGCACGATGCGTCGGATTTAAGAGCTGGCGGGGGGCCCTTTTGCAACGCAGGGAGACGCAAAAAGCAAGGCGACAAAGGTTGTGCGGACGACGGTGACAAGAGGAGGAGCGAGCACGCACATGCACGAGTGTTACAGGGCAGGGTATCAACTGTATGGATGTATGTACGTACGTACGTATGCGCGTATGTATGTATGTATGTATGAGTTGTGCGCACGCGCAGGGAAAGAACAGAAAAAAAGTGCTTCGCCGAAAAGCATCATCTTCATGACGCTCGTGACCACGGTCAAGGGCCAAGAGCAAGGCAAGCAAGCTATGTACTGTACCTAGGTAGACTCGGAAAGTGGGGAACCTTAAAAAAGATAGAACAATTCAGAGGCTGCCAACATACCAAACCAGTAATGGCTCGCCAGAGGCTGGCGGCCCACGCAACTGGCTGGGTTTTTTGGGGAACCGGGGGTGTGGGTTGGCCAATTTTCAAAGGTGCCAAGGGCTGCGGCAAAAGTTCCTTACCAGCAGCTTGGGCCCTCGTCGGGTGCCCGGAGAAGAGCGAGGGCGAGTTAGAGAGATGCGACACAGCGGTGGAGGGCATTATTGGTCATCAATGATTCACAATCCAAGCGGTGGTGCATGTGTGTGTCAGAGATTCTCCCCGGAACCTTTGGGAGCAATGCGCATTGGCGTGTGTTGCGCGGTGCTGCTGCTGCTCGTGTTGGTGGAGATGAGGATGGTAATATTTTGATACAGTGTACTGCAGATCCCTCAACAGAAGGGATGTCCGTTGCATGTATGAAATGTGAACTAATGTTTGCCCTTTTGTCTACCGTGCGCAGGATGATCAGTGTGTGTGGTGTGAGTGAATTTTTCTTTTCTTTTTTTATTTTTCTTTTTTTACCATGGCGGGAAAGAAAAAAAAATCGCATCTCGCCATAATCGATCCGACGCAAGAAAAAGATCTAGACTCGGCCAGATGTCTTGCAGCGCCCAATGTTTAATTTTTAGAGGCCAAGAAGCTTGCGGTGGTGCCAAGTCGAGGCTCCCGGCCGAGAGCGCGACAAAGGGTCCGGACGAGCTGCGGCAAAACTACATCGCGGAAATAGTGTCCTGCTGTGCAATGACGCGGCCTGATGCCAAAAATGGCCCCAACCCCAAGTCCACGACGGATTATCACCAATACCTAATTATATGGGGATCGTGTACGGTACCCTCGGGAGCGGACTGGACGTGTGAAGGCCGGTGCATGGCCAGCACTGTGCCATCAAAGGCCTCGCTGGAGTAATGGTTGTTAATCAATGCCAATCAATCAGTCAATCAATCTCGGGCAAAATGTTCAGCGTCTAAAATGCCCGGTGCCGTCAGCGGATGCCGCAACATCCGTCTAGGGCACTCACCTACTCGTTTAGGGATGGCGCCGCATTTTGCCTCATGGCCCCCCGGAGCACCCCTTTCCTTTGGTCTTTCCCTTTCCCCACAGCACCATCAGAAGGCATGGCCGACCCATCGCGTGCCCTGGCATGCCCTGGCAGGGCCCTTCCTCGGTGGTGTACCCGGTGGGTCGTGGCTTCCCTCTGCGGTTCTGTGGGCCCGTGGAACCTCGCCCGGGGGGACCTTTTGGCGGGAATGGGGCCGGGGGTCGGACCTGCCAGGTCAAGCCATACCAGGCTACTGCCTATGTACTGCGGTGCTTGTTGGCGCTGGCCGCCGACCGTCCTCTCGCCTCACCTCTGAACCACTGAGCTGTGCTACGCCTGCACTGCAGTTTGCAAGGCTTCCTTTTTCGCCCTGTAGCCCACACGGGGTCAATACATCCGAACTCAATTCTCACCCTACCTCGAACACATTACCCGTGTGTCCCTCAAGGTGTTCGCAGTTGCGCAGCATTGCGGTGCACGCGCGTTCGTACCTAGGCGCAGCGGAACAGGCATTGCCCCAATTCGCCGACTGCAACTGCGACCATCGTCATCTGCCTGGCCTCACCCTCCCGCCGGCCAAAGCCTGCTCTCTCTCTCGCCAAATCTCGTAGCTTCAGGATCATCGTCAGGACGTGCCCGCCAGCGCTCCAGCTCTGAGACTTGGCTTCAGTTAGGGGATTGATCGACAGCCACGCTTCCTGGCGCACCAAGATTCGCAAGGTCGAAACGATACGTACTGCAGTAACACCGGCAAGGTCCATCGCTCGTCCCTGGTCCTCAAATGTCGATGCCAATGCCAATGCTGCAACCCTTTTGAGTGCGGCTCGCAGCTCATCCCCGGCCACCAGCACCCATCGCATCGGATCCCGTCTTGGGCAACCACGACTAAAGTTCATGTGCCCAAACACACGAAACAAAGCACCCGCCGCCACCCTTCGGCCAACCGATCTCGCCACTTGCGCCGCCCCGGAGCCACGATACACATCCAAGACACCATCACCTGTCTGCTTTTAGTTGCCGCATCCTGCCCCGGGATCGTCTGCTCTCTACTTCCCCAGTCTCCAGACTCGATCCAACTTTGTACGGAATTCCGTTTCCTCTCCACTCCCCTCGTTCCGCACCCGGACGTGGGTCCCCTTGGTCCTTGTGTCTGTCTGGTCGTTGCGGCCCTGACCCTGCGATCCTAGTTTCGAACAAAAGAGCCGCCGTGTTCCACGCCCCTTCCATCCCCCATCCCCCATCTTCACTCCTCATCAAACACCCTGTGGTGCTAGCCACCGGCAGCAACTGCGACTGGTTCAGATCAGCGTTACCTGTCGTTCTCTGCTCCGCCCACGCCCCCTTCGGCCCTCTCTTCCAACACCCCGGTGCTGGTGTCCTCCCTCGTTTTGGCTCCACGCTGACTGTCGTCTCATTGTCCTGGCGTCTCTGTTGGCTCGCTCGTTTCTTGCTCTCTACATCTCTCCACCATTACACTCCAGTGCGGGTCGTTATGATCACTCTCCTTAGCTATCCGCACTCTATGGAGACTCCTGCGGCAACGGTCCCTTGAGTTGCACCCCCCAAATCTCTTTGGCTCTTCCCGTACTTTCCGCACCGCTTCAAACCGTCGCCAGACTCAAGGAGACCCTCTTATATAAGTCTCACAGTCCCCCATGGACCCCCGCAGGGTCCCGGCCGAGGACCATGGACCATCGCCAAACACACCTTCATCGCCGCCGGAGAGGCGGCGTGTCTCGATGGAAGAGGACATGCGCTACCGGCAAATCGTGACGGGCCCTCGTCGCCCGTCATTGCCGCCTCCGTACCAGCGCGATCAGCCTGCGCCTTCTAATGGGAAGACCTCTGGCAAGGGAAAAGAAGTCGCGGCTGGCGGGGGCGACAACAAACGCCGCCACTCATATGCCAGTTTAGAAGAGGGAGGCGAACAGTTACCAGAATACAACACGTCAATAGCTTTGGAGGGCGTGTTTTGCAAAAAGCATGAGATTGAAAACACAACGAAAAGAGCCGAGGATCGTCAATGGCACAACACCTATATTACGCTGCAAGGAACAGCACTCAACATTCACGATGTCAAAAAGGCCTGGAGCTGGGGAAGGAACCGTGATGATGGTCCGTCGATTGATCCTGACAACCCACCTTGGATAAAAAAAGGAAAACTCGAAAAGTCATACAGCCTGCTATATGCCGATGCTGGTATTGCTGCCGACTATAAGAAGTAAGTCAGCTCACATGCCTTCAGCTCACTTCATAGCCTACAAACCCGGAGTCGTGTACTGACATGGTGATGTTATGTAGACGCCGTTATGTTATTCGTATCCGCGCAGAGACGGATCAGTTTCTAATTTCATGTGTCGAGCTAAGCACCTTCATCAAGTGGCTTGAGGCTTTATTTGCAGCCATCGACGTTGCTACCCCTCTTGATGATCGAGACTTTCCCCGTGACATGTCTATTCCCCGGGTCCAACGTATTCGATGGTTCCGTGGCCAGGATCCAACTCCCACCACGCTCGATTTGTCGGAACTTGAGGCCCAAGACCAACATGAGGAAGCCACCTCATCCATGGTCGAACGCAGAGCATCCAACGCCTCCATCGCTGCACCTACAGAACCCCAGTCAGAGGCAACACAGGAGGAAGAGGAAGAACGAGAAGAACAAGAAGCACGGCCCGAGTCAAATGATTTCTCAATACCGCCACCCCGCATTGATCCAGTTCACCGTCTCAGCATTACATCTTATCCCGCCCTCGAAATAGACCCCAGTTCGGGCAAATGGTTTCCAGAACATCGATGGTCAAGGGCTCACGACATGCTCTACGCCAAACTATGTTACAGCAATCTTCTCTTCAGGAGCCCACGCAAATCCAACTACATTATTTCCAAGGGCAAACAGTGGTATGTGGACTGGACGACAGGTCGAATGGTCCGGGTTCTGCCGCCAGAGTATGGAGAAATCGACTACTTTGGAGCTTGGCGGGTTGTCCACACGGATAATAGGAGGATATAGAGTTAAATGTGGTGGTCCCTGAAGGGAGGCGGTTATGGACACGACTGATTCACGATTCATCATTTCCCTCTACTCGTCACGGAGCATCCATCACTATACAAGGAGCATTTCATCGGCCATTCCGGAAAATAGCATCAACATCACGCATTCATCTCTTACATTTCGCACATCATACAAATACTACGTATAGGGCTTCCGACATCCCTTGCAACATCACGACCGACATGCCCAATATTCTCGCACTCTGAGTGACATCGGATGATGTCCTCTTTCTCGGAGAATACAACACAAATTCTCACGAAAACGACTTTTTGCATACACAGGCCGTAGTGGCCATTTCTATTTTTTTTTCCCAATTGGGTTGGTACATTGCATATCTGGCGCATCTGGGGTGCATAAGCCATGGCGGCGCGGAATCCGGGGTACATGGGCCGGAGTTTACGACTTTCTCGGTTTTTTTTTTTAGTATTTGCTTAAAAGGCTCGTTTCGAATGACGGTGTGCGTTTGAAGCGAGCCCCAGGGTTCACCCCCCCTCCAAGTTTTCATTTTTGTATCTATCAGCATCTTGGCGTGCTTGGCATCGCCTGTATATAGAAACGAACGAATCGAAAGCTTGAGCATCAAGAACACCTTAGGTTTAAAGTTCTATGCTAATCATGTGATATTACGCCAGAGCTCTTGGCAGTGTATTCTTAGATCATCAGAGTATGGCCTCGTTAAACAAAAAGCAAAGTGGTATCATCAACATTTCCGGTTCATTTTTCCAAGCCAAGTCCCCACAGAGGGCATAATCCCAGCCCTCCTCTTACGAATCGCACGCGAATTATATAATAATAGTTAAAAAAAAACGCCGTTTGAATCATCTGCGGTGAAGTATCCTAGGGTTTTTGCACACTCGCCGCTTCGACAGCTGCAAGGCCGTCCCTCGTCTCGGCGGCGAGCTCATCGGCAATGGGTCGCAAGGCGTCGTTTGCGCCGCGAACGTCTGCGACGACGGCATCGAGGCGGTCGAGGAGGGCAGAGATCTCCTCGCGCTGGCGGACAACCTCGTCGTAGAGCAGTGCGTTTTGCGACTGCGTCGTCTGCAGGCGGGCGTTGAGCTGGGACTGGTGGGCGGCGAGGGCCGGGTGTAGGTGGGCAGAAAGGATGGCGTCAGGAGGGAGGAGGTGAGGCCTGTAAAACAAGAAAGAAAAATCCCATATGTTAGTCTAGTGTTTTTTTTTTTGGGGGGGGGGGGGGACAAAAAGAAAACAATGAGGGTGGCTACGTACGGAGTTGGTGTTGCTGTCTGGGCAGTCTCTGAAGACGCTGCTTCGGCGCGCCGGCGCGCAGCGTCGTGAATGAGGCCTTCGAGATCGTTTAATTTGGGGACTACTTGTCTCGCAATCATGATGTTTTCAAATTCTTTCTGTTGGTGCCACGGAAGACCCCCAATGGTTAGCAATCAACTTCTCTCTCGTAAGACGATTCCCTCAGTCCTTTCGCCTCGTCCCCCTCCAAATCGCATACGTTGCGCATCGCCACGCCAATCACTATACGTATAAGAATAGAGGACATCCTTATTTTTTCTTGTTCCCTTCCCTGGGGAGAAGTAAAAAACTCACCTCGCATTTTTCGCCCAGCTTGTCCACCATCTGGCCCTGCACCTGCTTCAGCACGTTCTCGGCCTTCTTGGACACGGTCGGGTAGCACCCGGCAAAGTTGCCCCACGCCAGCTTGGCCAGCGTGCGCTTCAGGCGCTGCGCGTACAGCTCCTGCAGACGCGATGCGCGGGGTCCCGGGGCTACGGGTGTGTGACGCTCCGGGAGCGGCGGGGAGGCAGGCGGCGCGGATGAATCGGCGGCGGTGGTGGCTTGGGCTTGGGCTGGTTCGCCGTTGTTGTTGGCGCTGTCCTGCGCGGGGCCATTGGCGGCGTTTTCTGTCTCCATCTGCTCTGCAGGGGCGCTCGCGACCGCGGGGTCCTCGTTTTGCGATTGGGACGCCATTTTCGAAGGGGGCGCGGAACGGCCTTGAAGGTGGTGATGCTCGGCTCGTAATGGAGAGGCACGAAACGCGAAGCTTGGGGGAGTCGGCGCGTTGTTATCTTATCGCACGTGTTTCGTGGCGGTGCGAGGGGTAATGGTTAAATTGGCAGCTGTGGCTTGCAGATTGCAGCTGTGACGTACGATATGTACCGACAGCGGGGTTCGTATTGGAATCCCTGTTTGGTTTTTCTTTTTTACTGTAATCAGATATGTAGAAAAAGTATGAATCCCGGTCATGCTTCTGGTTTATATATACTATCAAATGTAGGAAATTGGCTTGGTTAAACCTATGTATTTGTGCCCATGTATCTGCTATCGCATCGACGTCTTTTGTCATCGGTTGACCTCCCATTCATTGTATCCAAAGAGACTGGGCGCCGCCCATATGTACTGTTCACCCAGGTTATTGAGAAAATGCTTGTCTCGCTCCGGTCTGCTCATTGCGTGTGCACGGCAGCGTCAACACGATCTCTCATCCCAATAAAAGTCTATAGGGTATCGGAATAAGAATCAAGGATAAAGAAAAAAAGAAAAGTTCGTCTTTTGTCGTGGTCTCGTGCCGGCTCAGTTGGCTGCCAGGATTGCTGCTGCGTCTGCGGCTGCACTGTGGTCTTTCTTTCCGCCATCTCGTCGTATATCTTCCTCTTCTTTGCGCTTTCTATCTGACTCCTTTTGCCTCTCGTGGCTCACATAGGTGGCATATCGCAAGGTGCCCAATGTGAGCACAGCCATGAAAAGGATGCCCAGAACAGATCGTCGAATAAGCACCCATCGGACTTCTTCAATGTCTGATTTGGCGTCACTGCTAAGCATGATGCTAATTTTATAGTTGATTTGTTGAACCTATGTTACAGTCAGGTTAATCATGCCACTGTCGTCAAACACAATAATCACTTACAGCACTTTCGACTGCTTTTTGCTCCTCTCGAACTGCCATCTTACGATCGTTGAACATGCCCCGCACATTGTCGTTGAGCGTTAGCAGCTCTTGGTTGAGTGACTGGTTCAAAATGTCCACCTCATGTTGTAAATGTGTTCTCTGTTGTCTAAGTTGTTCTTCCTCGAGTCTTCGGTTGTTCTTGATCTCGGTGGCTAACTCTGAACAAGCAGCCTTGAAGAGATAGGTCTCCTGCAATAACAGTCAGTTTCTCCTGTAGATGACAAAAGGTTCCGGCGCATCATATCTCACATTTTCTACATCGCTTTTGCTGACCAGAGTCGACTGTGCAACCTGCAAGTTCTGCGCCAAAGCAGCACGAATGGCCTTCATGGCCGTCGTGGCCTGGTCCAACGTGTAACATCCATCCTGGAGCTGCTTCACGAGTGAGTACGTGTCGAAATGGTGAATGTATGGCGGAGGTGAAAGTGTCGGGCCTGTGTTGGCTATGTTCTCCGGAGGCTGCATGTGAAGCACCGCCTCGAGGGGCCCGCTCTGTTTGGCCTCCTCCCGTGCGATTCGAGCTCGCTCCAAACCGGAAGGCGGTTCTTCGCTTGCCTGCGATGATGTCTTGCCAGGTGTCTCGCTAGGTCTGTCGGGGCTGTTGGTATTGGCGTTGCCAGCTGTCGACCCGGAATCGGAGGGTTGGGTCGGCTGCTGGGCAGCATTGAGGTCGGAGGCGGCAGCTGCAGGCGCAGCGGCTTCGATTACATTCGGCAGCGGATCGGTGGCCGTGGGCTTCGTCTCGTGCAATTGAGAGGGCTCGACAGCTTTACCTCGCCTGCGAGCAAAGGTCCCCCGGTGTCGGGGGAGGCCGGCGGCGGCGCGAGGCGGTCCCGCCGCCCGAACGGCACGCAGCAAACGGGGATTAAGAAACGTCAAGCGGGCAGCGGCCGTCATCGCATTGGCAGCTGGAATGCGGTGGCGGGCAGAGGGAGATGTTGGTCGGGGTGAAAAGAAAAAAAAAGGAATGTGTTGTAATTGGTAAAGCTATCGGTATCGAGTTGGGCGAACCATAGGAGCGGCGAGGGCAATGGAACGGTTGGTGTCGGTATCGGAGTGTCGATGATGACAATGTTCCTTCTGAGCTAGGCGAGGGACAAGTCGTTCCGGAAGGCGGAGCCAGCTTCTTGCCGCTTCCGTACCTGTCTATCTGCACGTGGCGTCATCCCAACCAGGGAAAGGGGCCTGCTAACGCTAGCTAGAGTGCTGACAGTGCCCAACCCTACCGATGTTAGCCGGCAGTGGAACGGGTTTTCAACATACAGCCCTACGACGATGGGCAACTTGTAGGAAGGGGAAAAAACTGCCAAATCGAATAGGATTGAATTTAAGACCAAAAAAACAGAGAAATAATTAAAGATCATTCACTGAAATAATACCTAATACATTGCAATTGCGATTTGCAGAGTATTATTTGGCCCCTCATCCATACCTTGTTCATGGTTCATGGGTCTGGGCAGCCATAATTGCTACCCTAAACCCACCATCTGCTATGGTTCATCCGTTACAAAAGAAGGGCAACACGGTGCACTGTTGACTCTTGTGGGCACTCGAGGATAGCTTTTTAACAGGGCGTTTGATTTTTCCCCCCTAACGCCTGACTCATCATGGTGGGAAACGCTCGACTGACATTTTCGCAGCCACGTGCGTGGCGATTCCGAATTTAGATCACAGCCTCTCACCAAATTTCCGCTGTCAAAAGTAGTACTAGACCTTGCCACAAAGTATATTCCGACACGTCTAAGCTAGATTGGAAAGATTCTAGATCGATGCTAATGCCCAGGGTACATCACATGCCTGTTTGCTTTTGACTTCAACATGCACCATGGTTCCAAGTAATCAAACAAGTCAAATTTGACAATGGGATCGATGTATTTTTTCTTTTCTTGGCTTGCCCAAGCTATCACATCTCGTTACTTTCCCCTTAATACCAAGCACCGAGAATTCAGCCGCATGCCAAAGCAAATCCTGCATGAATCTACACAAGTCTTCTCGCCACTCCACAAATATTTTTTCCTCATGAACAATCTCCCATTCTCCCAGAAACTCTATGGACAACCCTTAGCCGCTTGTTCTAGGTCTCACCCCACTCCCACATCCCATTCCTATTCCATACCATTCCAGCCATAATGACACCCGCTGAATGTGACGTTTCCCATGATCCCATAAATCCCCCTCCATTGGCCGTGGTCTAGTACTCCAGTTACCCCTTCCACTTAAGCCGACCCCCCCTTTGCCTGCCCGCTGCATTACTCACGAACCTGGGATCCCAGTACTGTAAACAAGTAAAAACACCTTGAAAAAAAGTAACGAAGTAAAAAAAAAAAGTAATACCCATATCGCCCCCCTGCCGCTGTGGTGTTTTGTTTCTGCCTTTCCCCACTGATGAGACCCGTCCAATCATGAGAAATAATCCGCCTTCTCGGGATGCCCTGGCCCACCACCGGCTGCCCGATGAGAATATCCAGAATCGAGACTTTGTGCATGTGCACCCATATCTCCCAGAAAAAGGGCAGGGCCAGGGCTGATCTACCTGCCCCATGCCCTGCCGTATTGTATTAGTGAATCATGTAACGATGCCATATATTCCATGTGAAGAAGCTGTGCGTAGTGTGCCTGGGTGCTTTTTATGTTGATTCCCCTGGGGCCGTTGAGCCCTTTGTGTCTTTTCCAACCGTCCAATGACCCCGGGTTAACGTCATAATACATGTTGTGAAAGAAACTGCCTGCCCAAATGAGCCTTGCAGTCTATTGTGCATGCAGAAATGGAAAATTAGGCCTCATTGTCCTGCACATGGGGCGTGACGCCGTCCCTGGTGGAGGCCTTGATTGATCCATCCTCAGCAGGGGCTCCCACGGCGCTTGCGCTCGTGCTGGGCGGGCCACTGCTCTGAGGGCTATTAGTCTCATCCGTGAGGCCGGGCGTGGGTGCTGACGACTCGGACTGAAGACCGCTTGCCCCCGCCTTGGTGGGTGTGCCGTTGGTTCCGAGGCCAAGCAATTTCTCGAGAGCCTGAAGCTGTCGTGAGGTACCACTCTTCTTCAGGCTGAAGTACTGAGGCTTGATCTCCTCCACAAGAAGCTCCCTCTCAGTGCCCTCAAGCTGCCCAAGGAGTTTTTCTAGCCAAACCCGTTAGCGTCACCTTCATTAGAAATGGCATCGTCGTACTTACGAATGACATAATTTCCATACTGGTCCCTCATCATCTGCTGGAGTGGGCTTGTTCCGTCGCTTCCGACTGCCGTAAGCTGCTCCCGGATTTCCGAGCGCTGCTCTGCTGAGCCGTACTCTATGCATTTCTCCACCACGTTGGAGGCAAACTTGTGCTTCGACAGTGTCAGGAGCTGCGACATCACCAGCTGAATGATTTTGGCCCGGTCTTCAGGTTTCCCATTCTGAATGACATGCTGAGTCACATAGTTGCCGTACTGATCGGTAATGAGGATCTGGATGGAGCTGTGAAGCTCCGCCATAATCTTGGCCTTGTCTTCCTCCGTGCCATACTCGAGCATTCGTTGGATGACACGACATCCATAGGCATGAGAAGCAAATCCAGTCACATGACCCTTGAAAGCCGCCATGATGAAATCAAGGTGCTGACGTGGCACAAGCTCGATGATTTTCTGGACGACGTGATTACCATTCTGGTCTCGAATGACTCTCACAATCTCGGGCTCCAGTTCCTTGGTCAGCTCTGCTTGCTGCTCCACCAAAACATGCTCCAAGGCCTATGCGGAAAGTTAGCCAAGACCCGTATATTAACCAAAACCCAGAGTTGCACGTACCTTTTGGACCACCCGGCATGCATAAACTTGCACTGACAGATCGACGACCTTACCCTTCATCTTTTCAGCTAGGACCTTCTTCTGGACCTGGTTACCATGCTCGAAAAACTTTTGAATGACGTAGTTTCCAAACACGTCCTTCATGAGTTGGATCGCATTGGGCTCAATCTCCCGGAAAACCTGATCTTTTTCGTCACTGTTGGCAGTCTCAAGCTTCTGTTGGATGAACCTCGACCCGTGCTGGTCTCCACTGAACTCTACCACGTAATTGTAAATGTCCTTGAGCTCATAGCGCTTGTTTGACTTTGAGCTGAGCCGGAACTCGTCGAGAAGGACACTGCGAACGCCCTTGCCAGGGTCCTGGTCTCTAGCAGGTCGGATAGGCACATTTGCACCAAGTGTGTAACCGGCATGCAAGGGAGGAAGCCCGTAGCCGGGGATCATAGGGTGGCGGAAACCTTGAGTGTAAGGGTCGAGGAAGTTGGGAGGATATTGCGAGGCAAAGTTGGCGTAGGCATACTGGTTGGGGTAGTACGAGGGGAAGGGAGGGGCGTACTGAGCCTGGGCTCTCCTGTCATGCTCTGCAGATCTAGGATCTCGTGAAGAAGGACGGCCGCTCCATGGATCGGGGGTCGGCGCGTAGCTCCTGGGGCTGTTGCCTTGTTCAAGGCGATAGCTCGGTCCAGGCGAGATGCGGTCGACCGAACCCCGCTTCATAGCCTGGAACTGGGCGCCCAGTGGATCCGAACCTAGATCAATGCTGTTGCTGAATCGAGAAGAACCCCCTTCGTTTGCCCATGACTGCGAGCCGGCGTTGTTCATCTGGAAAGGCTGGGAGGCTGGGTTGAATGTTGATGCTCCAGGAGCGGCGCTGGTGCCATCCAGAGTGACACGTCGGGCGAATTGGAGCGACATCTCATCGTCCATCTGCTTGTTGTTGAAGTTGAAGGCGCGCTGATTTGCTGACTGGTTTTGAAACGAGGCCGAATGCGTGGGTCGCTGGGACTGGATGGAGTTGCTGGGAGTGTGACCGCGTCCATGACCGTAGAGATCAGAGAAGGCTGGCGAGCCCTGCGACTGGCGCGAAGGAGGAACGTTGGAGTCGCGAGCAGAGCCATAGCCGGCAATCGAGTCCATGTACGAAGCCTCCTGGGGGCTTCGCTTCTGGGAGGGGAAGGCTGCGTTGTGTCCGTTCGACTCGTCCTGGAAGGCTTTGCCGTTGAAGCCGCTCTTCTTCAATCCGATCGCAGGATGCGTGGGGTCAAAGAAGCCTGATCCATCTCGCGTTCGATTGGGAGATGTGCTCGTTGATCGAGGAGGATTCTCTGTGTTCCAGGGACTGGGGCCCCAGACGTCGACTTCAGAGTTTGCGTTGAGGGCGCTCGATCCAGTGGGGTTTTCTTCGGCGTCTGCATCGAGAGTGAGCGTGAGAGGGGCGCAGGAGAGAGATATGGAAGCGCTAGACTGACCCTTGGAGGCGATGGAGCGGTCTCTGGCGTTGGATATGGATGATGACCAGATGTTCTTGTTGGGGTAAAGGTTGGAGCCTGGGAAGGCAGAAGTGATGGGCTGCTGCTGCGACTTGTCGCTGGAACTCGCGGGCATGGCGAAGTTTGGGAATCCCCTCGACCGCGTCTAGAGGATGAGAGAATGAATATTAGCTGGCGGTCGAGAAAAAAGATGGAAATTATCGCGCGGCGTCGTGATTTCGTGGAATATTTTTTTTTGTGAGGGCTTGCTGAGCACGATAGCAAGTGCTGTCGTTAACGTGGACTTCAGAGGCCGGGGCAAATCAAGCCTTCGGCCGATTGTGCGCTAGTTTGGCGCATGGTTGAGACACACGAGCACTGTGACGTCGCATTCCGAGCTCTGAGCCGTGGGCAGGGGGATCAAGGGAAGGGGCTGGAATCGGGTTACAGGGTCGAAAAGAGAAAGACTTACCGCAGTCGTCATGATTGGGGATGAAAAAACTCGTCTCGACTCTTCGTCGTCGGGCGCGGAGGCGTTGGTGGACGAGGACAGTTTTCAGCGGTGTCGGACCCAGGTTTGACTGGGGCCGGCTGCACTTTTTGTCGAGTTGAGGGTCGAGGAACAAGGGCGGCGTCGGCGCTGGCTATGGCTTTTTTGGCAGTGGCACTGGCGCTCGTGCAAGGGAGGGCTTGTGTTTTAGAGCGGCAGATGGGGCCTAACACTACCTTGGCTCGGCAGTGGGACACACAGACCGGGGTGACAAGTTGGTGGCCACTGAACAAGACACGCTATCGGCGCTGGAGGACGGAGCGATGTGCCTTGCTTTGTTACTGTATTCGTCCGCTCGGGAGGATGGTCTCGGAGAGAACAAAGGGTCGGAACAATCCCCGAGTCAGGTTGATAGGTGTGAGAAGTAAATGAGGATGGTAGGAGATGGTGCGGCAGTTGTTTATCGACAAAATAGAACCTTATATGGGTCTAAAGAGGCAGAAGCCGAAGCAGGCGACAGTCAGCACACATCTAACACCTGGATGAGCACCAGTGGCGGGAGGTCAGCGGCTCACAGGCCATCAGGGCGCTGCGGAGGCCGGGAAAAAAAAAAAGACGGGGTAAACTTGGGGGCCCTGGGCTGGGTTGGTAAGGCTGTCCAATGCCCAGCCGGACCAGGGGGGCCAGTCAACTTAAAAACACACAAAGCGGCGGGACCTTGGGAAGCCGGCGAATTTTGTGTCTGCCCGTGTATGGTATCGGTCCGGCCAGCAGGGTCAGCAGGAGGGAAGGCTACTCACGGGTTGGGGGTTTCCTGGGGATGTACTGGAGGCGTAGCTGGCGCGGGAACAGTCGCGGTCGCAGTTTGCAGCCGCAGGAGGCGCTGGCAAGGGTCTTGAACCAGCCCACTGGGGTAAGGGGCTTCTCGCAAGATCGGCCCTTGGGTTGTTTTAGGTGCCGAAACGTGGAGATTCTGAGCTGCACGAACCTGGGCCAACACAACCAAATAGACCGAGAAGAAGGTTATAGTCTGGGTGTGGGTGTGGCAATGTGTGGGCGCGATGGGTGCGGTAGCGACTGCGGCGTGTCGCGTGCGTGAGTCTCCGTATTTGTATGGTAGCTGTTTAGGAATGTAGCAGGATCCTGGTCGTCCTTTGGCAGCAGATTATGCGACGGGGATGCCTGGAACCGAGCCGATCTGCAGGATGGGATTTTCTTAAGTGCGGGACTGTGACGGCATGTACAAAAGAAACGATGAAAAATCGAATCCGCAAGTGGATGTAAGAGAAAAAAAAGAAAAGAAGAAAAGAAGGCAGGTACGGTGAGATGACTGTTGAAGATACGAAAAGTAACCAGTCGCAAAGAAAATAGTTCCAGGGTAATCGGCAGCAATGTCCTAGTTCAACAGATTTCGACGATGTCCAAGTGGGAGAGATGTCGAGATGTATTTGTTCTTTTCCCCCGAAGTCTTGGGCAGGGACGAAGAATAAGAAGCAAGGAAGGAAGGAAGGAAGGAAGGAGAATAATGCAGGAGGAAGGATCGAGTAGAGGGAGGCAAGGTAGGTGAGGAGAAGGAAAAAGAAGCGAGGGAGAGAGCGCAAGCGGAGGCGACAGATGATTGTGGATAGTTGAACAGAAGGCGGGCGCAGTAGTTTAGATGTAGTAGGTCGCGGCCAAAACAAGGGCAGGTCGCCAGGTCGCACTTCAGGGCCGGAATGCGCGGGTACGGCTAGAGGTCAAGATGGGCTTGCGCGGGTTTCCCCTCGAGGCAAAGGGATAGCTCATATGCGCCCGGGGGGGGAGAGGAATGATGGGCGAGACAAGACCGATAGTAGCGGGTGCGTGCTACCGTCTCCAGTGTGCGAGGATGTGTGATTGTGCTCGTGTGTGTGACTGACCAGCTGGCCAGCGGTGGAGGAGCAGGAGTAAGGCGAGGCCGTACGGTGAGGGAGGAGAGGAGGAGCAAGAACGGGATGGGAGAGAAGGTTCAGGGAGAGGGCGCCGGTGAGCGAGGAGAGGACGGTGGAGTAGAAGCAGGACGAGGTAGAGCAGGAGGGGAAGAGACAAGGATACAGGGCGCAGAGGGAGGACAAGCTATGTTGGGACGACAGCGGTGGCTATGAGTAGCTGTAAATCCAAAGTATCAAGGCAATAGTGTCAGATGCTGACGGGTTCATCGAATATGAAGCTACTCCTCCAGGTCAAGGGTGGCTGTGAGGGGGTCGTGAATCAATGACGGTTGAGGAGGAGAGGAGGCAGAAAGGTAAGGCTTCCCGTTCTCTCGACGATTGAGCAACTAGCGCAGACGAGGCGGTGATGCAAGAGGAGGCGATGAGATGATTGGAGGTGACTCCAAGCAAAGCAACGAGAAGCAATGCAATGGGAGATCTACTTCTAGCCTACATATCACGGACTAGACGGGGCCACAGGACCAGAGAGAGAGCAGCTTGCTGCGCATCTTCTTCGCGCGCTCCCACGGGCTTTCTCTTTTTCTCTCGCGCGCCCACTCACACGGATGCACAGGCAGGCAGCATGAGTATGAATTATTGCTACCTTGAGGGTAGTATGTGGGCGACGTTCTATCCCTTCCCCTTCCCGTCGTGGTTGATCGAACGAACGAATGCATCACATCGTCGCACACACTCGGTACCCTCCCACCGGCAGAAGACCTGCAGCAGGGTGCTGCTGCCGACGATGGCCCGCAGCATCATTTAACCCTGTAATCGCCGATGCACATACATGAGCGAGCTGCGCGGACGGCAATATGGGCCAATCCAGCTGGGCCTATTCCGTTTTTTCTTTTTTTTGCATCATTGTTTTCGTTTTTTTGTGCGCATACGAGAGGGCAGACCTGGCTAGACCAAAGAGGACATGGCATTTCCCGAGGGTTGCACCATGACATGACGTTCATACGACAGCAACTGATTGATTGGGAGCGCGGGTGGGTGTGAGGGCGACATACGTCCGTACACCGGCCATCTGCGGAGGAGGGGTTGGGCTGGAATAGTCTGTGCTTAGTGAAGCTTCAATCGTGACGGACGGACGGGAGGCTCGCTTCTGTGGGCTCTCTCTCTCTGCCCGCTGTATTTCCAGAAGGGCAGAATGCGTGCTTTGCCAAATAAAACCAACCGACTGACATGTCAACGACTCGCCCCTCGACAATCTGCCTCCGTACCAGAGCGAAAATTCAGCCCAACAGTCCGCAAGCCAAGCCAAAAAAGCCAAGCCGGTGCGGCCCCCCTGCTCCGGCCCAGATCGCGGCTTTAGCTCCCCCTCACCAGCCCTAAGCAGGCTTAGCGACGGCCCCCACCCGCCCGCCGTCAATCCTAATCAGGGAGTCCCCAGGTTTAGGTTCCCTTCTCATCCCTTATTTCGACCCCGACGAGATGGAATACAGAGAGGGACAATGCCGCAAGACAGGCCTCAATGGGGAGGCCACATGCCATCTGCCCGACACCGTTATGCGATGTTTCCTAGGATTCCGGATGTCTGGTTTCTGCAGCCCTGCCTGGGCCGGCCGAGAGCTCGCCGTTCCCTGTCCCTCCTCACATTTGGTTCTGCTTGCGATTGCATGCGTCTCGTTTGTCTCTCGGCTGTTTCTTTGGTTTCCCTCTATTTTGCCCTTCCTCATCTCTCCACCTTCTCAAACCATCACCAATTTATCTGCTGGTTGTTGATCTTCTTTCGTATCCTGCTTAGGTCGCACCTGCACGGTAAATGGTGGGACCTCCGCTGTCTCGGCCCCCTCGAGTGAGGGCGAGAAATGAAGACGCGACTCGCCCAAGGAAATAGAAAAGCGCTCGCAGTAGAGTCGCTTGGATGCGCCGCTTTGGATATCTGCATGATCCATCCGTTTGGGTTCGCTCCCTTTCCCCAGCAACATGTAGCGTCCCTCATATTCTGCTTGTGCCACCAGTTTTGTCGGTGATACCAGAGACATGCTGCGGTTGATACCTGTGCTCAGCAAGCAACAACATGCAAGCGTGGAGTGGTTGTGACCGGCAGCAAGGTATTTGGCACGTCTGACATGAACATGTTCCCAGCCTTGAAAACTGAAGACACGGAAAGAAAGCACGCGGGCAAGTCGCCCGCTCGCTCACCAGATCAGACCACCATTGAGCCCGTACGCCCGCCAATTCCTGGGCAACATATCACCACTGAAGGCGGTGTTGAAATTCAAGGCATCTAGAAATTGATGTCTTTGCTTCATTATTCGGACAGGTCCCAATCCGTGATAGTAGTTCGTCACTCCCAAGGGAGGCTGCATGCTGTGAAGCAAGGGAGACGGGACCCCGTCTCCCCGCCATTGCCGTCATATTGATTTTGTGTCACTGCCGCCAATCTGTTTCCAAGGTGACAAAGCAGTATCCCGCAGCCCTTGGAACGCGGGGTCTGACCTGAATTTGTTAATATGAACTCGAGTCCCTCCATGGTATGTCGACTCCGCCCGACAGGCAGAAAATGAGGCGACCGCCAGCCATAAGATTTCCACTCGAGCGAGTTCCATGCCTTGCTTGGCTCAAGCTTTGTTTGCTACCTCGCCTCATGCTTGGTTGCCACCTTGAGGCAACCCCTCCTCCGGCTTTGCTAATCCGCAATATTCGGTCATACTTTCATTGGCAGGGCTCATCATCAGATGACCCCAATGTCCAACAAAATGAAACGGTCTCCTGGTGTAAACCGGTCCATATGAGTTGGTCACTGACTTGATGTACAAGAAACCATACCCGTCGGGAGTCTGCAGCTGCGCGTAGTTGCATGAACCGGTTTCACTCCTACAAAGAGTTACTTGGCGGTGGCTTGAGTATCGGTTGAGAGTATCGCAGAAGCCTGTTGGTACGTTGACTTGGCAGTGAGAGTAACGTTGCGATTTTCCGGAATTCTAGACCGCGGAAACCCCATGACTATTCCGAACCTCCAACATCTCCGAGAAATAGCAGCAATGTCTAATAGACCGATCGTGGCACAGCTTTGTCTACTTGTTTTCGAATCCGGATCTTCTACTTGATAACTCGCTGTTCGTCAACATCGCTTCTATTGTCAGGTGACAAGCACAGCGGTGATGTCCAACCCTCCCCACGATTCTCAAATCCGCCCACAAGAGCTTCATATTTTTCTATCATGCTGTGATGACACGTGCTGATGTGGTTTGTTGAGCCTAATGAAATCAACTAACACTTTGCGGATCAAACACTCCGTGATTACTTCATGGCCTGGTCTTAGACATTGTAGGGGACACAATGCACGCTATGATTGAGGAGGGAATTTTGCAACGAAGAGGGATGGCTTTTTTCTTTTATATAAACCCTTGCGTAACAAAAAGAACAGTGCTGTTTATTTACAAATACGTCTGTGTTTGTTTTCGGCACCTCATTCGGTGCCATGTGTAGCATGCGATTTGGGGATATGCGTTCTTTCACTTGTGAGACACGGCACTTACCAGTGGAAATCTGATGACGGCAGACACGCAACTCTCGGCCAGATAATCCAAATCAGGAGACCTGACCTCCGCCCTGCAGAGCCAATGGCCATGGCGTTCTTAAACACTTGCTTACTTGTTCCTTTGCCATGTTTTGGCACCTGATTGTGATCTACTGGCCTGGCGTCATTGGTTCAGCACCTGCTTGGCAGTAGTCATGACAAGACGCTTCACCTACGGGCCGTCGTAGAACATAGAATCGAGATACTTGGCAGGATAGGGCGAGCTTGAGTCAGCAGATCGCCGAGTTTGGAATACCAATGCCAGCGGCCAGACGTGACAGTGTGACACCCAATGCAAAATGCTTGGATCAGACGACCGAGTCTTGCTGGATTGTCATGTTGGCTTGACGATAATGGGAACGTGAGAGGACGCACAAGACCGGGCGGGGGCGAACGCCGAACGAAGTAGGGCCGAGGGCAGTGCGAAGAAGAAAGCAAAGTGGCAAGATGCTAAGCGGGTGGCGGACGAGGAAAGTCGTCAGTGGCTCACTGTCAGAATCAGCCGTTGGCCAATTTACAAACGACGAATCCGATTGATGAAAGCGGGTGGAGGCTGGTATAGTTTAGTGAGCAAGAAGCAATGAGGATTCGGCAGATCTGGGCAGATGACATCGGGATGATGAAGGAGATCAGGCGCCGCCACCAATCATCAGTGGCGACAACAGAAACAATATGCATCCAAAAAAAAGACCAAAGACATGATGGCTTGACCGCCGGAAGGATCGATCAGATTCACTCCAGGTTGGAATACGATTACCGTCATGCAGGAGGCGATGCCAGTTGTCTGGTGGAGCCATGCGTGTTGGCGAGACCGAAGTCGAGTTCCTTAGTCAGGATAAGACACACTGGGGCAAGAAAGGGCCGACACAAGCAGATGCCTGGTTTGGATGAATGGAATTGACGAGATGCGGTCCAAAGGGAAAAAAAAAGGTTATGTCTGCGTACGCATTCGCGCAAAGATGACTGGCTGGTCCCTGCAGCTTCGCCACTTTCCAGCTGACGACATGTCTCCGGCTGCTGCGGCCGAAACGGAACTCTCAAGTATATACGAAGTAGGGATGACGATTCTAAGCAGGGCGGACGCAACGGTGAGGAGGAGTAAAAAAAACACATGATGAAAAAAAACATACAGGACCCCTAAAAAAACAAAAGAAAAAAACAAGCATCATGTCACGCAGAGATAAGATCTCGCGATTCAGGTAGCAAATGAGAAAACGGGGCGGCAATAAGTAGCAAGGCATGCTATAGCCTGGATGCGAGTAAGAACGGCGCGGATGACATGACCGAGACCATCGGAAACGAGATGAACCTACCACCTCGCTAAGGCGGCACATTTCGCTCCGGGCCTCGACCTTGGTGTCAGGGACAGAATGCAGGTACAATGCAGGCAGACTGGACTTGGACTGTGCATTGCCTGGGGGAAGGGGAAAAAATTCCAAAGGATAACATAATCCATCCATGAGATTATTCAATCATCTAAAGGCCTCATGCAGGCCGTCTGGGCTGTGCACTCACTAGTCGTGGTGATTATGGGCCGCGCGTGGGCTCCATCCTTAGCACTCTGTACTCACCTATTTCAGACGACTTCCCCGCTCTTGCGTGGATCGGGACGGACGGACCAGAGACATAATAATGTCTAAAATAGCATCGGCGCCAAGTTGCTTCAGCGATAGATTGGGGTGGAATAAACAAAGAAGCACTGGGCGAGTGGAGGCGTTTGTTTGGACTTGAGGATTGGCATGCTTGCTTTGATGGACTTTGATGGGCAATTCCGCTTGGGGACCAACCATGTGAGCATATCTGCAACGACGGACTTGTCACGTCACTTGCACACCTTTATGCCCGCAAGGTCCAACCGCCCGTCTGCAGTCACAGTCACAGTGATGGCACAGGCGCTCTCTAGGTTCAGGGCAGGCTCCAATCAGGACCTGGATCGAGCTGGCGCGCAGGTCGCTTGAGTCCTTTCTTGCGCTCTCGCTTTGGGAGCCCTTGCAAAAGATTCACGCCACGCCGTACGGCACCGAGTCGTCGTCGACGAAGCGGAGGCACAAGTCTCCCCACCTCATGGGCCTCAACGAACACCCCTTTGGGATGTCTTGGCAGGGGAAGCTACACGGCAGCCAATCAGACGCGGGCGCCGTGTGATCCGGTTCAGGGGACTTGGGGGCACTTGGGAGGACCCAGCGGGGCCCAGGGAACGCGGCCGGCGCATTCCATTGGCCGTGGCAACAACTCCCTGCACGCGCCGTTGCCAGCGGCTTACCCAGCGGCCAATTGCAGCGGCTGCGCCCCTGAGGGAACCGCCAGGACTAGCCCCCGTCGGCCCCTACACCACGTAGGACGATCCCCAAAACGAACACAGGACCGTCGCCGCGACCCAGGGCCGCCCGATGGCCCCGGCGGACCTTTGCAAGCCCCTGCCGGGCAGGGCTTACGACCGCTGGGTGCCCACTGTGTGTCCACTGGATGCCCACTGGATGCCCACTGGATTCCCGCCAGTCCGCACTAAGCACTGGCCGGAGCCCACCGTGTGCCTGGGAGGAACACTGATGCATAACCAAACATAACCAAACAACTGGCGCTGGCCACCCAGTGCTGGCTCACATCCTGGCAAACCTTCATTTCCCGCTGGAGCCCCCAATCTCCCCCTCCTGGACACCCCCGTCACCCCCCGGTTCGTCCTGTTTTTTCTACCCCGTGCCCCCCGATCACTGCCCGTTCCTTTTTTGTTCTTTTGCTCGCCCTTCCTTCAACCGTTGCGATCAGGCTTCGTGATCGACCTCAAGGCGCACCTTCTTGCTGCTGTACATCCTTCGCTCTCTCAACCACCCTTTTTGGAATCACCAGCTTCACTCTTTCAGCTGTGTTCCGTCCAGTCTTTCGACAATCCAACTCTAACGACTCTCCCTTTGCGTATCACCAACCCCCTCGTTTTCTCCAACCAACTAGCTTCAGCCAGCCGGTATTCATTCTCTCGAGACTATTGGCGATATTGCTATCTGGCGTATGTGATCATCTGCAACCTCCCCCCGCCTCCCTCATTTTTATATCCTACAAGTTGCTTCTTCTGCAACAATGCATTACGCATGCTCGCAGAATGGGGTGCCAGGCGCCCGCTCCGGGTTGGCCACGGACCAACATGCGAATGCATAGTAATCGCGCCCGGAATGGCTTTCGACACGGCATTGGATAATGTGTCGCAGTGCGATGCATCCACGTTGTCGAAGCCGCTGCAACCTCGTTGTGGAACTTGAACCGCCCTCGATAAGCCCTCGCTAACATGGCTTCCCCAATTATAGACACTTCGAGCCCCTTCCGCTCATTATTCGCACCCGTGCAGAGCAACCCTTGATCTTGACGACCATCACTACCCTTCACACAATCGCGTTGCCATTTGCGACTCCACCATGCCTTCAATTCATCACCTTCTTGCCCGGGGCTCCGACGAGAGCGACGATGGCTCGGACCACATGATTAACCTCATGCTCATTGTCCTCGGCATCGTCTTCTTCGCTCTGATCCTGATCTGCGTCCTGTTCTTCTTCCGCCGCGCCCGCCGCCTGCAGATGTCGCGCGCGCAGCCCATGAACGACGATGGACTCCCCTCGTACTACGACACCAAGCACAGCAACAACAACCCTCGCGGCCTCACCATTGAGACCAAGCACAACGGCCGCTCCAGCATCCTTGTAATCAACCGCGACGGCCATCCCATGCTTGCCAACCCCAACTCTCCCCCTCACTCTCCCGACAATGTTCCTGAGATCCACATCACCTTCCCTGATGAGCACGACGACACTGGTCGTCCCAAGAGCGGCCGCGTCCTCGTTGTTCGCGTTGGTGACAACTCCGCCGTCGGCCTGGAACCCATGCACGACGAGGAGCTGCCCGCTTATGAGAAGGAGGCCAAGGGCCAGTTCTACTCCATTGACATGGACTCGATCGGCGGCCTTAAGGAGAAGGATCGCTCCCAGTTCCAGTAAACGAGCGGTCCCTAGCCTACTCTCTTTCTAAATCCCCGTCGTCGCAGGCGATGCTTTCTTGACAGCGTCTCGACGACATGTCATGACCTCCCGCGAACATTGCGTTCCCGGGGTTTTTCTGAAGAAAAATCAAAAGTCAATTTACTAACCTTTGGCACCCCTTCCGTTATTTCCTTCGCTACGGATGGGAACCAAACCATTTCACGACCCGTTATTATATACCCATTACGCTGCGGTTTTCCTATTCGCACAGCTATCTATCAACGGCCATCTTCCCCGTCACATTTCCCTGCCTCTGCTCCGTTCCCCGGGCTCTTTGGTTAGTCAGCAGCTATCGCGGAATTCAAGGTCCCCCAGGAGGCAGATTAGACTGGGGATGGTTGGGTGGGAGAGGCTGCATTCTACGTGCGCCTCGATGGGAAGTCGTAAGGAATGAAAAGGCGGGACCTTGATCTTCCGTGGTAGCTGGGTGAGCGTGAGCCGAGGCGAGAGAGCCTCCAACACTTTCGTACATATTGCCATTTTTCTGTCTTGGGGACACTCCTTGGGACATGACACCAGTGGGCCCTTTGGTATAGCTCCATCTATCTATATTCGATAGTGTATAATTTCTTATCTCGAAGCTTTGAAGCTTTTTATGACTTGAATATGGCATTACGACCCTTTTTTTCTTCCTACATAGCGTATCATGATTTGATCCGAGTCATGAAGTGTCTTTTTATGTTTTGTTTGATTTGTTTGTCAACGTTTCAATTCTCATGTTTCCAACAGGGTCCGGCTGCCAGTGCGTCAGTTCGCATGGTCCTGAAACCCGTTGTGTTGGATCGTCATTTAGCTGCGTTTCCCTTTCTTCCATGTTTCCTACCAAAAAAACGAAAAAGAAAAAAAATCCCGTACCATGCCGAAATAAACAAATGCAAACACGCTAGCGTCTCGCAATTCCGTTCCCGTCACCCTGGTTTACTCCCTTTGATACATTATCATCCGATGCTCGTAACAGACATGCTTTTTCTTCCTAAATATACCCTCAAAAGAGGTGGGCTACCCATTATTACCTTGCCTATCAATCAATCAACGCCTTGCTGGGTTTGCCTGTATTAAGTTCCAGGACACCGACCCGCCGATTAGTATCTGCCTGGATGCAGATATGCTGGTTGCTGCCTCTGATCATTTTCGTACGGTGGCATTTGCCCCCCGCCGCTCATATACGCGCCTTGATGATGTTGCTGGTGCTGTTGCTGGTGCTGCTGGCTGCCAAGTGATTGGGGCTCTGGCATGAGCGGCTGCATTGGGGGCTGGAAGATGCCCATGCTAGGCTCGTAGAACTCGTGCGATGGCCCATCAGCCCTGAACAGCGGAGGATTGTCGGGTGGCCGGAGATCATTGATGCCCGGCATTTGCATCATCTTATTTGAAATGAGCAAGAGGTCGTCCGTTGCGTCAAGAGTGTCGCCATCATCAGTCGGCGTGGCAGACACGCCTTGAGCCTCAGCAAGGAACATGGGAAGGCCTGGCGGGCCGTACTCCAAGTCAAAGTCCCCTTCCTGCGAGGATTCGACCGGCACCTTGGGTACTGGCTGGGGGGCGCCGAACCATCTGGCCGCTCTGGCGGCTTCGGCAGCTTCACTGGCTCTTCTTTCTTGTGGCTCCTCAACGGGTGGCACGAAGACGTTCTCAAGAATGTGCTGTGGGCCCGGTAACCGTGTGTGCCCTGTTATTTGGGTCATGGGCAGAAGACCGTCGGGTTTCTGGTCGGCGTACGTCCGGGTTCTGTAGAACTGCTCGACTGTCGCCTTGTTGCGATCGTACTATGGGGTCGAGCATCAGAATAAAGCCGCGAGGCAAATGAGGCGGGGCGAGTGTTCAACTTACAGTCTGCTGGTTCCTGGGGATAATCTGGCACCATGATTTGCTGATCTTGAGAAGGCTATCAATCAACCCACGAATATGAGGCTCATCCGCAGGCTCATATCTCCAGCGCGGCGCCGTGGTCTCTTCATACATGTCTCGGTAGAAGTCGTGCTGCAGCGCCGTCAAGAGGATCCGTATGCACTGTGTAGTGAACTTCACCATGGATGAACACCCGACCAGCTTGAGCTTGCCTGTCGCCGGCTGCTCATCAACCCTGCGCTGGAGGAGCTGGAGGAACCGCCCTAAGCAGAGAGCGTGAGCTACGGCCTGCTTCTGAGACTTCACCACGAATTCCCGGGGCAGCTTGTGCAGCAGGTCAACGGGAGCCTGTTCTCGCAGGCCAGGCAGGCTGAAGCTGTAGAGGTCAATATGAACCGAAGCCAAGCATGTGTGTATGAAGACATAGCCAGTGGCATATTCCGATGACATGGCGCGGGCAATGTGCTCATCACCAAGCCTAAGATAATATGGAAGGGACCCATTGATCTGATTGAGTTCGTTTTGAAACCCGTTAATGTATGACATGACCTTGGAAGGCTCTAGGCGGCATTTGTGGTTAGCTTGGCCACCTCCCATCTTTCTGGTTGTCCTATGATGATGGTTAGTAATTGCTTTGCGATCATCTGCGAAGAATGGCGACACTTACGCCATGATGCGATGCTTGACATCAATGAGACGAAGCTGATAGCCGTGGACACCCATGTTTCCTCGGGACTTGGCTGATTTCTCATGCAGTCGCTCCACTACAACAGGATGGTCTTCGTTGAAAGCCTCCTCGTTGCAGGGCAGTCGAATCTTCATGATTTCCTCGCGGCACCCGATGTACTCATCGTAGCCGCCTGCAAGCAGGCGATCCAGATAGAAGAAGTGCCAGACTATGCGACGCATCTTCTCCTGTTCGGCAAAGGAACGGTCCCGCGGGCGTACATCCCAGTTCACCTGAAGACCGATCATGAGCCTCGTGGCCAGGCCAAAGCACTGCCAGACCTTTGCTAGGTGGCCATGGAGAAAGTTGTGGTAGCAGTTCAGGGCATACAGAATCATGTCTTCCTCGCCGAATCTGAAGATGCCGCGGAAGCAGTGCAATTCCACGTCATCGCTGCACTTCATGGCAAATACACGGCCGGCCTCGCATGGGTTGACAAAGAGGCTGGTGATGGCGCACATGGCAGCGGCGGTTGGTGGATCGAAAGTGCCATCCTGCAAGGGCTGTCAGCCTGCGGCCCCCAAAAAGGGTTGCTTGGTTACACGCAGACGGGTATGCTTACTTGAATTTCCTGATAGACTTTGTTTCGGCGGAAGAAACCCATGCACGGCATGAAGTATATGTACTCAAAGTAGGCATCCATGTGCTTCATGATGATGTCCTTGCGGAACAAGAGTTCCCTATTGGGCGGGTTAGAGGCGCAAGCCAACAAAGGCTATTATGGTCATCTGGGTTGTATATATATGTACGTACTCGGCGGTTAGACTCGCGACGTCGATGGCGAGAACATGGTTGCCTCCGGCGTTGGTTACAGCCATGGAGGCACTTTCCGGGGGGCTTGAACTCGGGAGGGACGAGGGCTGATCATGGCCCTTTGCGGTGACACAGACATTGGTAAACTTGCGCTTGGCTGGAGTATATTCACAGACTAGGTCGGACGCTTCACACCTCTTGCACCTGGGGAGATCGCCGGAACATTTAGTCTTGTGGGTATGGCACTGGTTGCACGCTCTCTGGGCTCGCTTCCTCAATGTGCCCGCTTCAGTGTGACTGTGGGATGGTGTAGTTCTCGCGACTTTGCCTACGGGAGAGAGAGCAGCAGGTTAGTCTTGGGAGGGCCGTCAGGCAACCGTCGTCTGTCTTACCAGCGGCAGCTTCTGCGGATGATTCGGGCTCGGCGAAGGTGCACGAGAGATCAAGTCTAGAACAGTTGGAACAGGGCCCGTTTCCTGGGTTGCCAGTGCATTTTACCTCGGAAAACGTTAGCATCTGCCGAGGCCTCTTTCTGGACACTCCATTGATACCTTGCGCAGTCTACAGGTCCGGCAGCAATCCGCAAGAGACGCGGCGGTACGGCGACGCTTGGTCGTGGGAGCGGGCAACGGCGTTGATATGAGGTAGTCATTCCTAGAGTCGGGCGAGGATGAGCCATTATCTTTGGCAGGATCCGGAAGTGGTTCCATTTTGCAGCGGCCGGCAGATGCTCAGCCCTGGGCTGAGGCAGAGGGCACCCGTGGTGTAGGTGGCAGGACTCAGCCGCGAGCTGGGAGGGGAACGGCTATGGGAGGCGATCAATCTTTACAGAAACCAGCGTCGAGCGAGAGGACTCGGGGCGCCGCCTTGGGCCTAGAGATGATCAGGCTGATGGACGTTTTGCGAGAACCAGAACCCCAGCTTAGAAATATGAAAGGCGAACGGGGGGGGGGGAGGGAGGAAGGGACCAGGGACGAAGCATGACAGGGGTCCCAACATTCAAATAAAGCCCGTTGGCCGGAGCGGCGCGCACTTCGTGGGTTGGGACTAGAGTTGTGTAACCTAACCAGAACAAGGCGCGAAGATTGAATATCTCGCCGGGGGTCTCTGGCCACTCAGGGCAAGCCGGCTCGGGCTTGGAGAAACCACCAAAGCCGCGCTGTTTCCCACCTGTCACTCATTCATTGCCTGCCTGCCAGGCTGGCCGCCAGTGGACCGCGGCAACCCTGGTTGATTTCGGTGTCTCCGCCTTTGGGTCGTTATCCACTCCGACAGAGACCGTTTGTTGAATTGGCCAGAGCTCGAGGAAACGCTGGGTAAATGCAGGCTGAGCAAAGCGGCCTTCGTTGACAGCTTGTGCAAGTGGTACGCGGCGGATTCGTCACGGAGGGATTAGAGGTGAACGAACAAACGACAACAGACGAGGTGTCCTTGCTTGCTTGCTTTTTTTTTCTGGCCTCGACGTCTCTCCGCGCTTGGCTTGGATAGCTTCCTGAGCTTGTTTCGACCGCCCACAAACTAATTCTTCATCGTTGGCCCATAGAGGGCCAAGACCATGAAAAAATTACACAAACCCCGGTCCATGCTGCCAGCTCCTGTCGCAAGATCCAAAAATCGATAAGCACTATCGGACCAACGCTGCAAGTCTAGAGCAGCTACCGGGGCCTCTCGATTTTGACTGGTGGCGAGAGCCGAGTGATTTCGCCTCTCGGGCCTTGACTCTGGCGATATCCAGAGTGTTGATCGGGGGAGGGCCAACATCTCCATGACCCTCCCCCCCCCCTCCAAGGCGCACGCATGAACTGAGCCATTTCTTTCCTGCCAGGAACCCGCCAACCAAACCCCGGCCTTTTGCATAATGTAATCCGGCTCATGATAGCAGAGCCGCCAAGCCCATGGCCAATCTGGCGGTCAACATGTATAGGACTTTTGAATTGGCCCATTTCGATCCTTGGAAATGGGCTAATGTACAGCAAAAGCTTTTCGAATCACCGGCCGAGGTGCACGACTTGCTGAAGGATTGAAGCAGAGCCGGGGCGCAGGTGCATGCTGTGTGGTCTCCATTCCTTCGTCTGCGAGGCCTAGGCCCAATCGAGACAAGATCAAACGGGCGCCTGTGGGAAGAGAACAGGAAAAAGAATTAGACAGAGGTGGCACCATGGAGTACGATCCCTGGAGAGAATCGCCCAGAATACTTGAGCACTCAGACCCATGATGCCACCACTATCTGATGGAGACTTTCGCTACGCCCCGGATTTCACATGTTGCAAAGTCAAACTCGATGATCTACATGGCCGGGTGCCGCTACAACACGCGGAGCACGTCGTCGCTCATTTCGACGCAGTGCATAACTGGCTCGCGTCTAGGCGATATCGTGAACCGACCAGGGCCCTGGTACTCCAGGTTTCGCCAGGCGACTACAAAGTCTAATTGCATCGCCAACCGGGACTCCACGGCTCTCGTTACTGGCCAGACTTCAACCTCGACCTCGGCTGAGGATGCAGTGCATTATTGCTGTGCTGTACGCGAGGCCCTTTGCTATGCAACTGGGAAAACGGCCCCTTTCCCGCTTTGTCGTATAATAACTTTTATGCAAGGATCTGCAGGTCTTGGACGAGCTAGGATCGCTTCCCGAGAGTCAATGTTATTAGCTTTCCGCGTCGCCAACCACAGCACGTCTGGTCTGGGCAGACGGCCATGGATCGTGCTTGCCTCAAAGCCGAGGCCCACTTGCCCTCTCGCTTCTCGGCCGATTTTTCCGGAACACAGGCGAACTTTCCATTTCATGCGGGGCGAACGCTAACGGACAGTCGATTACATTGATGCTGCCGCTGACACATCTTGGCCGATAGTCTCAATAATATAGCAAGAGGTCTAATCTCCTACCTATCAAATGTCACCAGGGAAAGATTACGCCCACGGGCGCCAGCAGCCCCGCTAAAAAGGAAGAAAAGAAATAATAAGGCCGAGTCCTTCAAGCGATCGGTTTCGCTCTCGCGCTCGGTCCATGTCTGTCTTGTATTCGTATTCTTGTCTGACTCGATCATGATTAAAAAGGAGGAAAACAAAAGCCAACTTTCAAACATGATTAATAATCCAGGGAGGAACACTGTAGCTAGATATGGGCTGACTGGGGGCAGACGGCCAGGGTGCTCGGAATCAAGCCGCGGCTCGAGTAACCAATTATATCGTTCCGATGGCAGCAGGTCTGCTAATATTCCGAAAAGGAGATTGCTATATGGCTCGTTTCTCGCCGCAACGCATAATCCTGGGCCCAGGTTGTTGTCCATGGCATCAGAAAGAGCGAGTCAGAAAAAAAGGAACACTGCGAAGTTTGAAGACAGAATAGCAATGTTGACTTGATTTATGAAAAGGAATACATCTTGATATGAGCAGCCCTGAGATTCGTCTGGTCTATGAAAAAGTGATTAGGTCCGCCTCCATGAGCTGACAACACAACGATAAATGAGTGTTGAGAGTTGATTGGCTTTTGGCTGGCATTCATTTGAATTGAAATATATCGTTAAAGAAAGTTAGTCGATGCAACCTGACTGATATGGGCCATAGGGACAAGTGAGCAAAGAAGCTGTCATCACCAAATACAGAATGTACCGTTTTCGATGGGTACTGTTCTTATTCCGGACTATAAAAAGTGTGTCGTTTATATGCACAGATGATTATGGTAGGAATGATGGCTTGGATTCTTGGCCACCAGCTAGGACAACCAAAAACGGCACTGCGGAACTGGGCGATGATAAGGCAAAAAGAAATAATCCCATGTACATTGGCAACTATGGACAGCAAGGAAACTAATGAAAGACCCAAGACAAGACAAAAATCCTTTATCTAATCCGCAAGGGGAAAGTGAACAGACGCCCCCTTCCCCCCCCCCTTGACCGACGCCACCATCCCCGTTCCGATTTTCGTCGGAAAGGGGCGAGCCTCTAACCTCTCTCTATATTCCGAATTCCTAATTTTTTTTTTCAAGTGCAGTTTTCGATGTTGCGGTTTGCTTTCCCTTTCCCTTACTCCGTAAGACTTTAGGTTTTCCACTTCTAGAGCGTCCAATAAAAAAAAAACAAAAGTTGGATTTGTGTGTGTGTGTGTGCGCGCGCCTGTGTGTACGTTTACACATATTTGGTCTCGAAGACGCAGTTGTCAATCTTGGGGTAAGGGCACTGCGTGGCGCGGGTGCAAATGTTCAGGTTCTTGACAAAGTCGCAGTGGCAGCACTCCTCGCCGGCCTCGTCGCGCTCCTGGGGCTCGGAGACGTCGTCGCTGCTGCTGTTGCTGCCGTAGTCGGCGCCCTCCTCGTCGCGGATGACGATGGGGCCGACCAGAGGGTGGGCCTTCGGGGGCGGAGTCGGGGTGGCAGAGGCGCCGGTGCCGGCGTGAATGGTCGGGGCTCCGTCCGGGCAGGTGTCGCTGGAGCAGGAGCAGTTGTCGGTGCTGGCCACGTTGCTACAGACGATTGAGCCGAGCTTGGCGTTGCAGCAGCAGCACTGCGGGTGCACCTCGGTGTCGACATCGACCTGGCGCTTGGCCTTGGTGGCTGTGGCCGATGCAGCGTACGCCGATGTCAGGCTGGCCGGCACCACGGTGGTGGCCACCGACGCACCCGATGCGTAGACAGTCGGGGCGTTGCTGGGGCACATGACTTCGGCGCACATGCACTGGTCGGGCTTCGCCTGCGAGACGCAGACGACCTGCTGGGCGAGGATGTCGCAGCAGCAGCACTGGTTCGCCTGCTCCGAGGCCGGTGCGGCGAACACGACAGAGCTGCTGACAAGGAGAGTGGAAGCGAGAGTGAAGAAACGCATTGTGAAGGGTGGTGTCGTAGAAGAAGAAGAAGATGAAAAAAGACTTCCTTGGGTCAAGCTATTCAAGAGTTTGCTGCCTCCGCGCGGATGGGCGTATTGGAAGAGAAGTTGAGGCTGGATTTGAGCTGTTGAGATAAAAGAATAAAGAGATCTGGACCGACTCGAGTTGGATTCTGCGGATGCTTCTCAAGATCGAAGGCAATCCGGTTTCTAAGAGAGTGTGTGCGTCAAAGGAATGGTTCGAAACTGGACGTTTCTGCGGGATTCAGAGAGAGTGAATTGGCCTGGACGAGAAGAAACTAACACCGTAGAGGAGAGGGAGCCAGGCCGCATATATAGACTCCCGCTGTCCCATAGCTCCAAGCCCTTTGCGCATGCCGTCAAAATCCAGATTGATTCCCCGGTGTAACCGAACTCATTCCTCGTTTCCGTTCGACGCTATCCTCCCCATACGTAAGCTCTCGTCCGGGATCGACGCTTATGGACATCGGGCTTGCGAGCGCAAAAGCTCAAGTTGTGGAGCCTCCCACCAGCCGGTAAACAATGTTCAAACCAAAGCTGAAAGCTACGCGCTAGCCCCCTGGTACTATACTCAAACCAATAGTCTCAGGACGGGCAATGTGGCCATGGTCTAATGCCTCCTCGTGGCTCTGCCATTTGAGAAGGGTCCAGCTTGTTGCGGCAAGCCTCTCGCCACCGCTGGGCTCGCAAACTTTACTCTATTCCTGTACTTTGTGTCTCCATCTCTCTGGAAGTAGTAAGTTGCCTCTCTCATTTGTGTCTCTTTCGTTGTCCCTCTGCCTTTAATCACATTATCTCAACATATATGAATGACAAAAAGAGAATCACTCAGCGGTACCATCATGTTCGTTCACGTCACTCCTCAGTCCCGCTTCTACGCGTCGACTAAGGATCTGTTCAACTACTTTTTCAGCCACTCGCAGTCATGATTCAGACCGCAAGAGTTTATTCTGGCCCAAGTCACGACGCCACACCGACGTCGTGCGATCTGTGGAACCAACCGAGAGGGCCATGCCCGCGATCTGGACCGAAAGGCTAACAGCGGAGCTCCAAAGTTTGGTCGAGGCCGACGCACCAAAATGGATATTGGATGCATTTGTACATTGCTCATTCCGCTATTGCTCTGTCGAAACGGCCATCCCCGGTGGCGTCGCTGTTTTTTGCTACTTGGCCAAGATCGGCCTCGTCAGCGCAGTTTCGGATTGGCTATATCCAAAGTGGCCAGGGAAAAAAAAATCGGAAATGGAAAATAATGGAAGGGAGTCACTCGTTCGGCAGACTCTACGGAGCGGTTCATCGGGTCGTCGGATGTCGCACGATGTTGCAGATGCTGCAACAGTCCTTCAACTACTTTGCAGTGGCAGCCTGCAATTGCTTGCGTTGCTGCCACAGCCTTCCTTTCACAATGAACTGTCACGTCAAAATGTGCGTTGATCCAGAACGGGGTCTCGAACACACGCTAGGTCTTTTTATTGCCAATACTCTCCGCTTCATCCACGTTAAACACGTCAACGAGGCTTCCCGCACACGGGGCGTCTGGTAGAGGCTGTCTAGCTTGGTTTGGTGACTTCACGATGGGCGTTTTCAGCCCCCTTCCTTCAATCATGTCACCAGTACCGCAGCCACAACGGCATGTTATAAAAGGGAGAGATTTCGGTCATGAGGGCACAAAAAAAAGATATGCTATTTCAGTCATCATAAAATAAGTCGATTCGACGACTCTCACTTAACCACCAAAGCCCATACAAAACAACACTCCATCAAAAAGCTATATTTTCCAACCTCCGACAAAGTAGTTCCACACAGCAAGTGACTACCGTAGATTGTGAATAAATGACAAATCATAAACACGTGTGGCCAAAACAGATGGCTCAAATTGCCTCCCTGGGCATCCCATCCAAGGACAATATGAAATTCGTACAATTACAGCTGCAAATGCGAATGCTTCTTAGGCACCGGTCATGCGGAGAATGGGATAGAGGGAACCACCCTCTCGGGCAGCGCTAATAGGGGGAAGCTCTCTTGAAGGGCTCTCGGGGCTCTTGGGGTCTACATCCATAGCCTCGCCATCGGCAGAAGGTCGACGGTCTGTCTCTTCGCTCGAGTACTCCTTGCGCTCCAGACGGCCACGCACGTATTCACGCAGTGTCTCAATGACGCGCATGTTCTCGAGCCAGCGGTCATATTGTTCCTCACGCTCACGAGTGGCGTCGCTGACGTCCGACTCGGAGGAAGGAGAGCCAACAGAGAGCGCAGATTCATTACCCTTGGGTGTAGTAGCACCGTCGCTCGTAGGCTCCTGCAGAGGAGGAAGAGGGCCAGCACGCGCTCGCTGAAGCATACCACCAGAGTAACGGCGTCGCTCGTTGCTCTCGAAGCTGGGGCCTAGGGTGGTCGTGGTAGAGTGACCAAAGCCCTGGTTGACGGCAGGGAGGCTGGTTGGCAGAGTGGGGTACATCACAGCGCTTGACGCTGACGCTGAGCCGTGACGGGACTGAGGAGACATGGCTGAGGAGGATGGGCTAGGAGAATGGCCGGATGTGTATGACATGGAGCTGGATGGGGGAGTAACGGCGGGAGTTCCTGTAGAGGAGATTGCCGTCAAAGGCGAGGCCATGCTTGCGGCGGACACGGAGTGGTAGTTATCAGCCGTCACAGGGATGCCGCCAGGGGAACGGTGAGAGGTGGGAGGTGACGGCGTGTTGCGGTAGCCGTTAAAGTGGTGCTGCTCCCCGCTGTGGATGTGAACACCTGCGGTGGCATGGCTTGAGTTTTCATAGATGGTGTCCTGCATCTGGCCGAGCAAGTTGTCGATCTGGATGAGGTCCTTCTGTGTTCGTGCGTTGGGCATGGGCAAGTAGTACTGCTGGGCCAGTGGGTTCTGGCTAGGAGCGGGCGCTCCATGGACCACAGCGGCGCCAGCATGCTGGGGAATATATTGCTCTGCGGCAGCCATGGGTCCGTTAGGGATGGACAGAGCGCCGTGCAGAGGCATCAGGGAGCGACCAATTTGGGCATAAGACGAGGTGTCGATCTGGCGGCGCTTGGTGTTGGAGAAGAAGTCATCAACCATGTCAAAAGTACGCTTGCGGTCATAGCCCCCGGAAGCGGCAGCGTAGCCGAGGTGCTCCGTACGGGCAGTGTTGATAGTCGGCTGGTTAAAGTACAGGCCATAGTTTGTGGAAGGCTGAGGTGCATAGTAGCCAGCTGGGGGTGCAGGCTGATAACCAGAAGGGTTGGGTCGCATAGAAGTGCTGTGATCATAGTAACCACCAGGGCCTGAAATAAAAAGATTGTCAGAATCTCGAAAACTAATTCATGGCGTTTGCAACATACCCTTGGGAGGCTGTGGCCTGTAGTTCATGCCGCCCTGGTCTTGACCGGGACGAACCAAAACCGACTCATCGGCATGAGTCTTGACGTGCTTCTTCAGGTCTTGGGGGCGCTTGAAGGACTTTCCACAAAACTCACACTTGTGAGGCTTCAAGGGCACATGGACACGGATGTGAGAGGTGATGTGGTCTCGCTTGACAGTGGTTGTGCGGCACGAGTTCCACTGGCAAGTCAAGTTCAGGTTATTTGTGCTCTTGCGACCAACATGGCGCTCACAGATGTGCTCCTGAGAATTGGTGTCAGTGTCCGTCGCTGCAGTGCGGGCGGGAAACCCATGACTTACATAGAGTTGCTCGGGCGAGCCAAACTTTTGGTTGCAGGCATTCCAGCGGCAGATGAGATTGTCATCTGAAGACGAGGGCGTTGCGCTGCCCTGGGATGTGTTGGAGGCAGCGCTGGGTGCAGGAGTCGTCGACTTGGAGTCGCCGTTGTTGCTGCTCGTCGACGCTGAGGGTGTCGTCGACTGCTGCGGCTGCTGCTGCTGGTCCTCTACTGGGGCAGACATGGCGGGCGGAGTTTTTGTTTAGCCGAGGGAGGGCGCCGCGGGAAGGGCGAATGACGAATGACGCGGGCGCAGTGCGCACGTAAGTGTAAACGCCGAGCCCAGCGGATTTTTTGAGACAAGTGGCGGTGGTTGCAGGCAATGCAGACAAGCGATGGTATCAACAACCGGCTTCAGGACACAGGGTCTGGATCAATTTCGCAAACAAGAGGCGCGACAGACGGATGTTGAGATGTTCAGAGAAGAAGAAAGGCCCGTCCTGAAGGCTCCGGGGGCGAGAGCTCCCTTTACATTTACGCAAAAGTCTGGGCAAGAGTGCAAGAGTGAGCGGAAAGTCTTGGCGGTCTTGGCATTCTTGGCGATGATTACAAAGTACTTCCCTCGGAAAGATACGCTAGTCTGCACGCAAAACAAGGTGCGCGCCAGGTACTGATTGTCGCAGGTACCGCCAGACGGTGGGCGGAGAGAACGGTGCCAAGAACGCCAAGTCTTGGCAGTCTGGGCACTGCCCCTCATCGGGGCGCTTCCATTGGCCTCGCTCACCTCGGGGCCTCACACAGGCTGGCCACGACTGCGTCAAGCGTTTTATTCGACCACCCAACGTCACCTGAGCCATTCCCCGTCCCCCATTCATTCATTCATTCATTCCCTTCCCCTCATCACCTCCCTAGCCACGGTTGTAATAGTGGTTTCCTTTTTTTTTTTTCTTCTCTTTCCTTTTCAGCCGCTGATGAGCGATCTACCCGTGCATGTCGGAACTGTGCCACACCACCATCCCGGCTTCATTTGCCTTAACACGACCGAGTTGGGTGACACTCGTTTAGGCTCAAAATCTCTGCCCCGTCACTGGTGTCGAAGAAAAAGAAAAGCTCACATCGGAGCCCCGGCGAGAGAACATGTTCCGGACGGTGGGGCTTGCAATGCCGCCTGCCGGGTGTCAATGGGTACGTACCATATCTCATTAATAACGTGCGGAGTACAGATGGAGCAGGTATTAAGTGAATTGACAACATTGCCTGTTGCACCGTAAGCCATGTTTGGCTTGGTTCCCTCTCGGAACCAGGCTCCGAGCCAGGGCACAAGCAGCAGCTACAGCCTACAGGACGCAATGTAGGTAAGGTACACGAGTTAAGTATTTAGTTGAGGCAATATCGATGCTGTGTGGCTGCAACTGTGGCCTGGCTGTGGCCTGACCATGGCCTGAAGCAGGTCCAAGTCGTCTGGGACATGTTTTCCCCCCATGGCCTTGGCCTTGTCAAGCATGAGACTCGACGCGGGCACGAGGACATGGCGGGTGACTGAATATGGAATGAATGAATACGGGAAAGGGAAGAAATTCGGCAACCGATTGACGTAACATGGGCGGGAAAAGCCAAGTCCCCGGCTACGCGTACTATACCGTCACAGCTAACGGAATACGGTGCCGGCGAGCGCACAGGAATAACCTTCTCTTTAGGCTCTTGGCCAAGACGGGCTGCCACACACTGCCACGCGATTCGAGCGCTCCCTACCTCTTGGCCCCAAGTCTGCCCAGCTAATACCAAGCATTACCCAAGAAACGGACGGACTGGCGCTTCGATCAATCAACAGCCAGAATCAAGCTTTCCGTGGGTCGAGAGACGCCCGGCTGCCCCTTTCTGATAACATCATCTGGGCCGCCAAGCTTGCCCAGACATTGGCGAGTCTCTTTGATTCCCGTCATGTCACGGCGCCTTCTTTCCTCTTCCTCTAGTCCTGTCCCTTCTGCGTCCCAAGCCTCTTGGCGCCTGCATTTTCTCTTGGCCTCTCCGTTCTTGGCGTCTTGGCATATCTTCTTTTCTTGGCCCCCCCAGCCTGCCAAGCCCCGCAAGCCCCAGGCCAAGGAAAAAAACTTCCCCCACTCGCGCAACGCCGTCCAAGGGGCAGGGGGGGCCGCTGCTGAAGGCGCGACAGCAGCGGACAAAGCAGGCAATGCGCCTTTGCTTTCCCCCAATCCTGTGGCCGGAGTGAGTTACTCTGCCTATGAGGTGTCGTGTTGCTCCGGGACGTGACTCCCCAAACGTGTCGAAACTACGAGATTGCGTCAAATGGCGTCGGGGGCTAAAGTACAATGCAATACACTCGACACAGCCACATTCAAGCCGTCCAGTGATGTCGCCTCCCCAGCTCTCGTCTTTTCTCGTCGCATTGCGGCGGTCCAAGCTGCCAAGTACGTAATATCGCGTGCGCCGACTCGAGCTGAAGACAGAGGGCGACCGTGGCCAGTGTCAGTCGGATGGCGGCATGCCCTCCTCACACGCTCGTCGTAGATCCGAACGATACGACGGCTGCATCGGCGCCGTATCTGCCATGTGCGAGACCTGCAGACGCGCTGCGCCTCCCCGCGAGAGCCCGAGCAACGATGCTGTCGCTGCCGGATTTCTAGAAGAAGGCGGGCTCCGGCGCGCGCCATGCTTGAATATCCCCCCCAAGGTTTACTCCTGCGCCTATGCCGCCACGTCTTCCGACAAGTCCGAGCACCATGACAAGATGACAAAGGCGCACACGGCCTGGAGAGCACGGCATGGAGAGCCCATCCAATGTCCCGCGACGCCTCCGAAGTGGGTAACTGGTAACCAAGAGAGATTCCCAAGTAGGCAGTACGTTGTGGGACGGGATCGCGCACCGTCTCATCCACCCCAACTTCAATGTAAGCTATCACGTAAATCGTCTCCGCAACCCGAGGGCTCCGAGGGCCGCCGTAATCCACACCGAAAGAGAAAAAAATGGTCCGCAAACTCCACGATTTCTTGCAATTCCGTCACCCCATATCACCCATATGTGCGGGCAAATCCATGTCCTGCCTATTGTTTCTTCCATACTTTTCGCCAACCGCCACCGCTAGCCTTGCCAGCTTCCTTTCCCGCCAAGCGCCGGGCAAATGTCGGCCAGGTCTAGGGTCCAGATAGGAAACTATTTAGGTGCGCGATCGCACTGGTTTCCCCTCCCTCTCCCTCTCCCTCCCTTGTCGCCAAGAGTCTTGGTACGGACATGCAGTGCGGCAGTGCAAACCCCAATCCCCAAACTCTCAGAGCGCGGGAGATGCCCCTGGGAACGCTAAATGAAAAGTAAATTAAGCTTCTTCTCTCAAGCTTTCGAAGCCAAGACGATGAGCGTCTCATCCTGGTTTCCTCGCTACGTATGTGGCTGCAAAAAAAAAAAAGCTTTGCCTTCTGCTACTCTCCGTCAAGGGGCCGTGTCAAAAAAAGAAGGCCGACGATGGGATGGGGGGATGGGGGAAAGTTTGATGATGATGCTTCTTTTGTCCCACGACGACAGCCAAGCATTCGTTCCCGCTTGTCCACACAACCCAGCATCGCTCCCCCCTCGTCATTGCGTGATGATGATGATGCATGTCTCCACCAAGGATTCTTATCCTTATCGAGAGACTATAGGGAACGGGGTTCCATGCGTGCGTGCGTATGCGTTCATACACATCCCATGCGTCCCACCGGTTCTTCCTTGTGCCCCGATGCAAGCAGCTTAATCTGTCAAGACACAACGAGGCGATGGTCACCCAGTCAAAATTCATCCAAGCCCGTGTGGCCCATGGCAAAACTACAAGAAAAGCCACCTGAACGAATGCTTACTTCATCACGCAGTTGACATCATCACTTGTATATGTTGTTTCCCATGCTACTACACTAACTCTGAACGAACTAATCACATACAATTACTATCTATCTCAAGCCGCATGGCACAATGCCCAAGGAAATCCGCATTAGAAATGGCGCACATCCTTCGGGCCTTAAAATCACCACTCAACTTCACACTGGATGATCTTTTCGCTGCACGCCATCCCATCTATCCAACCACAAGTTTCCACACACATCCTCAGCGCGTTTGACCTTCAGCGCCACTTGCATCTCAGTGCAACCCTAACCCGACAAGCCCTAACCAGTCAAATCACTTGCAATATTCAAAATTCGAATGGGGAAAGAAAGATTAAGACTTCCATTTGTAAATCAGCCAGGGTTTTAACGGTACTGGTGGCGACCAGGAAGCTACCTAATCCTCCCAATAGCCCAATAATTTTTTACTTCTTTTTTTTAGTTGCCCTATTGGTGCTCATGGCACACAAAACAACAAGTGAGGAAGATGCCTTTGCATCTCTCCAAAAGGTTCCGTCTCATCATATCCATCCATATCATATTCCACAGGTCAATCCAGTATGACCCGTTTCCGACATATCCTCCTCTCTATATAACGATGTTATTCCACCAATATTCCCAAATAAACAAGATTAAAAAGGAGTTGAGAAGGTATCAAGACAGACATGCTCAATGTGAATCGAGACGTCCAGTGTCATAACGTTACCCCACAGGTAGTGTTGAAGTGGTGGTCTGTTGCCACGGAAGCTCAAAGCCAACTGAGAATTTGGGTATGTTCAAAGAAAAAAGGCCGCGAAAATTGACGACACAACCTTGGAGACCAGCCCTACCCCATCAAGGGGTCGTTGAATCGCCAAGAGCAAGCGCTCTCGGCACAGTCAGGGCCATGAGACAACCCAAAATAAAAGCAATAATCCCCCGTGGAGTGACAATATTAAAAGCGATGTGATGCGACCAACCCTCAGCTCGTCTTCTTTCAGAAACCCAATCGGTAATTGCCTGCAAGGAACAGACGTGCGGCTCAAAGAAATGTCCCCAAATTGCCAACCTCACCGGTGACTCTTGTTTTTTTACCCGCTACCGGACTCGGTTATCCGCCCGTACGCGACGAGACTGGAATATCGCCGAATCCCAAATGCGCCGAGAATGGAAATGGTAATATGAAGGAGGTAAAGAAAAAAAAGAATCCGAGAAAAAAATTATCGTGCAAAGAGCCGTGTCATCATAAGGATAATATGGGGCGATGCAGAGGACGCCGCCTCGATCATGGTGGGTGTGACACGGCCTTCTTTGGCCCAGCCAACAAGCCAACCCGAAATTCAACCAAATACCGGAGCCTCCCAAAACGCCGCGCATGCAGAAGAGGTATTATACAGAACCGAGACGGAGGAGAGCTTCGACTGCCTCTCGCTCCTGTGCGTCAGAAGTGCCCGCCGCCAACGCCAAATAGTCGATGTTTGTCGGTTGAGGCGGGCGCGCCATGCCAGAATTGGCGGAGAAGGATCGAAGTCCACCTGGTGTATATACAGAAGAGTTGAAACCACGGTCCGACTGGGCCGCAGCCATGTTGGGGTAGGATTCGGCTCGAAGGGCAGCAGCCCCAACTGTCGCCCAATCCTCATCGTCAGTCACGTCCTCGGGGTCGTCATTCATAGCGACATCATCATCCGGGGCTTCGGAGCAAGATGCGGAGCCGGAGCCGTCCATGGACATCCTGTCAGCCTCGTTCTCCTCCATGGAGATATCGTCGTGGTCATCGTGAGAAAAATGAACCGAGCCGCCACCGCTTGATGCAGTAGCCCGGAGTCGGTCCTGGCCTCTGCCTCCATTTTTGTTGATGGGGATACCCGCTCCGTACGGTGAAGGCGGTGTGCCCTGTCGGTGTCGCGCCGGCTGTCCACGCTGGCGGGCGTCCCATCGACCCCATCCGACCTTTTCAAAGTCCACATCTCCGTCCAAACCGCCTCCTTCACCGCCTCGACCTTCCAAAGCTCCCACAACTAATCTCCGCGCCTTTGTTGGGGGGATACTGGAGAACCCCGGTACCGAGGTGGTCAGGTATCCCATAATGTGTCTAATAGCCAGAGGTCCATGGTTGAGCAGGATCTCAGGCAGGTGGTATTTGGCAAGGAGAGAGCTGGTGATGGCGCCCGAGGCCTCGAGGAGGGCGGGCGAAACCGATCGCCTCTGGTTGGCAGGGTCCTGAAGGTCCAAATCTGAGTCGATGGGCTCGAGCTTGGCCTTCTGGAGTTGCGCCTTGAGCCCGTGAGGCGGAAGGGCGGGAGAGATGGAGTTTGGGGGGGTAGGAAGGGGTTGAGATCGTGTCACAGTCGCAGGGACACCACGAGCCGCTACAGCAGTTAAGTTGTCTCGGCTCGAGGAGGCCTGGGGGATATCGCGGGCAGCCGCTGCCATGGTAGCCATGATTACCGGTATTCGGTGTTTGGGTTCGCTTCCGAACGGGTCTGGTTGTGATGATGTCAGCAACCAGGTGCAATGTGAAATTTGGGAGGAGTGGTGATTGGGATATCAAAAATTGTTTTGAAGAAGCGGTCGCATACAGGATACAACAGTCTTATACCCTTTCAAAGACAACAAATGACAAAGCGGTAGGCGATATAGGATGTTGTTGACTCATGCGGCGCGCGCGCCAACAAACAGATACGTACCTCGTGCAGAAGGCTCGGGAACTAATCGCTGACAACACTTAAGCTGGAGCGACAAAGACGATAGCGACGGCAGGCCTGGCAGAGCTCGGTGCGATGATCTGGACTGTGACAGATGACTCTGGATGTGAATATGTGTTTCCTGTGCGGTGTTGTTATTGATTGAGGGAGAGAAAGGGAGGGACGGGAGCGAAGGTCGGATACAAGTACATGTATAAGCGGCCTGGCCAGGGCAGGTGAGCAGGAGCCTTGCAAGTGAGTCGCTTGGTACGTATCCCCGGTACGTATTGCAAACGATAGGCACATCTCTGGGAGGGGGGCGTGGGTGCATTAATGTCGGGTTTGAGCGATGCGCAAGGTGATGTGTGTGTGATATTTTGGTACCGGGGGACCCAGACATCGCCTTGCCTGCTAACAGCACGCCTCCCCTCATCCTCTCATCCTCTTCATCCCCAGACAACCATCCTTCAAATCCCCTCGAGCCCTGTCGCCGGTCAGTGCCTGGCAGCTTGGAACGCACAGTGCATCTGGCGGTCTCTCATGACACGTTAGTGCAAGCGTGCGTACGTCCGTCCTCGGGAGCGCTGCCATGCTGTACAATGTAGGTACGGCCACCGAACGCTGCAGGTGAACCCGGCGAGGGCGGGTCTGCGCAGACCCAAAAGAAGACTGGCCCAAGTCCCCCGTATTCTATTCACCAATTCCTGAGGGCGTCCCCCCCCCCCCTAACCCACCCTGATAAGGTTGGAAATGCGACACCCTTCCTTCTGTCGCCCAGCGGCCTCGGGCGTGTGGATGGGCAATCCGGATGTGCGCGTCCGAGATATGTCTCATCGCGAAGAAGCCTCTCTACAGCGTTCATGTCACTGGGTCGATCTTCTTTGCTCCTTTTTCTTTTTTCTTTCTTTTTTTGCTTTTATTTCCAATCTTAACAAAATTTTCAATCGCTTCTCCTTTTGTGCACTCTTATACCATGTCAGTGCACGCCGCCATCGCTCCCGGATCCTCTTCCGCATGGGGCCGGTAGTCCAGGGAGACGGAACATAGCAAGCTGGGGACAATCTAGGGGAGCTATCCGGGTAAGCGAAACGAGAAAATACCCATTTTCGATGGCGCAAAGTCCACAACGAGGCTCGTCCATTTCATTAATTGATTTCTTTTTCATTCTTCTCTTGAAAATTTTCTTCTGTCCCCTTTTTTTTTGTGTCTTATTTTTCTTTTTTTGCTCGTGTCAACAATAACAACAATAACAGCCAAGCATCAGGGTTAGGGCCTCCCATCGGGGCATTTCGGCTAAGTCGACCATCCCAACGAAGTCCCGCAAAGCCGTGGAGTCGGACAGAACAGAAGCCGGCCCAACATCGTCATTGTGCTTCTCCAGCGGCTACTCACTAGATGCGATGCTAGTTAATTCCAAGGCACCATAGACCCGAAGCCCCGTATCCTCGGCAGCCTGACGTACAAGACTTTACTGCCCCCCGTGTTAGTGACGGCTGGCCCTCGTCTTTCGAGCCTGTGGCTCGGTCCTCGTTTTGTGTCTACAACATGTTAGTTAACCCCATCAGAGACGAAGTCTGGGGGATCTGTTAGCGCGCACACTTCCCAGCAGCGCAAATCCATTCGACGGCTTCCTCATTAATCAGGCCAACGCCTCTTGCCCAAGTGCCCACGAGCCCGAGAGATTGGGGCATTATCCCAGCTAGCCTCTACCCTCCACCTCCCTTCACCTGGCAGTGCCCGCATTCCACCAAGGCTGGCTAGACCGGCGGGGCCGTCCATTGGCTTGGATTTTGACGCCGAGCTTGATTAATTCAATCATTGATCCAGGTGTGCGTGGCTCATTGTGGCAGGGAATCCTTGGGGCAGGGCAAAAAAAAAACAAGGAAGCCCACACTCGCTTCAGTCATCTTGTAAGCCGGCGCAAAAGGAAAGAAAAAAAATTATTATACACATCACACTCACAAAGACGTGGCCTTCAAGACATGCAGCCGTGCCCAGCGCAAAGCATCACATTGCAACTTGGCCCGAGTGGGTTTGTTTCAAGGAAGTGCCGCCTAATATGACAGTGCCTGTCATCTCGCAGATTTCCAACATTTATCGAGGGCCGAACCAATTTCCAAAGCCCTTCTAGGCCCTCAGGGGCGACTGGGGCTGAAAGGAGTTCTGAGACATGTCAATTCGTCGCCAATTGCTCACTATCTGCATATGTACATATCTGCACACAGCCATATTCACGTTTGAGCCTGCAGAATCATCAGCGACGTGCCCAGGCAGCCGGGTTACCTGAGCCACCCCAGAAAACAGGTTGACTGAGCCAACAGGGTGTGCAGGTATCACCCCAAGCGCACTGGACTTAGAGAGTACTCGCTCTGTTCCCGTGGCACCGTGTCGGCTGTGGTATTCGCACTGATATGGTCATCATACCAAGTTCGTTCCTCTTTTCGCACCCAGAATCGCGAGCTTATCGCCATCCCCCATCGCACCAACGTTGGCGTCACAATAACAACCCTAATGTTTCCCCCCAAAGAATCCCGTAGGGCTAGTGCCTTGCCCCAACCTCCTTGGACATCTGTACCTAATTTGAGTCTGACCCAAGCTTTGAACTTGAGACAGTTTTTTTTTATCATCAGCTGGACAGCTGATAAGACCCGTGGCCTCTTCGCCCCATACTATAACAGATTGATCCTGGCCTGGGGTTGAAGCTTTCTCCTGGCAGTGTAATCGCCTCACCCTGAGGTGGTGTCCCACATTCTGCCGCCACACGATGCCGACATGGAACCCAACAGGCTATGTATCTGGGTTCTTGTCGTAGCGAGAACATCGTGAAGGATGGGTTCCAACGTGTGTGAATGGCCACCAGCATCACGTACCTGTTGAAGACTCGCCCGAGGTCTCCAAATTCGCGCAATCGCTCCCACCCTCTCCCACGCGCCCACGGTTTCCTACGCCGTCACACGGCAGCCCGGCTTGCGTACCTGTCAGCACCAGTAGACTCTCACCCCCCGGCAGCTTGACGTGCAACCATCACGTTGCTTGTAGCCCCCCCTCTGATTGGGCTTGTGATGCCGTAATTGTTAGTGACCAATTCTGTTTTTGTGGCCGCCGTCGTCGCTCAACAGCGCTTTCTGCCACCAGTAGTGGAGAGACCTTGGCTTGCGAAACTTCCGCCTCTCGGTGTCTCATCGAACGACTGACTCCGGCAATAAGCCCTTTGTTGACCCATCATCCATTGATACGACCCCACGTTGTACAACGCTGCATCGTGGGCCTTTCTCAAAACACGACACTTCTCCATGTCAGAGTTGCCGGCCCAGCCACAAAGAGGGGGCGCATGGGGGCCACGGGGGCGGGTGCATTGATAGCAATTCGTCAACCCAACCGCCACTGGTTCGTTCGGCGCTCGATTAATCCCGTTGCCCCGCGGCTGCTGCAATCGCTCAAAGGCGACCATATCGCATCTTGCGGGGTTGAGGAGCCGGTCCTTCTTTGACCGGTCCCGGTCTATCCCGCTCCGGCTAGGAGGCGTGAATCCATTGTCCCAACTATGCGGTTGACGCACAACGCCATTTTCCTTGCTGCCGTATCCACTCGCCTTGTCACATTGTCTTGCTGGGGACATCGCGAAGACGCTTTCGGCCAGCCAAAGTCACCCCGCTGCCAAATCCTCCCCACTGAGGGGTGTGCTTTTTAATATATCCCGCCGCCATGTTTCGAGTCAAATCGTCACGATGTTCAATCACATCATCCGAATCGTGGGTGTGCACTAGCTCATTGGTCGATAGGGATGACCTCAGTCGCCAGGTTTCGGAAAGTCGCTCGCTCCACAATGGGGCGTGCAGGACTGCTCCGAGAGATCTTCAACATCCCCAGGTTTGGCAAGCACAGCCCCGCGATGTACTGAGAATGTTCCCAGCTTTGGGTTGTGTGTTGTGGCCATGACCAAGGGCCAACAAACCCTGGACAGCCGAGGTGGGTGTCACTCAACTTGAAGGTCGCGCAAAGACAAACTCGCGGCATGCCTGTTACGTGCTGGTTAGCGATGCGTCGATATTGTGGTTGTGGTTTGTTGGGCCGAAACTTACAGCTCGCAAAACATCCAACTTCTCCTGTGTTTGCATGAACACGTAGTGGTATTGAGCAATGCTCTCTCTCAGTACCACATCCCTTGTCGTCTGGCCTTCGCAAATGGCTTTCATCTTCAATTCCATCTCTTTCCGTAGAAACGGTTTGCCCAGGCTTGTTTCGAAGTTCATTCGGTCGAAGCCCAAAATCAGGGCGACTCCCAGCTGAGTCGGCACGAATACTTTTAGGCCGCCCCGGTTCCCGGCTGATGAACCTCCTCCTCGCCCTCTGCCACCTCTGCCGCCTCTGCCGGCCCGTCCGCCTCGCCCTCGACCTCCTCTTGTAGGCGGGGTATCATCGGGTTGATCGTCGTCAGCTGATGTTTGTCCTGATCGCTCAATTGTCGCAACGTATTCTCGGTCTTGGATTTTTTGAATATGTTCCGCCATGGTCGCATCGGTGCCGATCCCGTTGGCGTCCATCAGAGCAATAAGATCTGCCTCGGTGAGATAACCAGGCGGTGATGTTTTTCCCTCCGTCATCATCGCCTCGGTCGGAGTGAAGCGTTCCCCTACTGTAAATTTCGGAAGCTCTGCCGTGTCATTCCATTTCTCATAAATGAAAACGTCGAGATAGTTTCTCTCCAACACAATGACACCATGCGCACTGAAAATTTCCTCTCCATATTCAATGTCGATATCAGTAGCCATACCCTTAGCGTCATCCGAACAACATGCCAAGAACCGCCGAACAACATATTCGTAGAGGCGGCCTTCGTCAAAGTTCAGGACGCTTGGTGCAGCATAGGTGATTGGGTGAATGGGAGGGTGCGCCTTATCATCATGCCTACCCTCCCTGGGTTGCTGAAAAGCACCATCCGCCAGCCCCTGTGCAAACTGCCCCCATCTTTGATCTGGAGTTTGCTTTTGCACAAGGGCCCTCAGGTTCATACCTTTATCGAACCGGTCCGTTTCTGTCCTGGGATAGCTGATAAACCCCTTGTTGTAGAGCCCCTCGGCTATAGTCATGGCTTGCTGACCGCTCATACGTAGGAGGCGAGTCGCAGCCTTTTGTAGTTCAACAGTTGTCAGAGGTAGGGGCTTGAATTTTCTAGTTGGCTTCTCTTGAACTTTGGTGACTGTAGCAGTCTTGGAGGAGAGGCACCTCTCGTATAAAATAACGGTCGCCATGCGGTCGAAGAGCCGACTACGCTGCCAGCCAAAGTTGACTTTTTTTCCGTCCTTGGTATGCATCACCTTGATGCTCCAGAACGGCTCAGGGACAAAGTTCTTGACACGAAAGTACCGATCCACAACGAAGCCAAGTGTCGGAAATTGGCACGATCCTGTACTGTCAGTGCCCATGCAGCAATGTAATGTATGAAAAACACTTACCATAACTAAGAGTGAGGCTCTCCATAGGTCCACCCAAGGGTCGAAGACTGTTGGTGATGTATCGTGTAAAGGCGTAACCAATACGAAGATCCAATTCTATCCTGGTGGCAACTGCATCAACTTGCTTTGCATCCAAATCGGCCAGTCGTCGAGCTGCCGACAAGACGTGGCTGTGATAATTTTTTATTAGAGCTGGAAACACGCAGACACAGTCGAGGGGACACATACGCTCGTTCAACATTGCTGAATTTCGCCCGTTTAACTTGGATGCTTGCGTTCCCTGTTTGGGCAGCTTGTACAATCTCGTGGCCAATGTGCTCGCCCTCACGATCACAATCTGTCCAAATGACCAGAAGCCGAGCATACTTGGCCTGGGATTCGATGTTTTTGGCAATTGTCTTTTTGTCCTTTGAGGTTTCAGCATGAGTTAGAAGAAGAAGATCGTTTAACCCACATCATGAACGCTGGTGACAATTGGAGCTCGAAAAAGAGTCTCCGGGGGCGGATGGCTCCAATTCTTGTATTCAGGCGTGAATTCGACATTGGTTAAATGACCCGTAACGCACGTCATGGTGACGGAGCATTTCCCCCACGGGTTCCCAAAGTCGAAATCGAATGCATAATTTTTTATATATTGATTCCGTGTGTTGTGCTAGTTATATCATGATCAGCATGCCAGGGAAAATAAAGTAGGTCAGACGACAGGACCTACTGTTTGAAAAGAGCCTCCAGAGAGATGGCCCGCCACGGCCTTTGAGATGGACGGCTTCTCGGCCACGCACAAGACTCGCATCTTTGCATTTCCGAGTAAAATTGAACGTCGACGGTTTGATTTGGGTCACAAGATTGTGTGGCCTTAGGCATACATTATTTCAAGCGAGCAGAAGCAGGTACGGAAGGTGAAGACAGGACGCGTCCAATGTGCTGAACCTGAAAGAACACCTCGCTGGCTCGTTTACGGATCCAATGCCGATCCTCAAATTTCCCCAGAAAGCAGCTGCGGAGTCTTCTTGCTATCCTGCGCCTTGCCTGTTCTTCGTCTGTTCTGGTGGAGTCAAGTTGACCGTTGTTGTATGCAGCAGCTTTGCATGTTCACAAAGCCCACTGGCGAATTTTGTGTGGCGACGAGGCGGTTCCCTTGCCAGCAGCTTGGCGGTGGCCAGTGGCTGTAAGTAGCACGCACCAGCCACAGCGGCTGCATCCGCTGGCCTCCGGGTGGGCTGCAGGGGCTCTGTATCTCCACAGCGGCCCAGTGATGGAGCTCAAGCTTTGTTGACAGAGGTCGACTTCGACTGGCTGGCGCCAAAAAGTGGCGCCGGTCTTTGATCGCCCTTCATTCAGTAGGCAGAGTCTATGACGACGTTGCAGGAGGCAGCTGCTCTCATCCTCAACCGCTCCAAGTGTCAACTCAAACTTCAGTGTCAGCATCAACACATTCCCAAGATGGCCCTTCCGCTGCTCCAGTCCATCCAGGACTGTGGGAATTACTCCAAAACCGTCGAGCCGTATCTGCCCCAGCTGTACGCCCTTCCCCAGCAAATTTTTGAAAACATTGCCAATCCCGCTGCCCTGAAGCAATTGTACATTGACACGAACCCCCTTACCTCGGGATTCGCGGCTTCACTAGCTTTGGGTGTTATTTTCCTTGTCGTCTCTGAGATCAACAGAAATTATTCCCAGGTCGATCGCCTGTGGAGTCTCCTCCCAAACTTCTATACACTTCACTTGGCCATTTGGGCTCGCCTTGCAGACGTGCCGCACTCCCGCATCGATCTCGTAGTTCTCGCTACCACTGCATGGAGTGTAAGCGCCCTCGATTCTTTCGTTTGTCTAACTGTCTACTAATAAGTGCCCAGTGCCGCCTGACCTACAATTACTGGCGCAAGGGTGGATATGAAATAGGGTCTGAAGATTATAGATGGTACGCCCCAATCAGTCGATACACCCTGGCATGTACTCTAACTGTTTGTCAGGGCAATAATTCAGAAAAATATACCCGGATTTCTGTTCTTTCTGCTCAATCTTACATTCATCTCCTTCATCCAGAGCGTTCTGCTATTCGCCATCTCGGGTGTTCCGGCATACGCCATCCTACTATCCTCTCAATTTGAAAAGGACATTGCCATATCCGATGTTGCTTATTTGATTGTGGAACTTGCCCTAGTTCTCAGCGAGTGGGTCAGCGATGGTCAGCAATGGGGTAAGTTCGTCGTCAGGTTTCATGTGCATATATACTAATGAACCGAAAAGATTACCAAACTGCCAAGCATCAATACCTCAAGGACGCCAAGGTCCCTAAAGGTTTCAAACAGGCTGACCTTGATCGAGGCTTCATCACTTCAGGCATGTGGGCTTACAGCCGACACCCCAATTTTCTGGCCGAGCAGACGATTTGGTTCGTTCTCTACCACTGGAGCTGTTTTGCCACCAACAATCTGTGGAGCTGGACCTTTGCAGGATCAGGCTTCTTGATTCTACTTTTCCAGGGCTCGACATGGCTCACTGAATTGATCACCACAAACAAGTATCCCGAATACAAGCTATACCAGAAACACGTTGGGATGTTTTTCCCAACCAACCTGCGCGCCTACAGAACCCCTGTGCAGGTTCCTCGAATTATTAAAACCAGTGAGCTAGCGAGTTCTCAGCGACAAGGGGAGACAAAGAAGCAGAAGTAAAGGCCTCAATCCTCGTGTCTCCAGGTAATGGCATTTTTATTTTCGCTGTGTTGGGGAATTCGGTGTATAGTGCACCGAGGGGAAGGGACCAAGCATGAGAGGATGTAATAAACGCATAAAAGACAGTCTAGTATTAGATAGGTTGCGCGGTCTAGAGATCTATCAAGTCTAGTCTATATCAAGCACCAAGTCTAAGATCGCTCAGTTTATCGGCATAAAATGCAGGGACGGCGATGGGGTCCTCCTTTTCCCAGTCTGCCTTCTGGTTGACACCTGTTGCGACATGCAGGGTTCCTCCAAGCTTTCCTTCAACACCAAATTTAATGTCGGTGTTTAGTCGATCGCCGATCATACACGTCCGAGCCCTGTCAAGCTGGAACTTGCCTTCAACAGCATCCATCATAGCCTGGCTAGGCTTTCCCAGTGCCAGAGGTTGCTGGCCAGATGAGTAAATTAGAGGGATTGAAATTGAGCCAGCACCGAGGAAAAAGTCATGGTGCATAGGCAGCGTAGAGTCGACATTGGTGGCCAGGAAGAGGGCGCCCCGCTTAAGGTAGTGGAATCCAACAGCAAGCTTGAGGTAGTTGAAGTGAAAGTCAAGGCCGCACAGGACAACACCGACTTCGGGATCAAGCATCGATCCGTCGGCCATGGCCTTGAAATCCTCAGGAGTAATGTCTCGCCGGTACGCGGGGTCCGTGCCTCCAATGTAGGGGACGCCCTCGGATGCCAGCTCCTGCTCAACGCCCGACTCACCAATGATGTAAACTTTATTCTTGCCCTCGGGAAGCTTGAGGATACGCGAGATGTAAATGGCAGCTGAGTAGCTGGAGCCAAAAACGTCGTCAACCTCGCAGGGGATTCCTAGGTTAGTGAGCTTCTTGAGGTACTCGCTACGCGACTTGGTAGAGTTGTTTGTCACGAAAACGGTTCTCTTTCCTTTGGGGCGTGTGAGCACTGATCTCTGTTTTGCAGCGGGGTCGGAGGGAACGAACCTTTGGATCTCAACAGAGCGATGGTCTCAGGCACTCCTTCAAACATGTGATCACCGGACCAGAGGACGCCTGTGCATTTAAGTTTTTGCCCTGCATTCGGGTTTCATGAAACATACCATCGCAGTCGAAGAGAAACGTCTGTTTTTCATATGAGCGCTATGAACATCTTGTCCAGCACGAGTAAATCACTCACATCGAACTTGTCAATGAACTCGTCGATTGCGGCCTTATCGCCGGTGAGGTATTTCGGTGTGGCCGCCATCTTGAGGTCTTGTTCTTCAGGGACCCGGTGTCTCGAGTTTGTCTAGTTAATGGGGGTGAGTGTGGTCGTTGATTCTGTTGAGATGTTTTACTGGTGGTTTGTATAGCTTAGTCATGAATCGTCTCGTGGAGGAGGTTGAAAGATATGCATCAAACAATCCGCTCCTAACACAGCAAGGGCAACGATAAAACAAATTACATGTGATGTCATTTCATTAACTAAAATCATAATTATAAAAGCCGACTAGAAAAATTACAAACAAGTATTCGATATTCAAGGTGGAAAACGTATTCATTGCTGCCACTGCCATAGGGTAGGGCACCGCGTCTGTGAACCCAGGCAATGAGACTACATAAAGAAAAAGGGACGGGCAAGATATATAGAATTATGTACTTAGAAATACACCATAATATTAAAAAATAAACAAAAAAAAGAAAAGAAAGAAAGAATCTACTATGCAATATGATGCTACAGTGTAAGCAGGCCAGCAAACAACCCAGGTAAGACAACCACGTGACCACGCTATGTGCACTTGAACAGCCTCCGATTTAAAGGGCGCTGGCCACGAGGCCCCGCTGACATCATTTCGCCTGTATTCTAATACCAGTCCTCGGAACAGAGCCGCAATGATGTTCGCATGTGAGAGAAGATCTGCAAATCAACATGCCCGAAATAGATTCGTCTTTCCACAAGTCCGAAGACATCAGCCTGAATATGAAGCTGTCGGGTGGCCTGGACCATATGTAGAGTTCCGTCAGCGGCGCCCATCGGAACGTTGGCAATGCAACGGGGCAAACGTTATTGGTCCAGATAATGCCGTCCTGACGAACCCTCGCGGCTCACGGACGCATGCGGATGCACATCACATCGGCAGAAAAACAAGGCATATGCTAACAGGAAGAAGCAAACTGACGGAAGAAAGGAGACTTGACGATGGTTTGGTCATAAATCCGATATCCTACTTATTGCTGTTTTCTCAGATTACAAACTGCTGACATTAGCGATTCGCTTCGTATCACATATGCCGCCGTCCGTTTGTCCAGGGGAGAAACACACTCTTGTCCCACGCCCTGCATCAAACTTTGGCATGGAAAGATCTGCCTACTGAGGCCACCCATGTGTTCATCTCTTATTCCCACACCGCCCAAACACCCATGAGGAGGGTGGGGGCGTCCTTCAGGTGTCAAAGTTGGTGGTGGAGTCAGTAACCATGACAGGAGCTAACACCGGAGAAGCGTGGAAACCCCAAGGGGACGCTAAAAAGACCCTGACGACCCTGGATAAGCCGAGCTCATTATAAATCCCATGCCATCATTTCGCTTTCGCAATTCGTGGGTCTTGCAATTCTATTCCAATACAACATCATTACAACCCTTAGATCAGCTTGTCTTCTACAAAGACCGACGTGGGCACGCGACAGACACATCACGTTGATCCAAGCAACTTGCACTCTGCCGACTGCGGATCTAATCAACTGCTCCTCATATCAAAACCCAAAAAATTCTCACTGCCCCAACGGCCGCAGATAACAAGAAATTTTCTTTAAGCCGCCACCTGGCTCATTTTCATCCCACCCCCAAAACTTAACATGGCCGCTCCTATCATGAACAACGTCGACTCGACCTCCGAGTCTTCTGCTTTCAGCAAGGCGTCAACCCCTGATATCACACCTTCATCGACCCCAGGACTCAGGTCCGAAGACGGAACTGATACCTGCAAGATTGGTGCCAGGCCCCTTCCTGCCCTCCAGCGAGACTTTCCCAAGCCGCCCGAGGATGTCGATGTCAAGGCCATGCTCGACCGACAACCAGGCCGTTGGACTATTCAGGGCCAGATTGCGGCCAACCAACAGAGAGCCAAGTCTCACCCCGTCAGCGAGGAGGAGCTGAAGGAGCAGCGTGCGCGAGACTTTGAGTCCGCAAAAAAGGACCTGCTTGCTTTTCAGGAGGGCTTCCACCCCCACAACTAGGGAAGCTGGTAGGCGGAGATATTCCGTGTCCTTCATGCTCAACTAGACTGCGGTCTGGAACTGTAAACCCGCATCACGGAGCATTGGAAGTGGACCATATATCTCGTATGGTATGAATGATGAATCTACGACTGAATGAGGCTCAATGTTGATCAACCTTGATCCAACGGATACAACCGGTATTAAAAGGCTCTGGATTGAGGCGGAACACATTAGGAGATGGGATCATCTTGTCAATTTGTGTCCGTATGGTGAATAGATAGCTAATGCAACAAGATTGGATCCTCAAGCAAGATCTGCAACAGACAGCACCCTGCCCCCCAAAGTGAACCCGTAGGCGAAGGTAGCCAAAAATGCGGTCAAGTTGATGAGGGAAGAAATTCCGTGAAGCATGCCGAACTTCTTGTTCAGGGCCTTCATCTCCTCCGAGTGAGGGCCTTGGGAATACCATTCCTTTCCGTCCCTCTTGGCTTCAACATGGTTAGCAGATAAGAAAACCTCTACAATTGAATAAATTGACATACCTTGGCCGCGGCGATCCTTCATGGTTTTGGTTGTCAAGGGCAGAAGGACAGTGAAGTTGACGAGGCCAGTTACGAACATGGTGGCAATGGGAACGAACGAGTGCCATCGAGCAAAGTCACTCAACAGACCGGAGATTCCGGAATTGAGACCAATGAGCGAGTTTCCAGGAAAGGTCAGAGCGAGAGCAACGGGAAGGGCTGTTTGCATGCCAAAGTAGATGGGGAAGAGCTTTTGCTGGATCGCCGAGAAAGCCGGTCGATCGACCGTCCTGAACATGACGATGCCATTGATAAACGTCTACCAGCTAGTAAGCATATGCGTTGCGTCTTAAACGGGAAACTTGTGTGCTCTGACGTGGAAGAAACTAGTTCCCAGAAGGGTTCCGTAACTGTGACGAGGTAAGCCTTAGTGCGCTCAGGTCAACGCTTGATGCTGGCGCTTACGATATGATGTGGTACGGTGCCACTGAGAACACAACAGCCTTTACGGTGCTAGCCATGATGAGAACTCCGACGATGGGATAACGATACAGATAAAACACAATAAATCAACGACGGCGAGGGGGCGCTTTGTCAAGGCAAGAAAATCCCACACAATGACCCGAGGCATTCAATTCCGAGGGTTGTGTTGTCAGTGGACAGGCTAACAGGCAAGGGTGGAGTCACATGATTTCGTGTTGCCAGGAACGCGCCACGGCACGGTGGTCAGCTCAGCTCTAGCTCATAGCGGTCTTCTGCCTAATTGAGGACCGGGATTCGCCATGAGACCGTGACCTTATTGTCATCATTTAAAAACACCCAACTTTGCCAGGAACGATCAATGCACAAGAATTCTTCCTTGAATCTCTCATAATTACTGATTTTTCTTTCCTGATTCAGCATGGCGGAGAAGGAAGCGACAATCTTCATCCTGGACCTGGGCTCGTCCATGGCCCAGGTCCACAGTGGCCGATCAGAATCAGACCTTGACTGGAGCATGCGATACGTCTGGGACAAGATTACGGATATTGTGGCTGCCAGCCGCAAGACGCTCTGCGTTGGCGTGCTGGGTCTCCGAACTGAAGAGACAGATAACAAGTTGCAGGACGATGAGGGGTACGAAAATATTTCTGTGTTGCAGGAACTTGGGCCAATATCCATGACATCCTTGAGAGAACTGCAGGCCAAGGTCAGGCCAAGCAGTACTGAATACGGCGATGCCATCTCGGCCATTGTTGTGGCTGTGGACATGATGGACACTTTTACCAAGAAGCTAAAATGGAACCGCAAAATCGTCCTCGTCACGGACGGACAGGCCCCAATTGACGGGGATGGCATAAGCGACATTGCCAAGAAGATGAATGATTCCAATATTCAATTGACTGTTCTGTAAGTTGGGCTCGTTTTCTTTGGTATGGCTCCACTAATTTCTTAGGGGCGTGGATTTTGATGATTCTACCTATGGCTTTAAGGAAGAAGACAAGCCTGAGGTTAAGGTGAGAAACATGGTATGTTATTCAAAGAGAGCCATGCTCATTATTATTTAGGCTGCAAACGAGAAAATTCTCAGCTCGTTGATTGAAAATTGCGAAAATGGAATCTTTGCTTCTATCGTGGAAGCTATCGATGAACTCGACACTCCCAGGGTCAAGTCTGTGAAGCCCTACAAGACTTTTGACGGGCCTCTTTTGCTGGGAGACCCATCCAAATTCCCTTCCGCCATGAGCATTAATGTGGAAAGATATTTCAAGACCCATCTTGCTCGACCACTTGCGGCGAGCACCGTGGTAGTGAAGTCTGAAGAAGGAGAAGGGTCTCAAGAAATTATGGAAGCAGACGCAATGGAAGGCGTTGAATTTTCGGCAGTGAGACAAGCCCGGTCATACAAGGTTAACGACCCTGATGCCGAAGGCGGTAAACGTGATGTCGATTTTGAGTCACTTGCTAAAGGTTACGAATATGGCCGAACTGCTGTGCATATCAGTGAATCGGAGCATAACATTACCAAGATTGAGACACAGAAAACCTTTTCAATTGTTGGTTTTATTCCATGGGATAAGGTATGAGAAATTTTCAACCCTGGATGAACAGTAAATTAATCCTGATTTAGTACGAACCATTCCTCAATATGGGCGAGGCATGCGTCACAGTAGCTCGAAAGTCTGATACTAAATCAGAAGTGGCACTGTCATCCTTGATCTGGGCCCTTTCTGAGCTTGAATCATATGCAGTTGCTCGAATTGTTGCCAAGGATGGCAAAGATCCCTTGCTAGTATTGCTGGCACCACACATCGAGCCTGATTTGGAGTGTCTGTATGATGTCCCACTGCCATTTGCCGAAGACATTCGAAGCTACCAATTTCCACCATTGGACCGAGTGATTACAGTTACCGGCCAGACACTCACCAAGCACCGTTTCTTGCCAACGGATGAGCTTAACGATGCAATGAGCGCTTACGTTGATGCCATGGATTTGTCTACTTACGGAATCGATGATGATGGGTAGGTTGAATGCAGGCCTTTTAGCCTCCATTTCTAATATCTGGTAGGAATCCTGCAGAATATGCATCGATTGACGACACATACAACCCAACAGTTCACCGTGTAAACCATGCCGTCAAGACGCGGGCAATCCATCCCGAAAAGCCCGTCCCAGACACACCATCTATTCTATTGCGGTTTTCGTCTCCGCCAGACGATCTAATTCAGCGGGTACAGAGCAAAATAGATAATCTGGTTGACACTGCTGAGGTCAAGAAAGGTCAGTTTCAATGCCGATTCGGTCAGGATCAAGAGCTGACATCGTCCAAGTTCCACCCAAGGCAAAGGGTAAGCGTGCCAAGGATGCCGTCAAGCCTATTTCTGGTCTCGACGTGGATGAACTGCTTGCCGATGAGAAGAAGGGCCATATCGACCCCGACAATGCAGTGCCCGATTTTAAACAGGCTCTTGCCGCTACTGAAGAAGTCTCCGACATTGAAGATGCGACAAAGCAGATGGGAGCCATTATCGATACACTAATTACGGACAGCTTTGGCGATGGCAAATATGCCCGTGCTCTGGAGTGTTTGGGTGTGATGCGGGAAGAGCTCATCAATTTGGAAGAACCTGGGCTATACAACACATATGTGCGAGGAATGAAGAACCAATTGCTTTCCGGATCCCTGGGGGGTGACAGAAGAGACTTTTGGTTCAAAATACGGTGGTCGCGGTTGGGCCTGATTGACAAGAAGCAATCAGAGGTAGCGACTGTCACACCCGAGGAGGCCGACGAGGTAAGCAGCCCAATACGTCCCACTAAACGGGTGGCAACATGCTAACGGTAATTTAGTTCTACAAGACAAGGTAGACGGAAAGCATATTATGCCGTGTAATTTTACTTTGTCGGAGCATAGACGAGATGGAGCGTTTGTTGTCATGTTTTCTTGCTCCCGTCTGGTGGCGTGTGTAATGGACCGAGCTGTGCTGGCGGATGCAGCCATGCGCTGCATACAAGCGAAGCAAACCAATAATGTGAATGAATGTATTTAACGGCATATATGACGGGTCCTACCACACAACCATGTTCTGCTTGTTTGAGACGATTGATCAAATTACCCGGATGGATCGATAGGCGCCTACCCGGCCGTCTCGTGCTTCAAAAGCCGTGCCTAAGGTGCCCACTAATACCTTGAGTGACTCTTATAATGCCTGGCAGCCGCCAGCCAACTGCTCTTCCTTTTCTGTCTTGGATTCAATTGTTTCATGCTCATTTCCTTCCTATCTGATCACTCGATATTGAATGCAACGCACCATATTGATCCTAGGTTCCGCATTCACCAATCATGTCCCTCGAGATTCGCTTGAAGGCCCTCCAGGAGGTTCTGGGCAAAGAAGTGCGTCTCATCGAATTCAACGGAGGAGCAAATGAACTCTTGGATGCTAGACAAGAAGAAGCCTGCGGTCTTGAGACTGAGCTTGACAATCAACACTACCCTGACTCGGGTTCCCAGACACCTCAAAGCGAGCAAACAACCGAAGTCGACGAGGCACAGCAAAGAGAACGAGCCCTAAAGAGAGAGCGCGCGTTTGACAACTCGGATTTTCGCCCTGGTGAGCCGCTGGATGCGGAGATGTGCTTTTGTCCCCTCAAGGTCATGCTTAAGTATCCTGGAACCTTCATCGGCAAAGTCAACAAACCTCGGGTGCGTATTGGATCATTCCAACATATTCAATCAAGTATTGTTGTTAACCAAGAGCAGGCAGAGCCTTTCTTTACTACACTTTTGGAGGACAGAACTTGGGATTTGTATGAACTCCTATCTGCCTTCTGCTGCTTGATGATGCTAACAACAACAGTTTTTACCTCCATGATCCGGCTGAACCATTACGGGACCCATCTCTGTTGGTACCCACAGCACAATTCCAAGTTTTCCTCGACGATATAAACGACGAACTTGGAATATCTCTGAGGATTCCCGAGGGAGTAAATGGGGACAAATTTGCCATTAAGTTTGGCCAAGGTGGTACTCCCAGACCACGATACCTTCGGAGATCCCAAGATGAAGGATCACTGGATGTCCGGCCCTGGCCTGAAATTAATCAAGGTGATGTTGACGGGTATTCGGCGGCAACTCATCACAGGAAAGATGCCTGGCGAGCCAAAATGAAGACTGTCAAGACGGGGTTTCTCGGTAAAAAGGGGAACAACGAAAAGGCCGCCCGGAAAAAGCGTGAACGGCAGCAAATGCTTTTTGACACGCAGGCATATCTTGGTCTGAGGGGCCTCCCGCCAGCGCAAGATGTCGTTTTTGTTTGCGTGGATGTTGAAGCCATCGAAAGACACCCCAATCCCATTTCGGAAATCGGGTTTGCGATCCTCGACACTAGAGATATCAAAGCAGTTCCTCCTGGCCAATGTGGCGAGAATTGGTGGACCCTAATTGATGGCCACCACCTCCGAGTCTGGGAGTACTCAGGGCTGAAAAACTCCCAGTATGTCCAAGGATGCCCCGATGCATTCGATTTTGGGTAAGAAGATGCCATTTATACAATCAGCGTTTAGACTAACAATGACCAGTACAAGCACGTTCCCCCACAAGGCTGATGTTCCAAAGGCCGTCATGTCTATTCTCTCACCATACGTCGAAGCAGGTCGTAGCATTGTGCTTGTAGGACATGACATCATTCAGGACATCAAATACATGTCGAGCATTGGTATAAACCTCCTTGGCTTGGATAACCTTGCTGGACAGGTGGATACCAAGGACATATTTCAGGCTTGGAGGGATGAGACGCAAACACGAGGACTGGGAAAAGTCTTGGCCGATCTGGAAATCTCGAACAAGAATCTTCACAATGCAGGCAATGATGCCCATTACACAGTGTGCGCGATGCTCGGGATTGCTCTGGAACAATTCCGGGAGCATGAGGCAAAGCTCAAGGAGAAGATGGAGAACCCGCAGGAACAGAACTAGTAGCCAGTTTCAAGCGTGAGAAGAGAGTAGGCATTTGCTGCCCTTGTATTGTATTCGTGTATTTTTATTTTTACAACATTCAGCCGCGATGACTCCGGTGCACTCATTCCATCACCTTGCTCTTGCTCTGCTCTCAAGAGCTTCCGTATGAACCACAAAACGCCATCGCTATGGAAACATGTAGTGTACAGTATACACACGCAGTGAGCCAACCTAGCCCGTAACTTGAGCCGTTCATCTGGTGTTGTGTTGTCATGGGAGCCCACCCATCGATATCGAGTGCACAATGGCCTTCGGGTCGTTGGAGGTCGTCAATTGGTTTGTTATGATACAGTAGAAAAATCAGCTGTTCTTGTCGAGAAACTCCTTTGCTTCGTTGACCTTGGTCGCTAAGTAGGGGCTGCCGCCTCGATCGGGATGGTTGAGAAGCATGAGGGTTCTGTGGGCCTTGCGGACCTTTTCCTTGGTGATGGATCGCTCGCTGGGAACCATGTTAGCACGGCGCACGTTGTCGCATAGATGAAGATTGGAACGTACCTAAGCGAGAGAATGAGAGAAGCCTCCTTCTTGGTCATCTTGGACTCGAAGCCACCCTTGTAAAAGGCTTTACCCATGGCACCAACACCACCCCGCGAACGTCTCCATGCGACAAGACCAGCCCGACCCTGGAAATATTTGTTAGAGGTTTTGCGCAGCGTGGGGTGTGTGCCGGTATATTCGACCTACCAAAAAGGCCGCAACGGCAGCACCAGCGCCCATCGCCATAATGGAAGCCATTTTGAAGAGAAATTAGTGGTGACGGGCACAAAAGAGTCAAGTGCGGTGATCAGTGATCCTAGATCTCGACGGCAAATGGAACTTGCGGAAGTTTTCCCAATTCATGGGACCGGCACAGATCGGAGGCGGCGGAAGATTATATTTTCCGCGTCCCTATCGATAAGTGAGGGGACCCACATTCAGTGGGTGGCCGAACAAAAATTTCTTGAGAAGGGACGTAAAAGTGCGGTATCAACCAGCGGGGCCGGGAAGACGAAGAATTAATTGAAGCTGTTTGGGTCTCGGAGACCACCACGGAGACAAAATGAGGTGAGTGAATGCTGTATGGAAAGATCTTCGGCATTGTGTTCGAACCGGGAGGCGCCGAGGTTTCGAAACAGAAAGCTCTGCGCTTTGGCGGAACGATTTGCCATCTCATGGATTGGAGCTGGTGTCTCGTGCTTCGACCAAATCATGGCTGACCAATTGCTTCAGAATCGAAACCTGTTACTTCTGCAGTCGCCCTGCTTATCCTAGCAAGGGCATCACCTTTGTTCGCAATGATTCGCGCGTGTTCCGTTTCTGCCGCAGCAAATGTCACAAGAACGTACGTCTACAGGCTTCATGACGGATGGCTACAGAGTCTACAAACCATGGCTGGATAACCATGATGCTAACCAGAAATCTCTTTTTTACAGTTCAAGATGAAGCGCAACCCTCGCAAGCTCAAGTGGACTAAGGCTTTCCGAAAGGCTGCTGGCAAGGAGATGACTGTCGACTCGACGCTGCAGTTCGCCGCCCGCCGCAACGTTCCTATTCGCTACAACCGCGACCTCATGGACAAGACCCTCAAGGCTATGGAGCGTGTGTCCGAGATCCGTGCCCGCCGCGAGCGCGTCTTTTACAAGAAGCGCATGGCCGGCAAGAAGGAGCGCGAGCTGGCTGTGGCCCGCAAGTTGGTTGCCGAGAACGAGCACCTTCTGCCCCGCCTGCGCGGCAGCGAGAAGCGCCGCCTCCGCGAGCAAGGTCTCACCGAGGAGGAGATCAACGAGATCGAGCCCGAACGCGAGCACGCCAAGGCCTTCGGTGGCGAGAAGAAGCGTGTTGCTATTGCGCTGGAGAATGATGAGGATGATGACGAGGAGGTTGATGAGGATGACATGGAGGATGGCTCCGAGGACGATGACGATGAAGACGATGACGACGACGCCGAGGTCGACGACATGGACATGGATGAGTAAAGAGTCGAGCCTCAACCCTCAGGACCCCAAAAGCTTGCACATGTTCGGGACGAAGGGTAATAGAGGAGGCGGGCGTTACGGTGTTTTGTTTCGAGGCATACCACGGGCGTTGGGATATACTAGTTTCTGGTACAGCGCAGCACAGTACCGTACAGTACAACGATCAAAAAAGATGGAGAGCGGTTTAGCTTCTTTTGTTTTTTCTCTGGACAAAAGCAGAGTTATTTCGGTCCGGTTGTGAGTTTGAGTGAGAGTCAATGATAAGCCAATGTCTTGAACTTGAGTGTTTGGCAACTAGTGGATTGGTGTTTGGAGCGCCGGCCAACCACGGCCAAGGAGAGACAAGTCAGATGGCCCACCAAACCGCTGGGTGTCGCGTGTTGTCTTTGACAGGTGACGATGGCAGATGATAAGGTAGAAAAGGACGATGAGTAGTAAAAAAACAAGATTAGTATAGGAGAATACGGGGGGCAATAGAGTTTGGTTGTTGAATGAAACGGCACTAGTTGAACAGGTAATTCCTGGTCGAGTCAGAGTGAAGGCCGGTCGAACAATGAGAAGCGATAAGGGATGGGCAGCTAATCAGTCAATGGGTTGCTCGAGAAGAGCAAAAAAAAAAAGCCACAAGCCGGAAACGGTCAGCTGGACAGCGGCATGTTGGGAAGGGTTGACTCTGGAGGGGGGAGTCCTTGGTGCTGGGGTTTGCAATCCCTTGTTCATGGTTGGATGGGGACCCCAACTTCCCCAGGCAAGGGTGGTCATTCTTCTTTTTTGTGTTCGATAAGCCGTTGCCGAAGTCAATGGTAACAGCACCCACCTACAACCAAATGTATGCACACGGGCCTGCTCACACGGATGGGTTTGAACGGCCGCGCACGCGTAGAAAAGACAAATTAGCGGCAGTTCTTGGGAACAAACTGGACGGTCCTGCTTTATTCTCCTGCCCAAGCTCTGTCCCCCCTCCCTTCTCAATCCCGCATCTGCGCCGCTGTGGGGGGGGGGGAGGGATGGAAGACACCCAGGCTTATCATTGAGCCCTGCATGTCTCACGCAGCAGCAGCACGGCAGCAGCCAATATCGAGCCAGCACGCTTTCAGCCCGAGGCGGAAGCTGGCCGCGGGCATATGGCCATGAAGAAGGAAGATCTCTTGCCGCGCCCTGGGCCTTGTCTGGCCTTGTCTGGCCTGAGCTTTGGGGCGGCGGGACGGAGACACGGCACGGCACACACTCGGGCGTGAAGGCGTCTCCGGGCCTCATTTCTTCCTCCTCTGCCGTTTTTTTCACTCTCTCTCTCTTCCCTCCTCGCCGGCTTCCCACCCTCTCGCTTCTCGGATCCCCGTTGACGCCACTGGCACTGGGCGCGCTTCTTCCACCCCCTTCCAGATCCATATAAAGAACGGATCGTGCCACCGGGCCCATCTAGCCGAGTAAACTAAGGCATGGTAGCGCCCCGTGAACGACGTGCTGTCACCTAATGTTTGCTTTTTCCCGTGTCGGACGAAAGAAAACCTGGATGTGAGATCCCGCATTAGTAGACTGGGTCTGTTGACAAGGTCCCCGTTCTCTCTTTTTCTTCTCAATTCCATATTTCTTTTTTCTTCTTCTTATTTTATATATATCTTTTTATTGTTTACCTTATTATTCTGTACTTTGGACTGGGGTCAGACCTTATCTAGACCACCATGGACGAGAAGAAGTTGGTGGTGACTACCGTCGAGGGACGGCCGCTCTTGGCAAAGCCACAACCCAAGAAAAAGTCCGCTGCCGCTCTTCTGGGGTTGCTGGCAACCTTGGCCGCCGTAGCTTTCTTCCACCTAAGACCATCGCACTCAGGAAATCAACAGATCCTAGATGAAGAGCCAACGCAGCAGTGGACTTGGAATGATGTAAGCTCTATCGTATTGGCCGATTTGGAAATGCAAAGTAACGTCATATAGATTAAGCCTAGTCGCGACCTAGTCTGGACCAAATGCTACGATGGCAAGTTTGACTGTGCGAGATTGGATGTAAGTCAAACCGTTACATGAATCTGTAACCTCCCGAGGTTATACTGATGCAGTGCAATCCTACAGGTCCCTATGGACTGGATAGACCCAAGCGAGCAGCAGCGTGTCCAATTGGGCGTTATTAGGCTTCCTGCAAAGCACAAGGACAGTCGCTTCCCCCCAGTATTTACGAACCCCGGCGTAAGTATTCCACCACTCTATTCTTTGCTATTTTGTCAAGTTCTATTCCGTGTTTTAGAGCTGACTTGCAATCCTAGGGCCCCGGAGGATCTGGAATCCAGTATATCAAGCAAGTTGGTGATCATATCCAGACTATCGTTGGTGATAATCATGTAAGCCATCGACCATTCTTACACTGCACTTAATTTCTAATTATCTGCTCAGGATATTATTGGGTTTGACCCCCGAGGAGGTAAGTCGATACTGAATTTCCACAACTCTAAGATTATTGTTCTGACATCATTGCCTTGTTAGTTGGCATCTCCACTCCCAGAGTCGAATGCTGGGGCTCTTCTCAGAAGCGCAGAGTATGGTCTCTCCAGGGCACGCCTCTTGTCGACCAGCACCCTGGCTTAGAATATGACGCCTATGCCCGCGCAGTCGCCTACACAGGTGCATGCGAAACTGCCATGAATGACACGGGATTCTTGCGCCATCTCGGCACCGCTTCCCACGCTCGTGACATGCTTGAGATTCTCAACAAGTCTGGAAACGACAAGCTTCGATACTGGGGCGTTAGCTACGGGACTGTCCTTGGAGGCGTCTTTGCGGGTTTATATCCTGACCGCGTCGAGCGATTGGTGAGCGATGGTATGTTTTACGGGGGTGTTGCTGGCTTAACTCTTGCCCAGAGACTCTGACTAACACGCTTAACACAGGCAACTGTGATTATCATGACTGGTTCAAACTCGACCATGTCAACTTTGTCCAAGACGCAGACAAGATTATGGACGCCTTTGACTCGGAATGCGCTCGTGTCGGCAAAGAAAAGTGTGCTATGTGGTCCCCAACAGCTCAGGAGGTCCAAGACCGCCGCGTTGCGCTCCTCGAATCGCTCAAGAAGTCGCCTGTTATCGTCCCTGAGTGGATCAAGCCGACAGGCCCCGAGCTCCCTGAGCTTGTCACCTACACCAAGCTGCAGTTGTTGACACAGGCAGTCCTATATAAGCCGCAAAAGTTCTTTGGGCGTATGGCCGTCATCTATGAGGCCCTCGAGCGCGGCGACGGTGTCCCTTACTACGAAATGGCTCTCGAGCGTGATTCCGACGAGGAGTCGGCCACGTGCGGCTTGGGCGACACGCCTGCGACTATGCCCATCGAGACGGGCGCTGAGATTGACGCTTTCCCGGCCATTATGTGCTCCGACAACGATCCAGTGACGGACACGCCTGACCAATTTTCCGACTACATCAAGAGGTTGAAGCAGACTAGCCGATGGGCTGGCGCATTCAACCTCAACTTTCGAAGTCTCTGCCTTGGCAAGACTGTCCAGCCCAAGTGGTTCTTTGACGAGAGTATGTATCCCTCTCTCCTTTGTCAGGGAGGGGAAGGCTTGTAGAGAAAAAGCCAACCTTGCTAGTAGAATATGAGGGTCTGTACTAACTATTCTTGCAGAGAAGATTGGTGGCAATACCGCGCACCCCATCCTCTTCATTGGAAACATGGCCGACAACGTCACGCCTTTCCAAAGTGCGATGAACAACTCAGCTCGCTTCCCAGGTTCTGTCGTCCTCAAGCAAAATTCGTACGGTGTAAGTCTCCAACAATTCAGCAAAACGCTCCCCTCCCCCTCCCCCCCTTGAATTCATCGCTGATCCCTTCTCAACACAGCACTGCACCCTCGCTGCAGCATCGACATGTACCGCCCGACACATCCGAGCCTACTTCCAAGACGGCACGCTGCCTGCGGCTGGTACCGAGTGCAACCCGGACAAGGGCCTGTTTGATATGGGGGCAGACCAGCATGTGAGGCAGGATGAGTATGACGACGATAGCAACGAGCTGGCGCTGGCCATGTTCAAACTAGCTCGCGATGGCAATGCTGCCAGGATCATGTGAACGCGATACGATGTAAGAGGAGGATACCTGAAGAGTACCAATGAATGGCTGTGGAGCAACAGCTCGGCAAACCACCATTGGCTAGGCTGGCCATTAGCTGGGATTACATGCTGGAACGATTTGATTATTCTATTTTACTTAGCCCGTGTCATTATAATGTATTGTATGAGGCATCTTTTTATTTTATTTTATATTTTCCATGGATTGTTCTTGAGTCAAGTCTCGTGCTACTCACCCTGATCTCACCAGTCATGAATTCCACATGCCAGCCATATGGCTCCCCAAAGGGCAGCCAGCTTTTCTTATCCAGTTGGATTTCGTGATTAGAGTTTTAGCAAGAGGATTTTTTTTTTTCGCTTGATGGGTATCATATTTACATCTATCTGGGTGATCATAATTGCATCCTACCCACAAGCTTGCCCAACAAATGCTCAAAGAAAAAGAACGCAATATTGCCACCGACCATGATTTCCTATATGCGTCAAATGCACATTATACAAGATGGTGAACCTTCGGGGGCATCTTGAGTCCCTTGTCTACTTCCTCTTGGATCTGCTGCTCTAGTTTAGCGCCTCGGTCCTTTTCAGCCTCGGCCGCCTTCTTTGTCTCCTCTTCGTCATCACCCTTCCAGTTGCCTGCGCCGCCACGGCCGCCGAGTCCTCCACGGATCTGCTGGTTCTTTTTCAGGCTGGCCGCAATGGCCGCGGCCGTCTTGCCTGCCATAACCTCCTGCTCGTGCGCATCCGGCATGTTGGCCGGGTCGACGTAGTTGCCCGCACCTCCTCGCCCGGCCCGCGTGGGGACATGGGCCGAAGACCTGTCGGGCGGCGGCACGACGTTGGTGCCAAGGGTCTGAGCCTCGAGATCCTGTAAAGTTGCTAGATGTAAGCAAGACTGATACCGATACGAGCCGTGGCAAGCAGGCGGGCAAAGCTGGGAGAAGGGTCATGGTCACTTTGGCTTTATCGTCAGCTTTTGTAGGGGCATAATAGTTTCCTGCGCCTCCGCGGCCGACCTTGCGAAACACATCCATGTCTGCAGGCATTGGCAAAATGGGTTCGTCTTTCTTTCGATTGCTGGGGTCCGATAAGACAGTGGGAAAAAAATGAAAGCGAATGGGTCTCAGCTAATGGTTGTTTTTTGTGAATGGAGAAAAAGTAGATAATTCAGACGCAGCGCCATGATCTGCGTGTTTGAACTAAATGATAAAACCTCAATCAAGGCTCATTGACGCCACCTGATTATGCGTGGGGTTTCAAGGCTGCTCCAAAAAAAAAAAAAGGTCGAGCGATGCTATCTGAAGACCATTTTCTGTGTGTCAACGGATTAGGCCATGGGAATCGCCTTGGCGGGCGCGCGCTGAGCGTTTAAAGTTCTGGGGTAGATCGACGGCCAAAAGACACCAAATTCAGCTGGGACAGTCCCCCGATGCAAGTCAGGATGGGTCTTGGTCTGCTGAGAGCTCCTCGGAACACCATATTTGGAGAAACGATGATGCATGAGCTCTTCCCTTCTGTCTAATGCAGTCTAGTCGCAGGCAGGCCGTGCTTCTCCGGTCGACCGCGAGCACTGCTGGTGCGTGCAGCCAATATCTATCTACCCAGGCGGGCGGATGCATCCTGAAAGGCTAGTGACCTCGCGCATGGGAATGGAATTGAATTGAATGTCTACCATCCGAGATCGGGCATCGGGCGTCCTCCAAGCCATGCCAGCGGGGACGAAGAAGCTTCAGGCAAACACCCACCGAGTCGATTAGTGAGCCGTGTCCGATAGCGCTTTCACAACGGAAAAAGGCTTCATTGCTTCACAGCGACTGGCCGGCATCACACATCCAGGATAAGCCATCACGACTTGCGCGCCGGCGCCCGGGTAATACCCGCTGGCAGATGCAGTAGGGTCCCCTCCATCACATCCCACCAAGCCCACACGAGCCGCTGATCTCGGGAGTTGACAGCCCAATCCAAGCGGCTGGGATCGTTGCCGTCGACATGTTCTATGCTGGAATCCGTGGGCTGGTTGACGAGGGCCAGGCTTGCTTCTCCTGGGCAACATCTAGATGATTCCACGTGGACAAACGAGCTGGTGTGGACGCAGGTACGAATACAGTCAGCCAGCCTGTTTCAACACGCCTGGCAGGCTTGTTCGAGCCCTGGTCGAGCGCAGTCTTGAATCGCTGGCTGCTCCTCTCGTCTTAGGCTTGCACAGTCCGGCTCGGGATGACCAAGTCAAGCATCAAAGTACCTCGGAGTACTCGCTTCAGTGTCATGTCGCACCACCCCCCTGGCGCTCTGTGGGGTACGTGGCCCGCCTGCAGTACGACCGTATTCGAAATGGTGAGACTCCTCGGTCTCGGTATTCGTTATATTAGCATACGTGCACCGCAGTATGCATCAAACCGAGCCGCCCAGCGGCAGGTCAGAAGGTGGCAGGTCTGCAGCGTCGCTGTCCACGAACACACGGCAAGCAATGTGAGCCAGTCAGGTTGCGGACACAGCGCATACCACCATACTGAATCGCCACCGACCAAAAAGCCAACTTTTTCCGAATTTGGATGGCAACGGCAACGGGCCGCCGGCGCTGTCGGGAAGCCGACTCGGTCGAGGAGGGCATCGCGATGGAGAAAAAAAAAATAATTGCGCTCTGGTCTTTCATCCCAACGATTGAGTTGCTCGGGTCAGGCTAGGCACTTCCCCGAGTCCCGCGGATGCCCCTTCATGGAGCCCGATGGCTTGGGCCCTCTTGGAGAGGGTTTTGCGACGTGACAGGCCTCGTGTCCATGAAAAAGGCCAGCCACAATATCCACTCGGCCCCAACTGTCATTCAGCCGACGATGTCGTTCGAGTTGGAGCCAAACTCGAATTGGGGGTGCCCGGGGTGGACCGCCAGCTTTGAGCATCAATCGTCCTCTTTTGGCGGGGAGGCGGCGCACCCCGGATCGTCAGCCGCAAGGCCGCTGCATGGCCATGATGCGAGAAATCAAGGGGTGCAGAAATCAGAGGAGGAAGAAGGCCATATGCATCATCGGAATCTTCACCGGCATGCCGTCTACATCCTGAGTTGTCCGGCCTAAAAACTCGTTGGCAATTCGTCTGGGGGACACGGGCGTATGTATAATTCTTTTCATAGCCTCCATTGAGAATTCGCTATCAAGATTGCAGATGTGGAGAAGTCGATGCCCCACTGCGATTGGCCTCGCCAGGTAAGGTTACGGCACAGCCAAGTCGCCATTGCGGATGCATCTGGGGTCTTGGATTGACGGAATCAGATGCTATTCATGGTAAAGATCTTCCGAATCCAATCGTTGACAGTAGGACAAGACACTGCGTCATTCATTCATCATTGACGGGTCGGCATGGAAATACGGACTGATTGAATGCCGGGAAATAAAAAAAACTGGTCAGTGTGAGTTGGCTGGCCAGGAACGAACGAAAAACTTAGCACTTAAAGTCAATGACGTCGATGTTGTTCCTGGCATTGAATTTTTTTTTTGCTCGCTCTCCCAATGCACACATAACGACCATTTGGTAAAAATTCACATTATCCAATACACACGTTGGAAAGAAGAGTTCCTAAGGTTTTTGGATGATTTCTTCGCTTTCGAATCTATAGTACATGATTGCTCCGAAGCATCAATTGGGTTGCAAGAAAGAAAAAAAAATCCCCCACCTAAGAAAAATTTGTTAACTTTATTTGATTATAATTTATTTTGACCATTTATTTATAAAAAATAATTATTGAATGTCAGGGATCCTGGGCAAACAGGTCGAGGTAGTGTATTTTAGTTCATAGGCCCAAATTCCCTCGGCCCTAGATTACGCAATAGGTAACAGCCATCACCGATCACTGGAAACATCATGCCATTGGTGATATTTTCCCGGGTGTCTGGGATCTGGGCCCAGAAGTTGTGCTGTCCAAGCAATTCCAGCAAGCAGATCGTCGGGTCATTTTCTGAACAAGGGAGCCTATCAATGGGATAGTCAGGAACGTCTAGCGAAAATCCCGAAGCCTTAATTCAGCCTCCACGCCTGTCCGAATCATTCTTGCTGGATTTCGGTCCCGGCAATGGAAAAGAGTGCAAGCCGAAAGTCGAATGGCATTAGGCTTTCACAAGATTCGGAAGTCGGTGGGATCGACACGGGACGTGCAGCCCCTCATGTAGACTGGAGGGTAGTCTTTTTTCGCAAAGCCAACGTCCAAACGGAAACGAAAGAGCAGCTGGGAAACAAACCTGGCGCAGCGATGATACGGGCACTGACTGGCCTCACACATTGTAGCTGCGATCTTGATAATTTTTGCTCATTTTGCTGCAACAGGGCTTGTGTTCCGGCTGCTTGAGGACGCCCAACATCATGTTCAATGGCGAACCGCCTGGAGTCGGTTAAGGTTGTCTCGCTCACGCACAACCCTGATGGTAAGCCAACCGCCCACGGCAAGAATGAGCGAATACAAATCAAGCATGGTACCTGAGGTACCTGACCTTCTTGCCCGACTTGCCTCATTTGTCCGGATGGGCGCCCCTCTCCTCAATACGTACCTGCTTGCTTACTCGCAGTAACCCGATCTTGACACATCCATGTGACCCGACACACCAACTTATCAGGTGAACGCTTTCTTTTACAACGGTAGCTGCTATGCTTTGCACTTTTATGCATGTTTTGGGACTGGCGTGCGCTGTCGCTAAGATGATGGCCTCTTTACTATCTGTATTCGGTATTGCTCCAGCCCTCACGAGGCTCGACGCTGGCCCTGTTCGCCGCTCGACAACCCCCATATGCTGCCAGGGGTGCATTGGTTGGTGCCTTGCTTCTGAATATTGGTACCTACAGCATCCAGCGTACACCACCCTCCATCTTCTTACGTGAGAAGTCGAGCCGCTGTGGCGGCTGTGAGTGAGCGCGTTGTGCACTCCCAACAAAAGCACCGAAGCGAGTCCTGGCACCGCAGGGCAGGTCACGCCTGGATGTGTGAATCGCCAAGCACAGGGCCTCGCACTGGATGTTGTCCCCTAGCCCCTTACTGCCCATGGGATTTGCTGCACCCGGCTTCCTTGCTAATTGTCCCGGCGCCGCCCGCCTTTCCGTTCAAGCGTGCTCAGAGGTTAAAATTGCGGTGGCAGCTAAATTTGTTGTCGAGACTTGTGTCTAGTCGAGGTGGCAGCGGTGGCACGTCCCAGGTGACGACTCACCTTTGCTGGTGTGTGAATCGCTGGCTGGCCGTCGCCATCGTCTTTACCGCACTGGGTGGTGGATGCCCCTACGACAGCCCCTACGATGACCCCTCCCAAAGACCTCCGTCACCCCCGGGCGGGGCATGCAACTAAGCCCTTTGGGATGTTTCTTTTGGAGCAGCTTTGCTACCAACACGCCCGTGGATAAAGTGGAAAATGGACCTTGGAATGGTTTTGACGGGGGTCAGAGCCCACTGAGGGGAGGGGGACCGCCAGCACATTGGTTTTGGAAACATCAGGGCGACATGGCAGGCAACCTGAGAGAGGATGCGCTGGCTGGGATAAGTAAGGAGGAAAAAAAAAAAAGTTGGCCTCGAGCCAACAAACAAAGCAACGGTAGTGTAAAATTTTGCCTCTCGGGTCGTTGCAGGGCAGCAGTTATAGTACGCATGCTCATTCGAGCGTGGGCATTTTAAAGCACCGTCTCACTCGGTTATATTTGGCGACATGTCACAGTACCTACATGCTCGCCGGCATAACATGTTGCATTGCCTCATTGCCTCAAATCAAGGGTTGAAGCATATTCAACAATTGTTCCGATAGAACCCTAATACCGGCGTCCAGCATAAGTCCGGATCGTAGACATTGGACAAGCCCGATCAGATGTGATCAAGGCGGTTGGTTAAGGAAGGGCTCATCAGGGCAGGGTTAGGCCTTAGGGGTAGGGCAGGGCCGGCGGGTGAGCACGAACGCCTACTAGATGCGGCCGCCTGGGCACATGGGTGAGGGGCTGCACTCCTTTGGGATTTCGTCTGCACTGACCACTGGCCATGAGATCGGAGAGCATCGTACATTGGGCTATTGGATTGGCGGTTGTTTGACTGCTCACCAGAGCGTAGTGGTTGGCTGGGACTGGTACTGTACCTGCGCAAAGAGACCATCTGTTGGCTCCTGCAGGTGTGGTTTTACGTATTCCGGGCTTGCATTCCAGTAGGAAAAAAAAAAAAAAAACTTGGTCAGCTTCCCCTCCATGCATGCCCATGCCTGCTCGGCATCAATAAAGGATTCTGTAGATTCACCAGCCCAGCAGATAATCAAACTATCCTTTCATATCCAAACCCTGCACCCTGCTGCGGTGTCCAGATACAGCTTGTGCCTTCAAACACAAAAAAAAAAAAAAAAACTTCGCCTCAAACGTGCAATGTCCAGGCTCCATTTTGCTCGATTTATGCTCCTTGACTTGTGCAACGCGACGTGTCTCCACCACTCAGACTTTCATATCTAGCAGCCCCATCTCAGCTTGGATATGTGTGCTTTTGCTTGTTTTGTTTTTTCTGGTTCCTCTTTTCTTCTTGTCTCCCACTGACCGCAAATTCCTCCTCTCATCTCTCGTTATCATGGAGACTCGTCTGATCTTAAACAACTCCCCACGGTAAACCAGAACGGGCCTGGAGGCTTACAGCCTGTGGTGGGTTCGTGCTAACATCCCGCCCTTCCGCCCCATGAAAGGGCTCCGCTTTGTTTGGGGGGAGCCTTCAGCAGTCAGTGCACTTCAACCTTGAATTTCTCAATACAGAAGCGGAGACGGAGTCGGATGAGAGAGTCACAGCCTGATGATGTCTGGGATTGTGATTCCCGGTCACAGGACTGTTGCGACAGGCGCCCACCCCCCGGCCAGGGAGAGGTAGCCATTGTGGGCGGATGCAGGGAGGACGGACAAGCAAGCAAGAAAGCAAGAAAGAACGAAAGAAAGAAAGTAATGGCGTTTGTCAACCACGCAGCGCAGCAGAAGCAAATTGAGCGAGACAATCTCGATCTTTGTTCATGCCAGCGGAGCGCTGGGAAATGCCTACTGACACCGCAACCATGGCGGGCATTGCTGTTCCAGCCAGCCCGCCGCCCGTCATAGAAACACCCTCGGCCGTTTCGTCCGCAGTGGCCGGGTCGCAGGCCCCTTTCTATTTATTGCTTGTTCTAGGATTCATCGGGAAACACCCCCTTCTCCGCTCACAGCAGCAGCGGGCAGCAGCACCAGCAACTGCGGCGGCGGTAGCATTGTGCATGTCTCTCCGCCCAGTGTGAGGAGCAAAACCATGAAATGCGAGTGCCTAATGAGGAGGCCCAGCTTCGGCAGATCCGGGGTCCCGTCCAGCTTCCCATCTCGACGGAGCCAAGGGCCCCGCGCAGCACCCGGCTGGGTCGCTGCTGCGTCTGGCCACCGGTCAGTCCTGGATCGGAGGGCAGAAGCAACGGGCATACGACCGGACAGCAAGTTCCAGAGCGAGTGGGATGACGCATCAGTCCAGAATGAAGAAATAGCAAGTTGAGCGACCGGGTGTTCAACAAACAACGGACGACCGTGCTGTAGCCGCAGACGAAACGATGGGACTCGTCAATTGGCAACCGCGTGCGCATCAAGCGGACGGAAGTGAATATTCTTCTCGGCCAATTCGACCTTTGCAGGCCAGGAGGCCGTACCTGACCTCTCTCTCCACCCACGCACGCTCTCCAACTCGCCGCGAGCGCTGCCTGTGCTGGAAACATTGGAGGACGGAGCAGCAAGCGCAGCACAGCACAGAACAGCACAGCGCAGCGGACATGCATCCCGTCCTGTATGTACATGCGCGAGGGGGCCTGGGAGAGGGGGCTAAGCAGGCGGCACAGGGCACTGCAGCGAGGTGGGAAACGGCAAACACGCAACGCACTGAGGGGGAGGGCCATCACCGGCAGAGGAGTACCTGGCCGAGCGCCTGTACCTCACCCACGCGGTCCACAGTGCGCGGCCGTAAGACGAGCGAGCCCAGCCAGCCAGGCGAGGGCCACAGCTAAGCCCCATTCGCCAGCCCATTTGCAACTCTCCATCTGGCCTCTTGCCAGTCAATTGCTGATGGGCTCCAGCAGCACGCCCCTCCCCCCCCCTTTCATCACGCCTTCGCCCTCTGGTACACACGCCCCCCCTTTCTCTCCCCTGCCTGCTGCCTCGTCGCTGCACCTCAATCGTCCTGATTGATGATCGGCTGGGGGGGTCAGCGGGCCAATAATCCCAAAGTCATGTCTCCACCCGGTCGCTATCGAATGGCCATCCCGCAGCAAGCACACCCCCAGGGCCACACCACAACCAGAATAGCGCCTGGTGGAAGGCGTTGGAAACCGACCAAGGCCTTGGCTCCCTCGTCGCTGGTTCGATTTCCCACGGTCCAGGTAAACGTGCTCGCCGAGATACGGTAGAGCCCGCGCGCTCACTGACTCCCACACTGGGCTCGAGTCCCGATAATCGCAAAGGCGTCAATTCACCTAGCCAGCATACTCCAGACTCCGAGTTGCTACACTTGCTACACCCGCCCCCGCAGCGCCACACACACACGCCCTTGCTCAGTGCTCTTCCCAAAATATTATTTCTCGTCCGCTCTACGACGCTTCTCGCGAGACTTGTCTCTCACCACTTTTCTACACCTTCAACCAGCACCATCCGCCCACGAACTGCCGACATAGAGCAAGCTACAGCATCAATCTACACGTCTAGCCCGCGGTCGACCGACTTCCGTCGTGTCGAATCCTGAGCGTATCCCAAATCCTCGACAATGGCCTCCTCCAAAGTATGCCGCCCTAGGTGACTGTTCCGCAGCCCTTCCGGCCCCGTCCTGCTTTGACATGTTGCCGTGCTCGTCCGGCTTGCTCCCACCCGCGAAAGGCCCAGATGTGCTGATCTCCTTTGTCCAATCTTCAGGAAATGCAGCAGTCCTCAAGGCCATTGGCACAACACCGCTCGCCCTTGTCGAATGCCTCGTCGGGCTTGACCGGTCGTCAACCCCATGCTCGAACCAGCTCCCACTCGCTGCTCACCGGTGCCCTCAATGCCAACCACCGAGTAACCCGCCGCAAGTCCGTCACTACCCCCGGTTCCAACGTGGCTGCCCTGGCCGCCGCGATCCGGGACAGTGAGCGCTCCGCCGCCGTGCCCATTGCTCACGGCCGCCGAAACACCATGTCCAAGACCGCGGCTGCCCGGGCTGCCATCGTGGGCAGTCTCCCCTCTCCTCCCGCGAGCCTACCGACGAGCAAGATGAACTCTGAGGAGAAGCGTGGACTGACGGGAAGCGCCATCGATGACGATCCCAACGACGGCTCCGCCGACGAGGGAGCTGGCAAATTCCAAAAGGCCCGCACCCGCCGCGCCAGCGACGGCCAGCCCCTGGCCAAGGATGGCAAGAAGAGCAACCGGGTGGAAGTTCGTTGTGACAAGTGTGGCAAGGGCTACAAGCACAGCAGCTGTTTGACCAAGCATCTGTTCGTTCCCCTCCCCTTTTCGCGTATAGTGGTCCAACCCTCCCCACCCTTCTCGTTTCGTAGCGACGAAATTCGGTGGCTTCGGCGTTCGGCTCGTACGCGGATCGATTTTGCGTGAACTAAGTTTGCTGATTTGTGGTTAGGTGGGAACATACTCCCGAGTGGTCTTACACCTCAAAGCTGCTTATTTCCAAGCACCAGCAGGTCCAGCTACTCGAGGCTGCATCTGTTCTCGTTGCCATGAATGGCAACCCCAAGGACGAGAGCGCGACGACACCTCCTGACTCCGCAAAGGATTTTGCGAGCGAAGCCGACTCCTCGTCCCCGGCGGCCTCTGGTTACTCTGACCAGGCTGAACGCCAGAGCTCTGCTGACACAACCCCACCTCCGGCCACCGAAGGCTTCAGCGTTGACGGTTCCTCGTACAGGAGCAAGGCATTCAACAGCAACGGTTTCTCCCGAAGCTACCAGTCTGCACCATTTGGCAGCTCCTTTGGCAACGGCAGTGTCCCCCGAGGCTCAGGCCTTGGTCACTTCCGTCAGCAGAGCAATGATTTGCGTCCAACCTCGTCAGGACGCAATGCGACCAACCAGGATGACAGAGATCTAGCAGCGGCTGTTGAGCTGCTCAGCTGCAGCTTTGGCAGCAACAATGGGTCTCGAAACGTAGCCTTGCCTTTGGACGCACCACCAGTTCCACCACTGCCAGCTCAATACCTTGAGGCAAACTCTCTATCCTCTGCTGGTTTCATCAATAGCTACCCAAGTCGACAGCCGGAAAGCTTCACTCGGGGAGATATGCGACGACCTAGCGTGGACGTCAGAATGGAAGAGAGTGGCGAGTCGGTCATGGACGACGATGATTTCGACATGCGAGAGCGTGGTCGTAGCGAAGAGGAGGATGATGGAGTTTTCGGTCGAATGGAGGAATGATTGATGGATTGGTTGATTGGCTGCATATCAATACCTGGATTTATTTTTATAACGATTGGGACGGAGTATATCTCTTGGGTCAGGCACGTTGGCTCCGGAGTTGGAATTTTTGGGCGACGTCGAAGGGCAGGCGTGTTATCTTCTTTTTTTGTATCACGATATATCGTGATTGTATGAGGTGGTCTAGCTCCGCCACCGATCTTCAGCACCGAAGAGTGGAGGGCCCATCTGCGTCACCCATATTGAGGTTTGACAAGAAGCAGATGAGATTGCATCTCCACGAGGTTAAAGTGAAGATTCGGGGAGGCGTCGAGCGGGCGCCCAAATAAATACCTACCTTATCAATGGAAAGGCATGATGATGAAAGACAAACTTAGTCTCACATGCAGGTGTAACTTTGAGATTTTTGGCTGGATAGCTGGGGACGCCATCGATTGTACGAAGTAGTACGAAGCATGGCAGATGGATTGTCTTCTGCGAGCGCGAACAGAGTGGCGAAAGTGAGACAGCAAAGAGCTCAAGAGTGTCTCAAATGGGAGGGAGACTGGAGGCTTGTGGTAGAGAGTAGTAGGAGGGTTAGATAGCAAAGAGAAGCCATTTTTATCCGCACCACACGAACGAGGTCACACCAAGCACATGGACGCGTTGAAGAAAAGTAGGACACCTGGCTCAGAGATGAATGTCAAAGAAAACAATTTGCAGAGACGGCGCGATGGCCGATTGCTCGTCCTATTAAGGGGGATGAAAACATTTTTACACCAGCCTGGCGGAGACGAAGAAGAAAGAGAAAAAGCAAGGAGAAAAATTCGCATCGTGAGAAGCTAGTGCGGTCCAGAGCAGAGTGGGGATGCCTGATGGATCTCTGCTCTGCCCAGGTGCTATTTTGGGGGGACGAGATGGGAATGCCAGGCGCTGTTCGTGTTGCCCACAGGGCCTGTGGAGTGTTTCCGTAGCGACCCGCGACGCCACCATTTTCCCCACTGGAGCTCTCCCGCAAAACACTGGCGGTCCGGACGGGACCCCGCCCATCCGCCGCTTATCTAGCTTTGGTGTCGCAACACAACCGACCGTTTGCTTCTTTGTGTTGATCCGCTCCGTGGTGCGTGTTTGTTGCATCGCAAAGCACACACATCCAGGCTGTCGCTCTTTTATTGGTTTTAGCCGCGAACGCTTTTTGCTTTGCCCCTCCCCCCTATCGATATCTGCTTACGCAACCGCTCAGACATCGAACATGTCGACGATACAGAGACGAGTTGCTGCGCAGCCGGCCGGCGCAGAAGACGATGATCTGGCCCCGGTTTCGGCCCCAGTCCCAGCGGCAGTTGATGATGTCGCCGCTCCCGTCGATGACGAGAGGCCGTCGGTGCCGTCGCCGAGCCGACGCTCCGCGCTGCCTACCGCGCTGCAGTTTCCCCTCGCGACCGTCCTCAGCTTCGTCATCGCGAGCCTTGGGTACAGCTTGTTGGCTGAGGTGACCAAGGGCGAGCTCGCCGGCGTCAGTCGCAGCCAGGATAACCTGCATGAGGTGGGCTTGTTGGCGGGGTGGAGAGTGTGAGTCTGACCCGAAGTTGAATCTGTACTTGCTTGGGATGCTGACAAAACGAACCTGGGCAGCGTTGAACTGGCAGTCGGATGGTTTGGCAAGCTTGACAGCTTGGATGTAGCCATGTTGGATCTGCTATCGCATGGTCCTCACGTCAGTTCTACCCCGCCTCCAAAGAAGGAGGAGGCTCATGGTGTGTGTGAAGGGAGATACTAACACAGCGGACAGTTTTACCTCCTCACGACCTTTTACGGGCTTAGCTACTCGACGGCCTTGTCGGCACTGCTGATTGACATCATCTCCGTTGCCGTTCCCTTCTTTCTGCTCCGCCCACTCTCGGCCGTCCACACCCCTTCAGCCGCGGCTAAGCTGCCCAACCCCGAACTCCTCGACGTGGCGCTTCAGCTATACACGGCGGCGCTGTCAACAGGCATCTACACGGTCGTCCTGGTCCTATCGTTGCGCTTCTTGCTCCCTCGCATCCTCGTCATTTACTTTTCTAATCTGCCCACCGTCGAGCCTGCTTATGCTGCCTCTTATGGTGCCCTCCTTCCCGTGACGGTGATGTTCGGAGCCGCCGCCAGCACTTTCATCTTTGCACCCTTCGCAACCACGGGCCACGTCAAGGAGGACGACAAGGTGGCAGCCTTCGACCCTGTTGAGGCGTCTCTGGGAGAGACAGTGTGGTGGAACGTCTGGGGCTACACTGCCAAGACCAAAGTTGTGATCCGGCGGACGGCGGTGGCCGTAGTTGTGTCGGCAATTAACACCTACCTCGCCAGCTTCATGACGGTGTACGGTGTAGAGTCGGTAGGTGCCGCCGCGTATGCGGGCGTCTGGGCGTTTGCAGCCCTATGCACGGGCGTGGGACTGGGCGTTGTCGGTGACGGCGTGTGATGATTTGATGTTGCCAAAGCAATCAGCCTTGCGACCTGTTGAATGGCGTTACATTGAAGCTGCCTGGGGGATGGGGCCGGGGGTTCGGGTTGGCGAGACAGGTATCACGCCGATGTAAGATGGATGAATTGGGATGAAACGAGTTTAGGTCCCAGGGCAGAGGAGGCGTTGTAAACGACATCAGTATGGTGCGGGCAGGCCGGGAGGTGTTTTCTTTTTCGATTTGGTTCTTATCTGGTTTGGTCATTCGGTTTCGACTTAACCCCATGATGACTCTTGGCTACTCGGGAATGAGGCTTACCAGGGTTGTCTCCGTCATCTGGAGGAGAGGAGCATAGGGAGGGGACTGGCGTCTAGACACTTTACCTTTTTTCGTCGTCTTTTATTCACCATATATAGTTACAAATGTAACATAGCTAATGATGCAGAGAATCTTTCTTGACTGGGTGCTCGCTATCAATGTCGTGTACGGATTTAGAAACCATGGCGGCATGTCCCAGTGGCCGTTGGAATAATGACCCGAGGGAAATCACGGGTAAGAGAGGATGATGACCCATTCATCGATCGAGGGCAGCATCACTGAGCCCCCGGAAGCCTGATTCGCCAAGAGTGTGTGGGTGGGGGGATTGAACAGGCATGCTGGGCGCGCTGTGCATGACCCCGGTCGTTTTGGCGTTGATCTCCATGTGGTTTTTAAGACAAGCCCTGCCTGGCATGCCTGGAAATGCTCAAGGCAGCCGTGGGTGCAAGGCAGAGAGAGGGTTATGGCTATAGGCGGTGTTTTGGAGGTGAGCGTGACCCGAGATACAGAGTTTTTAGGAATGTGTAAGTGAGTGACGTTTTGGGTGTTGGCGCGGCATGCTTTGGGACGAGGTGAAACAAATTTAGAAGTTTCGCCAAGACTCGACCGGGTGGCTTGCTTGAGCTTGAAAGGCGGCTGCCGTAGGGCTGGGAAAGTGTGGGAGAGGTGCAGTTGTCAGGCGTCTTGATTCGGGCTCTGGCTTTGCTGGTGTGGGTGTCATTGGGAGGGGAGCATGATGGCAGAGATGTTCCGACCGACGGATACGGAGGGGGACAGGCGCGAGAGAGTCAGTGGTGCATTAGACCAAAAGCATGCGCAGGTTTAGCGCGTCGATAGTAACAAAAAAAAAGGAAACAAGAAAAAAAGATGGAGTGAGATGGTTCCATCCAAGATGCAAACGCCCCGGGCGGGCTTGCGGCTGTGTGTGGAGAGTGGACCATTCCGACGGGGCACTTTGCCCAACCAGAGGCAACTCGCAGCTGCGTGACATACAATCCAGGCGCCTGGTAATTGTGCAGAGGCAGAGAGCGCGGCAGCAGGGCAATGGAGGAGGGGGGGAAGGGCTGCAACTGCTGCTGACTCGCATGGGTTGTGTCGAGAGTTGTCAACAGAGCCCTCTGCCTAATTGGGTGAGCGCAAACTTGGTTTTGCTTCACTCGCGCACTCACGCTACGCGGGACACTGCAACTGCGCCCCTTGAGGGAGGAGTCAAGAATCCCTGCCGCGCTGTCTGGAAACCCAGCTTTTGCCCGTTTCTGCCCCGGCATGGACCCGTGTTCCGCTAGCCAGCCGCACCTTCATTAGGCAATGACAGCTCCGGCAAGCAGGCACTTACAAGCACTCACCGGCGCGGGCACAGGGCGAGCTGTACGGCCACACTCAACCCTCCCCCCCTCGTCCTACCTGTTCAACGAGGCGTCCAGGCCAAGAACCAGTCAGTCCTTTTTAGTGGGGGACCTGAGGCCATCTTTAGCCATGCAATTGGACGCGCTGTCCGTTGGCTATGCCTTGCCCGTGTGGCCGGATGTCTGGCTGTGGGTGGGCGTGTGCCTATCCCTAGACGCAAGCGCGAGTTGATGGGTGCAAGTGTATGTCGAGGCTGCCTTGCCCCTTGCTCGCTTTTCTTGTCCTACAATATGCTTTCCTCTAGGCCTAGCAATGTCCCTCTGGCGCCTAGAGAGCGCGCAGATGACGGAATAGCTTTGGAAGTCGGCTCGTCGAGATGGGGGGCGCTAGACCTAGATATGAAATCGCCTTGTCGTGAACCAGGTTTAACATTAACGACCCATCTCGGGGCTCCAGAATTTTATTGCTTTGTCTTCCAAAGTGGAAAGCTCCACGAGAGAGATCCCCGCAAACAGGGCGGTCGAGAAGTTTTCCCTTTCGTCCTGTCTTGCCTCGTTGCCCGTTCTTGCATACAATGCCTCACTATGTCCCTGGCATGGTGACAAGGTAAAGGGTCTCGTGCCTATTCCGATGTGAGTAATGTGTGGCTCTGGTTCTTCGAGGTGAGCCTTATGGCTGAGCTACTGCAGTTCGCACACAGGGACTGGGGCCGTTGTTGTCATGGGATAAGAATCAAGTATAAGATAGACTTGGTTCTCCTGAGGATGCCATTCTACATCAAACACTCAAAGATATTCAGGTCAGCACAAGCGCTCTGAGCCAACACACATAGCAACAACAACAACCTTTCAGAAATCAACTCTTATACTATCAGACTACATACAAGACCAACATGTCTTACTGTTACACTTCAAGCGCCCCCGTCTTCACCCAGTCCAGAAGCATTCGAAGTGACCACCAGATCGACTTGCAGGGACCCATTGAGGTTGTCGGCTCTGTCAAGTCCGGCAGTCACATCAACCTCATTGGAGACGTTGTTGTCAGGGAGAAGATCGATGCTTATGGAGACATTGGTGTGAATGGCAGTGTGAGCTGCGAGTATGTCGAAACCTACATTCCTCTTCGTCCAACTTCACACGCTAACTGTGGCTTCTAGTGGAAAGATCAAAGCTTACGGAAACATCATTGTCGTTGGTTACTTGGTTGCCAAGTCAGTATTCACCCATTCCAAGTTGAATGAAAAAAAAGAGCGTCCTAGCTGACATCCTCGCAGTGACAAGATCAAGGGAACTGGCAAACTCAAGATTGAGGGAACCATGGAAGGAACAGACTTGGAGATTTACGGAAACGTCAGCATCACCGGTTACCTGTATGTATTACGCAAGCCTCTTGATGCCTCGGAGATTGTGTGCTGACCATGTGCCATTAGGAAGTGCAGAAGACTGGTTGTCTACGGATCGCTGACACTCATCGGCCGCGACTCTGGGTACTACGCGGCCGAGTCCGAGCAGGTCGCGGGGGCCGTCGTCATGAGAGAACAGGCGGCAGACTGGGACTGGTAACCTGGCATAGAGAGGCCAGTGCGAATTTTCTTTTTTTTTTTTTTTGTGAGGGAATTTAGGGAGACATTGTTAGACTCGGACGAGGCAGATTGGCCAGGACCCCAATTCATTTTCATGAGGCGGTATGACTCAGGAAGCATTGTATTACGACAAACGGCAGGATTGTTAGATTAACACGGGACAAGGCGTCATGGTTGGATAGATGAGCCGTTTGGCTCTATTGTATAGCAAGAATCTCGACATGTTTGAAATTTGCAATTTTGCCTTGCTGAAGCAGATAGCACAGATTGAGTCTCCACCTCTGGGCTGAATTATGACGATGCGGGGATGCTACTGAGAGATGGGGGCCGGATCGACTGTCATGGTCTAAACTGAACCCCTGCTCATGACGGGGTTTCGGGAGAATTTTCCAGGCACGTAAAAAAGTATGACACTATGGATTAACGCACACCGAGCTTCGCTTGCTGACGGGGTGGTCTGTGTCGAATCCTCAGAGCACCACCCGTGGAGACTGCCAACGGAGATTGTTGCTGGGTTGGGGTTAGGCAACGTCCACTTTCTGGCTCTGGGCGATGCCACACGAATGAAACAAATAATTATTAGATCTGTTTGTCTTAGGTCTAAATAAATAGGAATATAAAAAATATCCAGAAGGAAGGGGACCGACCAAAGGGAGTGCCTTTAGCTGTTGGTTTTGGTGGTAAAGCAGCTGTGGAGGCGGCTCGGTGAGCATTTGACATCCTACGTTTTTTGTCCCCTGCTTGACCGTAGATTTTAACCCAAAATGGGTGGTGAGCACATTGGAGTAAGGTTGAGGTTGAGAGGGGGGAAAAATTGAGTCAAGGAGAAAAGGGAAAACAGAAAAAAGAGCTGGCTGGATCAGAAACAAAACATCCAAATAAATCCCAACAGATGAGGATGCATGGTTACATGAGTGCACCATCACAATCGGATGACGGCAGTCCTGACCATTCACGCGGAACACGGTCCTCAGCTGCCCTGTGAATCAACTCTGGGTTGTTGCGGCTGTGAATACTCGAATAATCGCGTGTCTTCACGTAGCATTGGCCAAGGCTTGGTCCAGGCTTTATCAAACATGGCCAACTAATAATAACATATGGTGTCGTAAAAAGATTGGATGGGATCATGCCCCCCATCGCAGGCCAAGGACTCGCCAGGGTGTGCAGCTCGATACAGGATGGACGACATCCCATTTATCACATGACCTACATGCCAGCGGTTGTCAAGGTTCCCACGCCTGTGACACCACCACCTTAGTAACCGTTCAGGACTGCCTCCTACTTCTCCTCCTCCTCCTCCAGCTAGACTTTACTTTCCACCTACATCTCTCTTGCACCTCGCCTGCATCTTTTACCCTTGTTTTCTTGCGTACCGCTTCTATTCAATTTTTTCCCGGCCTCGCCCCCCAATTGCCCATCATGTCTCGCAGATTCCTTGTTGGTGGTAACTTCAAGATGTAAGCTCCCCACCATGCTATGCTCAGACCATAGCTCCCCCTCCACCCTAGAATTGAAGCAAAAAGCCTCACGATGTGATGTCTGCCAACATGCGCTCACAATTTCTCTTCGCGCAGGAACGGCTCTACGGAGCAGATTCGGGAGATCATCGATGGCATCAACCACTTCTCCAACCGCGACCACGACACTGGTATGTACATTGATGCCCGGAGCTCCCAGTACCCCGCCATCGCGCAGCCCCAAAAACGGGGTGGTGAACCCCTCATGTCATCCCAACCCCTCCTCGCCGCTTTCCATTCACCTCCATACTTTTTCGCTATGCGCCTTTAAAATGCGCTAACATTGATCGCAGAGGTCGTCGTTGCCCCTCCTTACCTTTACCTCAGGGAGGTCCGTGAGAGACTTCCCTCGGACATCGAGGTTGCCGCTCAGAACGTCTCCGACAAGCCCAATGGCGCTCTGACTGGCGAGATCTCTGCCGATATGCTTATCGACAGCAACATCCACTGGGTCATCCTCGGTCACTCTGAGCGCCGCACTCTCCTCGGCGAGACTGACGAGATTGTCACCGCCAAGACCAAGAACGCCGTCGACAAGGGCCTGAAGGTCATCTGGTGCTGCGGAGAGTCTCTCGAGGTCCGTGAGGCCGGCAAGACCAACGAGGTTGTTACCAAGCAGCTCGAGAGCCTCAAGTCCAAGCTTGAGCCCAAGGACTGGAAGAAGATTGTCATTGCCTACGAGCCCATCTGGGCCATTGGCACTGGCAAGGTCGCCACCACTGAGCAGGCCCAGGAGGTCCACAAGGTCATCCGCAACTTCCTTCGCGAGATCGGCTCTCAGATCGCTGACGAGACCCGCATTCTCTACGGAGGCAGTGTCAGCGACAAGAACTGTGTCGAGCTCGGCAAGGAGAACGACATTGACGGTTTCCTCGTCGGTGGTGCTTCCCTTAAGCCCGCTTGTAAGTCTCCATTGCCTATACTAAACCTTTTTGTGATCAGCCATTGACCTTTCCCCCTCTAGTCCACGACATTATCAACGCCAAGGTCGGCAACTAGAAAGACATTGTCAATCTTGAAGGAATTGGAAAAGTGCAGATAGATGATGCTTGGACAAAGAAATAACCAAATATTAATACCCAAAAACATTTACAATTGATCCTGATTTACTGATAAGCCAAACAAACCCGCACTCTTGACTCCATTGTTTGAATACAAGTGGTTCGGCCACACAATATCAAGCCCAGATGCATTCTTTACTCCCAGGGTCCCTCTGGTGCCCAGTACCTGGATATGAGACCCGAGCCTCCGCTAATGATGTTTTAACCGAGACCCTTTCTTGGATGCAAGCAGCTCATTCACGACTTTACTTCGCAAATTCCCAGGTTCCTCGGTAGACGATGGAAATGCCGGCATGGCCATTGCGATCGGTAATGTGATGGCATTTGGCGCTCGGGACCGGGAAGTCTCGGCTGTAGACCCCGATGCCGACGAGTATCTTCCGTAGCACGGCTTCAGAGCACAGGGATATATTGGACACTTCATTCTATTCCGATGTCAATGCATTATCTTCGGCTCACCGCTAACTACTGCGACAATGCAATTGGTTGAATGAGGGGCTCAATGAGGGAATTGGATTGAATCACGATGCAATTATGTGATGGCATGCCACTATGATGCGGCTATCACAAACATTGTAGGAGAGGATCGGCCCTTTTTTTGGGTCACCCGTTTGGCGCTCTGGAGGCACCTGTCAGTGAGTGTACCCACAAAATATGCAGGCAAACATGTTTGAGTGCATTTCTAGGCGACTCATGTTGTTTAAGTGCGCGACGTTCCGGGTGGTACCTGTAGTTGGTGGCATGGAATCGCGCAAAGTCGGAATATTTGTCGGAGGGAACTTGTACCTGTTCTCGGACAACGATAAAACAGAGTTGGCGATCAATGATAAACTGCAGAGTTTGTCGTCGGAAAAAAAGAGCGACCATCTAGATCCCGAGCTGTTGGCGCAAGCTACCAGAAGCTTTCCTTGAAAATGCATGGATCGACGCTAACGAGCTTGGAGGATGCAAGTCCTTGACAAGAAAATAAGATATATAAGATCTCTCTAGATCAGACCAGCCAGAGAAAGCAGGGGCTGTTGAACAAGTATAAACATTAGACTACCATATGCGAGCTCTGATTCCCTCATAAAGGAAAGAACCTAGTTAGCGAATTGGCATGATACTGGGTAAACCAGATCCCGGATCTGAAAGCGACTAGGCAAACCAGCTTTGCTGAGGCCATGGCCATTGTATTGAGTAAGCCAGCAATGGATGTTCTGGGCATTTTTGAAGAGACAGTATCTACATCTACAAGTTCATATGTATTGCAAATGGATTCTAATATTAGTAATATAATTCGACCAAGATGAGTTGTTCTTCCCATTTTCCTTCATTGAATTTTCTTTGCATCTATGTGCCAACTGGTCGGAGGCTGACCTAGGGGTCACATGATCTGTCATATGGTACGTCCCCCTCATGAGTGCACGGACCATCACTGTGCCTGGCTCAGCTCGGGAACCAGGGACGCGCTTGAGATCCGCAGAAGCTGCGCGCTGCCAGCGACGCTGCCCACGTCGCACCTCGACTTGCACTTTGTGATACGCATGATTCAGCAACGCGTTTCGCCGCGCGGCACAAGGCTGAAAGATGACAGAAAACATGACGGCGGCTCCCGACGCCTCCAGCATTCCACATGAGGCGACCGCGCCAGCGCCCACGCCCACGCCCACATTCGCACCCGCGCCCGCACCAGCATCGGAAGCAGTCGATTCCGTCATGGAGACAGTCTCTCCCAAAAACAAGACCTCGATGGCGCACACCAACCCCAAGTCGCTCGGTAACAGCCTTGCGTCCCTCGATTCTCGCGCAGACCCGGATGCCCAGACCACCGTCACCGATTTCCTTGACTTTACGGAATATCTGCCGTCCGACATTGTGCGCTCCTTGACCCTCATCGGCAAGCTTGACCAGAGCTATTCGGACGCCTCCCACAAACTCCATGATCTCACGACGCAATGGGGCCAGCTCCCCGGAATCCCCGCTGATGAGCGGCCTGGGCCTGTCCAGCTCAGGGCTAAAATCTCGGAGCATCTGGACCAAGCCCTCGACTCTCGAATTTATGCTCACTCCGAAGCCGTGAGGATGTCGGAGAATGTCCACCGACACTATAACAAAGCCAAGGTCTTGCTGGCGAAGCTGCAGACCATGATGGAAAACTATCCAAAAGACGAGCCAACGAGCCCGGCTGCTCCCAAATCACCACAGAATGTGCGAGCCAAGGTCGGGGTTCGGGCTAGCGGCGAGGGGGGTCAAAAGGCCAAACGACAACAGGTTCCTCGGATAATAGTCCCAGGCGAAGTTCTGGCGCCGTATGATCTCGAGTATGATACCTTTACCGATGACAGCGACGTGAGCTCCGATGAAGAGTCTGATACTCCGGCGCCGAACCACCGAACGCCGGCATCTCAGCCCCGAATCAAGATTGTGAACAGCAAGCCTCACAAGACTCCAAGCCGCCTTGCACGCCCTGTTTCATATCCCACGCCAGCTCTGAGCGCGGCCGCTGCTGCCAATGCTGCAGCGTTGTTGAACCCACCACCGGAGAATGCCGTGATAGGAAGTCCCGATGCGCCATGGTTGCAACTCACGCAATATGAGCTCGCCAAATTGCGCAAGCGTATGAAAAAGAATGCGACATGGACTCCCAGCGAGACTATGATTGCTCGAGAACTAAAGGCTTTGGGCCGTGGTCCGGATGCGTACCGGGAAGCCAAGAAGAAGGCAGAGGACGAAGGCAAGTCTTTTTCGCCAACCGTTCCAACCCCTGTGGTTGATGAAGAGTCTGGAACCCAACAGCTGCCCGCGGGGGCGATTAGCGTTGACACACTGGCCGCCGATGACGTCCCTACTAGTAATAGGGGAATGAAACTGAACGAGGCTAAGAAGTTGAAACGGGAGGCACTCGCGAAACAAGCGGCTGAGGAGGCTGAAGAATCAGCGAGGAAGATGGCGGAGGCAGCTAAGCTGTTCCTTGGCAGCAACGGAAACAAGCAGGGCGCTGCTTCTGAAGCCACCCCTAAAGACTCTGCGCAAAAAGGAGGCAAGTCAAGAACCACATCACGGTCTACAAAAAGAAAAAGGGATTCAGAACCCGAAGCAGTCGCAGAGACACAAGAACCGGTAGAACCACCCACACCTCGACCCCAACCGAAGCGTACAAAGATGGAGACGCCTGTCCCTCCTCCTCAACACCCCCCTCTCATCCACAGCAAAGTACCAACCCCAGAAAACCCTTCTTCCTCGACCTCGCTATCAACACCCGTGGAACCCACAGCGGTGCCACACCTTGAAACCCCCGTCCCCATTCCCATCCTACCCCAAGGCTCGTCCATGGCCAGTCGGGCTGCAACGTCCCCTACCCCCAGTGCGACTAATACCAGCACAGTGACCGCTTCCATTCCCGTCAAGCTGCCCCCAGCTGAGACTCCCGTCCCGCTCCCTATACCAGAGCGACGCAAATCATCCACTCCGGTGTTGCCTCCGGTACGGGAGACGCCATCCCGCGAGACAAGGCGAGAGACGCGCGGCGATGCGGCAAAGCGTACGCAGCAACCAACGCCATCTGTTGTCGAGCCTTTCCTACCTCCCTTCCTCGGCTCTGATCCTATTATTAAGCAATCCTCCTCTCGAGCAGCTACTCCCGGGACAACGCCTGGGCCGGAGAGCGGCGCCCCTCGTCGGCCAAGCTCACGGGGCAAAGCTATGAGCCAAGAGCCACAACTCTCGTTGGCCGCAGACCGACCACGGCGCGCAAGCACCGCTCGCAACACACCCGCCCCAGAGCCGCGACCGGCCAAGAGGCCGAAGCGTCCCGCCCCAGGCGTTGTTAGTACCACGAACAGCGGCGGGAGTAGCGCAGTAGGCAAGCGAAAGGCAGCGCCCCGAAAAAAGGCGCGGGCCAGAAAGGACAAGAGCGAGGTTGAAATGGAAGAGGTGGATGATGAAGGAAACCCAATTGATCCTAACGAACCACGGTACTGTTGCTGCAACCGCGTGAGCTTCGGCACCATGATTCAGTGCGACAATGTCGACGTAAGCGCCTCCTCAACCTCAAGCAGACACACAACCAGAAACAAGCAACTAATGACCAAACAGAACTGCAAGCAGGAATGGTTCCATTTAGAGTGTGTGGGGTTATCAGACATTCCAGCACGAACAACCAAGTGGTATTGCCCAGACTGTCGGGTGCTGCTCAATATTGGTGAGAAGGGTGAAGTCAGTGCTCGGGGAGTAAAGATGTAATACTAGGTTCCATCATTGGCAAAGGATATGGGAGTTTTGAGGTGCATTATATCCCGAGGGCGTTTAGAGGACATGCACGTTTATGATTTTTAATTCTTGGGAGGAAATTTGTATGGGATGACTGTGATTTAGGTCCGGCTAGATGTCAAGCAAATGAAGGGATACCCTTGATGACCTGCTACATATGTATGAGTTTGTTCCTGAGATATTTGAACCGTTTAATAAAGATGCTTGCCGTAGCTCCGGCAGTTGCGTCGATCTTTTACCACATCTTCAACATTATTCTATGCACCGTCGCTCGCTTGGGTTTTTTTTAGAGGGGGGATAGAGAGATGGAGGGGTCTAGTTAACACCCATTGAAACAACGGCAACAAGGGTCTGGTGTGGGATATCAGATCTAAATAGTATGATCTACTAGATCAGCCGGCATTGGGTTACATGGGACCATGGATAAATGTTTGTCAGAACGATGATAAGTATAGCGCTTGCCCACAAGGTACGGTTTAAGTAGGCTAGGAAGAAAAAAAAAGTGAGGAGTTCTGAATGGTCGTGACAGACTTTGTGGAGAGAACTTGGTAGGTTGGGTTCATGTGCCGCCCCTCCCAATGACAACTCAACTGCCCCCACTAACCGATTTGGCTCAACTTCTTGTTCTATTGTCATGACCTTCACCTTTCCAAGAAATATAATATTTTTCTTCCCCTTGCCTGCTAGATCTTGCATAATGGAGCAACCGGCAACTTTTTCTATCCCATTTCACCTTCGGGACCAGGGTAGGCAGGATGTCATGATGATGAACAGCACACTACCGGACAATGTGCCGAGCGCATATAAACCTCTATACCCGGAGCCATATCTCGGGGTGGAAGCTGGCTTGCGCAACTTTTTCACGGGATTTTATCAACTATCTGACAACATGAGAGAAAACGAGAAATGGGTCCAGTGCTTTACGGGAGATGCACATGTTCAAATGGGCGGAGACAAGGCGAGAGGGACAGAGGGTGAGCAAGCATGAACTACACTCTTGAGCCTGAAAGGCTGCCAAAGAGGGGTAGCAGCCCAACTAACACACCATGGCTTGACAGAAATCCGCGCGCTTCGAGGTCGGATGTGGACCATGGTGCAGGAGCGAAAGCACACAGTGTTCAAGGTATTTCCTGGTCAGTTTTCTGGGGCACAGGGCGAGCCGGAGTGCATGCTGCTTGGGTCCGCCAGTTTTCGGACTCGAGACGGGAGGACGTTCGGGGCGTCCTGGTCAGCGCACGCAACGCTGAGGAGCGTGAACGGGGAGTGGAGGATTGCGCGCTATCAGATGTGGGGGCAGAACGAATACTAGCATTTGCGGAAATGGTGTAACAATTCATCAATCGAGTCTACAAGTGTCAAAGATGCGAGCTCGCCCGTATTGGGGAAGGATCCTGCGTCTCGTCCGTGGTGTCGGAGATGGTCGGGGTTGGTGACGGGAGATCGGGACTGTACGTCATCGCCGGCTTGCGGGATCTGATGCGGGGCGCAGCGTTGTTTGGGGATGGCCATGCGGGGGCAGCCGATGGAGGTCCGATCAGCCGTCGAATGAATGGGTGCTCGACTGCCACGATGGCTCGATAAAGACGGGCGCAGGGGGGGAGGAAAGGGAAAAGAAGAGCTCCATTCCCGATTCCCGCACAGAGGCATTGGGGCCGTGGGTTGGTTAACAACACCCGGGGGTCGTCATGGTGCCGATGATCGTTTTGGGTCAACGGACAGCAACGGCGCTTGAGGGTTCCATGTGGCCGCCCACGTCCCGTTGACGATACGTGTGTTACCCGAGTGCCACGGGTAGATGAGCATCGAATCTTCTATCCACGGTAAAGTTTGCGCGCCTGCGCGAAGCTGCCTTGTTCTTATCAATGTCGATGACGACTTCTTTTTTCGCTCTTGCGAAATGGGAGGCGAGAGAGACAAATAGATGGCGTCGGGGGGCATGGCTCACCTGACCCACGGTCACGGCACACACTTGGAGGCATCAGGTGGCTAGGAACAAGATGATGGATGGATGGAATCTTAAATGGGCAGTCCACATTCGGATTCAGGCGCGACGGCTCTACTCTAAACTGAGTAAGTTACCCTCCCTTTCGATGCACATCTACCAAGAGCAGCCTTAACTGGGGCCGTGGAAAACGGTCGGCGCCTCGTCGCCGTGCTCCGATGGGGGTGGGAGAGAGGGAGGGAAGAGGGGAGGGGGAACAACACGCTGTATAGTCGGCCTCCTAGCTCTATCTGCGCAAATTAAGGCCGGCGTGTGGTTCATGTCATGCACCCAGCGATAAACCCCATGGCCCGGCTCTCAAAAGACCCAGATAAAGGGAGGCTGACCGAAGGCGGGAAAAACAAAGCCCAAAAGGCCTCTTTGTCACGCTCTTTTCGGTTCTGGTCCCTTCCACGACTTCGAAACCTTACCCCCGCTTACAACAAAACACCCGGACGTGTAAATGTCCCCGAGACGCTCAGAGGCGACCCGGCGCTGGCTGGGACAAAGATTGCATGCGCCCTTGCCGCCCCAGCGCGCAGTGTCTGGCCTGATTCGTGCTCGCAGAGACGTTCGGGAAGCGGTGTTGATAATGCTTGTCGGGCGGCCGAGGTTGGAACGAAGTCGAGCCGTTTTTGGGTTCAATGTGCCTGGCATGAGGGATGCGGGCTGGGCTGGGCTGGCTGAACTTGGTCTGGATGCTAAGCGGTGCAGATCCGGCTCGCCACGACTTATTACAAGCTGGGTTGACTGCTGCGTCCCTGGCCCTTTGGTTTCCCAGAATAACAACGAGAAACCATGTATATAATACCACAACTGATGTCACTCGCTCTGTAAGAGTGATGATGTCGGCTTGACCCCACCGCTTCACCACTGCCTCATGCTCTGTGTGCCTCATGTCCTCCCTCTCGCCGTCATCATACCTGCCAGGTCTGGGGAGTGAGGCAACTGACGCCTAGGTACCAACTGTTATCGACTGGCCCGGCGCGTTATCGCTCAAAGCACACGCCCCCCTAATCCCCCCTCCTCAGCAGACCGACCCTCCCCCACTGTAGCACCTCATTCCCAGCAACCGCGAGCCCACTGAGCCACCTGCCAGCTAGCGTCATCCAGGCCGCTCCAGCGGCGCATGTGGTCCCCCTGCCACGGTGGCCGGGAGAGTCACTTGCCGGTACCTGGTCGCGAGAGCCCAGAGCCTGCTCCATCATATCTCACGCCGGCGACGTCCACGTTCACCGGCTGCCGCCAGTAACACGTAGGTACCCCAGCACACCTCTCCGGTCCTGTGGTGGGGAGCTTCCCTGTCCTGCTCCGGCCCATCCCCCAGCCCAGGTCCCAGGGTACCTACGTCTACATCATCGCATCCCGCGCCCGCGCCGCGCCTCGGGCTAGCAGGGCCCAGCGGTCCCCTCCAGCTCTCTCAACACTCCCCCGTCGCTTCGCATCTCATTCATTGCTCTTCAACATCTCCAAACCGTGCACGACTCTACGATACCAAGCTTCAAACCAGCGTCTTTCTCTTTCTCTAGATCCATCTTGATTGTTATTTTTCCTTCTTCTTTATCATCACCAATAGACTCCCGCGACGAAGCTGGCTGCGCCGCTCAACAACACACCCCGCTCCTTCGTAACCTGCCTATCGGTACCTGCCACCTCCCTGAGGTGCTAATCAACGGAACCCCTCCGTCCCCTGTGCAATCGCTCGCTCCGTCATATCAATCAACACCCAGACTCGACCCGAAAACGATACAGAATAATACTATTTGCGTCGCCTCGATTGCTCGAACTGACGCCTGCTATATTTTTTTTCTCTCCTTTGCAGGATTTTAATACCATTTACACGTTCTGCGGAAACGCGAACGCTTCCAGGGGCAGGAAACTGCTCCGAACCATCGCCCAAACACCAGCTGAATGCCCTGTACGTTGGTACCTGTCCGATCTTCACCCCTCCACCCTCCACCTGCTCCCGCGCCGGTCCCTCATCCACCTTCCTGGATCCATCTGAATGGCAAGCTAACCATGACTCTGCGAACAGCCTCCAAGAAGGACAGGAAGCATGCCAAAGAAAATGGCGGTATCGCCGCTGCCGTGACGAAGCAGACAGCTGGCAAGTTCGCGTGAGTTGCCCCCTCGCGGTCTGGCCGCATGACTCCTCGCTTGTCACCCTAGTATAGTATGACTGAACCCGCTCAGGAGCTCCAACGATAATACCATTCCCAACGCCAACGCCAACACAGGCGGCAGCGGCACGAACAGCAGCAACTCCAAGAGCCCTGCCACCTCGACCGCTTCCTCGCCCCCGGTCGACACGCCGGAAATCAAGCCTTCTTCTGCACCCGACAATGTCAACCCCACCGTGTCTCCTATGCTGGATGCTTTGTCCACTACACCGGTATCTGCAAGCACGGCACCAAGCATGAACAACGACTGGGTCCGCAACGGCCTGGCTGGCTCGCCTGGCAACCTCATCAGCTTGATGGGTGAATCGCCCCCGACCCAGCCTTCGTCCTACGAGGACCCAGGTCGCTTGCATCACGGATGGGCTTCTCATGGGCGTTACATGAGCCCCTCGCCGTCTTCCCTTTCACCGCCCACCAACTTTCGAAGACCTTTAAGCTTTCAGATGGAGGCACAATATCAATCTCCAGATACCCCTCCAAGTATTTCAGGTGCAGCTCTTCGTCGTGGTTCGGTGAACTCGCCATTCCCCGGCTCGCGCATGGGATCGCACCCGCCGCTCCCCCACCAGCCTCAGGCACACTTCTATGGTATTCCCGACATTGACCTCAACGCGGCATCCAACTCCGGAATCAAGGCTGGGGAAAGGGGCTACTTCTTTGGCTTTGATAAGCTCCCAGAGTGCCCTGGTTTCCCAGGCGGCCCAGGCAATGTCGTCATCACGGGATATGAAGGTGGTCTAGATGTTTATTCCGTCGGGAAGAGAGGGTTGGAGCCTGTTGGCAGCCTAAAGGGCCTGCGCGGAGGAGTTCACCATGCTAAAATACTTCCTTGGACAGTAGATGGCGACAAAGGATCTCTCTTCCCTTTGGTTGCGGTGGTTCTCCACGGCCCTGTCCTGCCCTCAGTCTCAGACGCTCATGATGGTGGCCTGGCAAGTCCCAAGCCTGATGGTACTGTTAGTCCTCGATCGGTTCTCTCTAACCAGGACGGCTTCCAAGGACGACAGACCCCATCGATTGATTCTTATCAGACTTCCGTGGAGATCTACTCGCTCAAGACAAACCAGCCCGTCGATGTGCTGTTGCAAGCACCTAAGATCCCGATCAACCCCGAGATCTCCGTTACAAACCCAATATTTAGACCTCCCCCGCCAAGTGGCGCATTCACAATCAAGGCAGATGCTGGCACAATCGTTGTCGCCTCGGGCTTGACTGGTGAATGTTGGGTCTACCTCCAGCTATTGGAGGATCAGAATGGTCACCTATTTACATGCGTTGGCAAGCTCTGGACTGGACTTCAACAGAGCTATCGCGGCGAAGTACCCGAGGAAGCTGATAAAGCACGCGCCTCGCCCGCTCCGCCTCGGTCAAGCCCGCAAACCCCGATCCTCGCTCTCAATGGTCGATGGATCGCCTATTGCCCTTCGACCCCGTCGTCCCAGATCTCCCTGAGGGCACATATGCCTCTGCCCATCCTGGGTAAAGCCCCGGGTCTGTCGAGCATTACTCCGCCGCAGCTCCCCCAGAGCTCAGTCTCGGTTGACCTCCCGATCTCAGACAGCGTTGTCAACAAGATTATGCGTGAGACGACTCAGGAACTGATTCAAGGCGCCAAGTGGGTTGGACAGCAAGGCTTGCAGGCCTGGAACTCGTACTGGAATAAGTCGTCCAGCCCTCAATCGCAGCCTCAGCAGGCTCGCTCACCTCCGCAGCATTGGGTGGGCTCTCGGTCCCCTCACAGCGACCCAACCCAGTTCCCCCCGACACACGGATCGTCTGGCCAAGCCGTGGCAAAAGAGCCTGGCTTGGTATCGATTGTCGATGCTGAGACCCTGACGACCTCGTCCACGGTTCACCCGCTGACAACCTTCGCGACACCGTTGGGATGCAGCTTCTTGTCGTTCAGTCCTTCATCGCTGTCCTTATTCACCGCTAGCAGCAAGGGAGATGTTCAGACGGTGTGGGATCTTTTCCGTATCCAGTATACCAGATCGTCGCCACTGCAGGCGACGGTCGCTCCGAACACCAGCACAGGACCGTTGGTTCGACAGGTTGCCCAGTTTTCGCGCATGACTGTTGCACGAATCGTCGATGTTGCTTGGACCGAGACCCAAGGCGAACGTATTGCAATGGTAACGGAGCGGGGCACTGTCCATCTTTTAGACATGCCGTCAAGTGCATTTATTTGGCCGGCGCCACGTCGTCGCAAGGCCGTTCAGGAGAGCGGAGCTGTTACTCCAGAACAACCCAATTCCGCGGTATCAATTGCTTCGGGGGCTTTTGGTGCCGCATACCATGCGGCGAAGCCTTTTGTTACACGACCTCGCCGCGGTAGCGCAAATATTCCGAATGTAACTGGCAACACTCTCAAAGACTCGGCCGCTATGGGTGGACGAGTCATTGCTGCTAGCATCAGCAGTTCGCTTGGAAAAACCGGCTCGGCTATTAACCAGCTTCGACATACAGGCGAGAACCGTGTCTCGTTGCCACCCAGCCCCTACCTGCCGTCTGCTTCGTGTGTGGCCTGGATCAGAAGCCGCAGACACCAGGCGCTGTTTGTGGCCGGAGATGGTCTTGTGCGAACCTTTTCCTGCAAAACCCGCCGCTCTTCGGTTCAACACGGCAGACGGGTAACACGGGCAAGCCGATATCAGGATTTCAACGTCCCGGCTTTGCCCAACGATTTAGTAGCGCCTGCCGTCCGACAGATGATGGACTTGGGATCTCCCGAGGAGATTCTTGATCTATCAGATCGTGACATGGACGCAGGAAACACGCTCACGCTTAATGCGCGCCCGCGCATGGCCCCGGCGGAATTGGCCATGGAATCTTCCATCCCCCAGGCCGAGATCGAGTCGAGCGCGCCCTATCAACCCTTCCACACCGACAGGAGGGTCACCCTGTGCGAGTACAGTCGAGGCACAGCGGCCCAGTTGGAGGTGGTTTCGGCAATGCTGGCTGAGACAAGCCTGGAAGATGATGGGCCATCATCAAAGAAAAAGAAGAAGAAGGGGCAACCCACAGGAACTGGCGCTCTCCGGGAGGCGCCCAGTGCGGAAGTATGGGCATTTGGTCAGGACATTCCCGCCGTTCGACTGGACATCGGACTGCCGCCGGTGATGGAAGAGGATTTCAGCGGCTCCAGCGATCATCTTGCTCTCCCTCAGTCTGCCATGGAGCGCGTGATGCAGTACGGGGACGAGGAGCAGATTGTGGTGACTACGCGAAGACGACGAGGAGCGCAAGGGAATGGCGCGGGCGAGGACGGATTCTTTGAGGATGATTGTGAGGTCCTCGACTTTGCGGATCAGCGAGTGTGAGAAGTAGGAGATGGATGAGGCGCTTGTATGGGACTTGAGATGTGTGTGTTGATTGGCTTTACTCTCTCCTCTCTGGAGTACCAGGGGATGATTGTTGATTTGCTCGGGCTTCTTTGCGGTCACCTTCTCATGATTTGGTGGTTCATACGAAGCACTGATGGCTTAGTTCATGTTCACTCTTCGCTTCTAGGTCCCGTTGGAGTTGTCTGATTCTGGGCTTGTTGGACACGTTGCTTGTACGGGGAGACACACTCTTTAGGACAGCATTTGTTTAACCGGCCTTTGGGCCTCATTAAATATAGAAACAGATTAGATACCCATTTCTCTGTAGCCAGCTCTTTTTTTAATGTGCCAGGCGACGCATCGCAGGATATGGCGTGAGTATCATCCCACCAGTGGATTGAGGTTTGGGGCTTGATTACTAGGCGGTTCTTCCTGGGTCTAGCATGCCAGGGCCGCGACAATTGATAATATATGTATGATACATCTAACGACATTTAAGGTCGCTTAGTTCTTCTTCTTGGCAGCGGCCTTGGCAGCCTTCTTTCTGTTGCTTCGAATCATAACCATACCAAGGAAGGATCCAACGACAGCGGAGCCCAAGAGGATGATGATGACGGGAATGCGGATGGCCCAGACGCGGGGAGGGAAGAAGTTTTGGAGCGGGTGGTCGTCATCGACAAAGGGCTGTGTGGAAAGTTAGCAAGAAGCGAAACAGCGTGGCCATGGCAATTGCGCGCGCAAAGTAGGCAGCTGTGATCGCATGCCAAACGCCAGGGGGGGAGCACTCTCAACGTACCATAAGAAGGGTCCAGATGGTGTAGTAGAGGAAGACGACGGAAGCGGCCACGAGCATGGCGAGGCCGACGATTTTGTCCAACTGCAGCGATAACGGTTAGCCGGGCCAGATCTTGAGAAGCTTAGGATCGAGGGGTTCGTGGAGGGATGGGCGCGGGGAGCAAGCAGTCGGTCTGTGGGTTCTGGGCGGACAACAGGAAGGATTGATTTACCATTGTTAACGGTGCGTGAGGCGAGCGAATGTCTATGTCGAGAATGAGAAGAGGTGGTTGGAAAGGAGCGTAAGTTGGCAGCAGTGATGGGGGTTGATGTTCCGAACAGACAAGACCACGGGGTACTCTCCAGCCTGTCCAAAATTATGAGAACGCGGTTCAGGAGGTGCTACGTGTAGGTAGTTGCAGGCGGTCCCCTCCTGCATTGTGCGCCACAAGTTTGCGCCACGTATGATGTTAATTTGAGGCGCAATCTAGACCTCGATTTCGGTGGAGTTATGCAGGTATCTTGGTCTCTCTGTATCTCATGAACCAGGTGTCTTTTTTCTCGGCTTTGGGCAGATTAAGTATCACCTTGACCGTAGGTAGTGTATTGTGCTGCTTCCATCAGTTATTTATTGAGCTAATGGTATTGGCCTCTAAGGAACTTGCCAAAACTTATGCCATGTTATGCAGCCGGGTCCATGTATGGTGCTGCGCCACACATTGACGCCACATTCAAAGAACAGCTGTGGCACTTATTGGCCGTGCAACCAACTTTTTTTTTCTTGTCGCCTGCTCTACTGCTACTACTGCCTTGCTCGCGCACCCAGCCCCGAGCTCCTACCAACAGCGACGGCGGGCAAGGATGGTTTTGACTGTCTCGACGACAACCTAACCACTCCACCGTCATCGATTTTCATCATCCGCGTCCATAGTCCATCACAATGATGGCATCCGCCGAGGTCGACATCCCCCGTCGCGAACGCGATCGCGGCGCCCAGCGCGAAGGCGATTCGTACCGCCCCGCCAAGGCAGCGCGCTCTCGTTCGCGAACACCTCCTCCTGCCGCCCCCGTTCGCACCGAGGAGGAGAAGCAGGCTGCTGCAAAGGCTGAATATGAGAAGCTCCTGACTATGCGATCCGGTGGAACATACATCCCCCCCGCTCGCCTGCGCGCCCTCCAGGCCCAGATCACCGACAAGACGAGCAAGGAGTATCAGCGCATGGCTTGGGAGGCGCTCAAGAAGAGTATCAACGGTCTGATTAACAAAGTTAACACTGCCAACATCAAGCATATTGTCCCAGAGCTCTTTGGCGAGAACCTCGTCCGTGGTCGCGGCCTCTTCTGCCGCTCCATCATGAAGGCGCAGGCAGCGAGTTTGCCCTTTACCCCCATCTACGCTGCCATGGCTGCCATTGTCAACACCAAGCTGCCCCAGGTGGGCGAACTGCTCATCAAGCGCCTTGTCATGCAGTTCCGCAAAGGCTTCAAGCGTAACGACAAGGCCGTGTGCCTTTCCTCGACGACGTTCCTTGCCCATCTCATCAACCAGCAAGTTCAGTACGAGATGCTAGCCGGTCAGATCCTCCTCTTGCTTCTGCACAAGCCCACCGACGATAGTGTTGAGATTGCGGTCGGATTCTGTCGCGAGGTTGGACAATACCTGGAGGACATGCAGCCGTCGATTGCCATGGCAGTTTTTGACCAGTTCCGAAACATTCTCCATGAAGCCGACATCGATAAGCGAACACAGTACATGATTGAGGTTTTGTTTCAAGTGCGCAAGGACAAGTTCAAGGACAATCCGGCGGTGAAGGAGGAGCTGGACCTGGTTGAGGAGGAGGATCAGATTACCCACAAGGTCGAGCTCGACGGAGAAATCGATGTGGAGGACCGGCTGAACATCTTCAAGTTCGACCCTGAATGGGAGGAGAATGAGGATAGATACAAGAAGCTCAAGGCTGAGATTCTTGGTGAGGGCAGCGACTACGAAGACGATGATGACGACGAATACGAGAGCTCCGATGAGGAAGAGGAGGACCAGGAAACGAAGGCCATAGAGATCAAGGACCAGTCCAACGCCGACTTGGTCAACTTGCGACGAACCATCTACCTCACCATCATGTCCAGCGCCGACCCCGAAGAAGCTGTCCACAAGCTGATGAAGATCAATCTCCCAGCAGGTCAGGAGCCGGAGCTACCGTCCATGATTGTGGAATGTTGCTCCCAAGAAAAGACATACACCAAGTTTTTTGGATTGATTGGCGAGCGTTTCTCAAAAATCAACCGCTTATGGTGCGACCTATTTGAACAGGCCTTTGCCAAGTACTACGACACCATCCACCGCTACGAGAACAACAAGCTTCGCAATATTGCGATGTTATTTGGCCACATGTTTGCGTCTGATGCTCTGGGCTGGCACTGCCTCTCTGTTATTCATCTAAACGAAGATGAAACAACGTCGAGTAGCCGTATCTTTATCAAGATTCTTTTCCAGAACATTGCTGAGGAGATTGGCATGCCCAAACTCAGAACTCGAATGGCGGATGAGACTCTGCGGCCCAATCTCGAGGGCCTGTTCCCCAAGGACAACCCCCGAAACATTCGATTCTCCATCAACTACTTCACCAGTATCGGAATGGGAGCTCTCACTGAGGAGATGCGAGAGTATCTCCAGAACATGCCCAAACCCGCACTTCCTGCCCCTCCAGCAGCCGATTCGGACTCCGATTCAGTATCAAGCTACTCGTCTTACACCGGGTCATCTTATTCCCGATCACGATCGCGATCCCGCACACCCCGAAAGGATGGTGATCGTGGTAGATCAATGTCGCGAACTCCCTCTCGAAGACGGGCCCGTTCCTACAGCTCATCGCGGTCTAGGTCGAGATCGAGATCCTACACTAGATCTGTTTCTGATCGTGGGCGCGGTGGCTCGTACTCGGCCAGTCCCCGGAGGGGACGCCGCTACAGCAGTGGTAGTGCGTCGAGGTCTCCAGCAGCCCGAGTCGGCCGTGAAAGGTCCCGAAGCGCATCTTATTCATCTCGAAGCCGATCGCGCACTCCTCCAGCTCGACGAGGCCGCGCTCGAAGCGCATCCTATGACTCACAAAGCCGATCACCGTCACCTAATCCCAAGGACCGACAGGCGCGATCGCGAAGCGGTTCGTACGATTCCCGAAATCGGTCTCCTGCGCCTGCAAGGGGGCGAGACAAGTCTCCAGTCGACGCGGCTCCTCGCGGACGAACTGGTCCTGGCTCGAAGCGACGAAACAGCTCCTCTGTCAGCGGTGGTCCACGAGGTAAGGCCAGGCAGTATAGCCGCTCGCCATCGTATGACTCAAGGTCCCCGCCGCCAGCCAGAAATGGCGGACGACGAGAGTCATACTCACGATCACGGAGCCCATCTGTTCGCGGGGATAGGTCGCCAAGTCCTGCGCCTGCAAAGAGGAGACGGTACAGCGACAGCGTTTCGCGATCGCCACCTCCAGTGAAGCGTGGCCGACGAGGCAGTTGAATAATTCAGACAAAAGGGAAAGATGGAAACGTTCAGGGGGCCAGGAATGATCTGTCATTTATCTCAACATAGATTGGGTTTGTTGGGCAATGGTGGGAGTTTGTAATATCAGCGAGGAATTGACAAAATAAATATAAAAGCTGTTTATGCCCATTTATTTTAGTTTATTCGTGAGGTCTGATGCTCCCAATGCCTGCTCTCGTGAAATTTTGAGGAAGGATGAAGGATGTCGGCTTATAGCATTCTCTCATGGCCATGACATAAAGAGATGTGGGAGATTCTTGCGCGAGGTATTCTTGGTGTTACGAACAATGGATTTGCTTTCTGGGACGGTGGTCATGGTTGTTCCCGCTTATATCTGGAAATTGACGCACCACTCTCCAACGGCAACAAAGCAATTTGGCGCAGTGGAAGCGCGGTATGTCACACTCACTATCATTACTAAAAAACAATCAACTGACTCATCCAAGCCGGGCTCATAACCCGGAGGTCGCACGATCGAAACGTGCAATTGCTAGCACATTCTTTTTTTTTTCTTTTAATTTTTTTTCGAACTTCATTTGTCTTGGCTTTGTTTGTATTTCGCCCACTTTATTCTTTTTTTTTTAGTTGTTAGTGATGGTATACACGGTCATGTTTGAAGGCAAAGTGCGGCGGGGTGTTGCTGCCTAGGTACTCGCAGTAGACAGGAGGCCAGTAGTTATGCGCAGGCGACCTCCCACGGCTCATATAGATATTCATTCCAAGTTCCTCTTTTTGTTTCTCAACCCTTTTTTTCATCCATTCAATCAACGCATTGTTGCTGCATGTTCCACGTCAGCAGGCCAGGCGGTAGGCCTCCAACATAGGTCGCATGTATACGAAGGCAACTAAGCAGCAAGCTTCCAATTACAGCACTCGACTTTTTTTTCTGGCAGTATATTTCATTGTGAATTTCCCGCCGTGTCCGTCACATTGCGAATAACCCCCGGTCCTTATTGGAGCAAATACTATCATGATGTCATTCAATTTTTGGAAAGACGATCATATCCTGGGCATCGTTTATGCGATACTGAAATGGTTTGCGAGGTTCAGAAGAAAATTAGAGATATCCCATTTAGGTTTGCCTTTTCTACTCTCGCAGCGCCCCCCAAACAGTTGACAGGACAAACAGCTATTCAATCATAGACCAAGACTTGCAAATAACCAGATGTTGTGTCCACCATTGATTTGGCATCGCGATGCAGTCTTTATTTGTTGGCTGTCATTTGAGGCCGTGGCCAAGCGTAATGGCCCAGGTTGTTGGTTGGTTGGCAGGTGGTCAGACTGGCAGCCAGCCGTCTGCAAAGTGTACAAAGGGGTGGGATGGCCGCATTCGTATGAGGGGCAACCGCGTTTGCTCTCCATTCACATGTTTGCACCTTGCGCCTCCGCCAATGATCCGGAGCAATCAGCTGTTTCGTTCCGCTCTTAGCCGTTTGACCAAATCATCACCAGCCCGGCCTCTCACTTCTGCCCCCTCCTCGAAGACAGATATATAAGGCACAAGCACAGCGCAGCCATGGCGGATCCCAACGACAGCGTCGACGACATTCCCTCAGATTCCTTGTCCATGTCCTCAGAACTTCCCGAGCAAGAAGATATGCTCGGCCCGCAGAACCAAAACGAACAAAACGCCCAAGGGGGTAGCTACTTTGGCCAGGTGAGATAGCTTGCAGATGCGAAACTGGGCGCGACATGCCGCCGGCTAACGCAGTCGTATACAGGCCCGCGATTGGGTCGGCGCTCATCCCATCCAAGCCGCCGGCTTTGGCACCGTGGCCGCCATCGCTGTGGTTCCAGCTCTGGTGGCGGGGCCAGCTCTCGCTGCCACCGGGTTTGGTGCAAATGGAATAATTGCAGGTTCGTGCTCCACCAGGAAGAGACGCCCATTGTTTCCCAGTGCTGACAAGGACACAGGTTCTGCCGCTGCAGGCGCCCAGAGTAGCGTTGGAAGCGTTGTGGCCCCCAGCCTGTTTGCTACTCTGCAGAGCGCCGGGGCTGGCGGGTATGGCGTGGCTGCTGTTCACTCGGTAGTGTCTGCGGCCGCTGTTGGGACCGGGAGCGTCGGGGCATTGTTTTCGCGATTTATGGGGAGAAGCAAAGATGGAGAACCTAGGGACGGCGGCTCGGCGGGAGCGTCAGAGGATGGAGGGGGTGATGGCTCCAACGATGGGCCTGGAGGCCGCGCCGAGAAGGCCCAGGACGACGGCCCGCAAAGCCACGCTGACAAGGCCGAGGGCAAGGCTGAGAATTCTGCACACCAGTCTAGTCCCAAGGCTCACCTGTAATCATTCACAACAAGCATGTATTGTACCAGGCATGATATAGTTAGTAGCCCCCCGGAGGCGGAGCGGGGCCAAGCTCCGAGTGTGGGGCGGCGGCAGGCCGGGGCTCGTTGCGGGAGCTCGGGCGAGATGGAGAACAAACAGCAAACTACGATTTCCTGCTCAAGCGAGACATGTAAAAACATGGCGTGCTCTCCCCTTTGTGTGCTTGTGTTTGCGGCCCCGACTGCACGATTCATGAACCGGGTGGCAGCCTAAAACAGGTGCCCGATGCAGTGGCGAAGTAGGCTGCATGCGATGCGACCCGCGGTTGGTCGCTTGCTACCAACAGTCTCGCGTGTTAATGCATCTGTGCCGCTACTCTCTCTCCCCGGATCTCTGGCGATATCCAATGAGCTCGTATCGTCCCCTCATGCCATAAAAGCCAGGAGCTCCACGGAGCCTTCTGCTATCTGCTCTCGGCAGCTTGCAGTTGCTCCTCGTCGTCGTCCTTTATCCTTTGCTGCTCTTCCATCTTACACGTTTCATCGTCGTTGCCGTCACCCGTCATCATGACCTCCAACAAGAAGAAGAAAGGGGGCTCCAAGAGCAACAAGAGCCCTACCACGACGGACGAAAAACCGTGTCGCCAGTTTAAGGACAATGGCACCTGTTCCTACGGGGACAGCTGCAAGTTTGCCCATCCCCAGGGCAACTCCTCCTCCTCCTTCTCGTCGTCGTCGTCTCCGCCCTCACAGGAAACGCGAGACGAAGGCGTTCCCCTCGAGCCCATTGATGCGTTTTTCGCACGGTATCCTACCTTCAACTTCCAGCGGAACAGCTCCTTCTGGGACCAGTTCCGCCAACTGATGCGGCACATGAACTGGGGCGGTAGAGAAAACGGGAAAAAAAGAGATGCTGCAAAGGCGCAGTTCCAGACAGCAATGGTGGAGCAGTTCAACTACGCCTACGGCACTGACGACAAGAGCCTCGAGGCCTGGCAGAGACTGTGTAGAATCCTCGGCATCGGCGAGCCCACCACGGTGAAGGAGGCTCGCAAGGTACGTTGTTCCAGCACCAGCTCGCTCCTTTAACACCCCTTCTCCCCTTTTTTTCTCCTATCTTCTTCCTGCCCGTGATGCAGCATACTGATAGATACGGCGATTCTTAGCTTGTACAACGCACGCACGTGAACCTGTGTGACCTGACGGAGCACCCCGTGACGGGCAAAAAGGTCAGAATCTTCCCCTCCGTGCACACGCTGCGAGAGTACACCATCGGCACGGGCAAGATCTTCCCCAAGAACGACGCCAAGTCGGGCGGCCTGCTCAAGAAGCTGCTCCGCGAGATCATCCACGTATCACCGGGCAGCGGCCAGCAGCAGCAGCGGCTTCCGTTGGAACCGCCCAAGAAGAAGCCCCAGCTGCCGATTGAACAACCAGGGGAGCAGCCCAAGCAAGAAAAGAAGAAGAAGAAGAAGAAGAAGAAGTGGATGAAGAATAAGCTGCAGAAGCAGGCGCAGGCGCAACCGCAGGCAAAGAGTTCCATCAAAAGAACCGACTCAGGGGTTGACATAGGTGATTTGTTGCTGCTGAACGGTGTCGCGTACTACTGCCCCGACATTGAAACGTCCGAGACGTCCAGTACCACGGTTACACCTTTTATCATATCTCGATAAGTCGCCCCTCCATTCCCTGACATTATTGGAATAAACACATCCCATACACTCTGGGAAAATACACATGTGTTTTCTTTTTCTTTTTTTTTTTTCAACAAGATTCCTTCCTTTTGCACCGTTCCATGTCCGGTCAGCTGTGAACAATCAAGCTGGCTTGATTCTAGTGTATCTACAGCCTGGAGAATGATCGGTCGGGGCCATTATACAAATGACGAGTCACTGCATGTTCAATAGAGCAACACCAATAAAGCCCCAGATAGTCTTAGCAATGCCACCCTGTTTTGTTTATTTGCATCAGCAATCATATTTTGTCCCATTTTTGCGCAGTCCGAGATGCGTTGATCCGTCTATAATATCTATCTATCCATGGTCTATTTGCCCATTTGCGTGGACATCGCCCCTTTTGTCTTAAATGCATACAGGTTCACCTTACTCGCCGGCGACGGCCTCGTCTTTTGCTTTGGTATCTTCCTCCTTTTTAGCCTCGTCCTTCTCTGTAGCGGCCTTTTCCCTGTCCTTCTTCTTCAGCGAGATGGCGCCCTTCTTCAGGGCCTCGCTTGGCAGCGGTCGGATGATGGGCTGCGTGATCCACCATGGCCGTCCACAGCGCGCCATGGTACCTGCTGAGCTCACATCCTCTGGGAGGTCTTCTCCCTCACGCGGCGGCACTGCAACATTGGCGCCATCGGTACGCTCGTATTCCAGTAGGCCTTCGGCAACCTTGCGCTCCACCTCCAGGAGAATGCGCTCGTACGAGTCGATATCGCCTGCACGGCTCCTTGCCAGCATGTCTCGCACGTCTGTGTGCTTGGACACAAAATGTCTGAGGAGATGGAAAAGATGAGGCTGTACGGCTCCCATGTTAGGGCCCTGCTCTTGCTTCTTCCCCGATACCTTTCGCTTCTTTGCAGCAGGTTCGTCCTCGGCCTCTTCGCTTTCAGTCATCCAGGCAGTGTCGTCGCCAGGGATGAACAACGGCCGCCGCTCAGGGGGCGTACTTCCCAGAGCATGCTCGTGTAGAATGTTAATGTAGCGTCGACAAACAGCATCGACTCTCCAGCCCCCGCGTCCGTCCTTTCCTCTCCAATACTCTCGTCCTTCCTCTCCAACAGGAGGGGGCTTCGCAAAGATGGCGGGGTCGCTAAGGTTTCCCTCGGCGCTCATTATACCATCTGCACCTGTTGCTTCCAAACACTTCTGCAAGTCGCCATGCTGTAGAATATTTCCATTCGCGAAAATAACAGTCTCCGCCGGTAGACTGTCTCTCAGAAATCGAATCATCTTCCAATCAGCCAGGCCCGTGAGGTGCCCCTTCATCTCCCTCCTTCGGCCGTGAACTGTCAAGATCGATGCTCCCGCACTCAGAACATTCTTGGCATACGCAAGGGTCTCCTCCTTGGTTTCCAGGATCCGGATCTTGGCTGTTACTGGGACAGGGAGCTCCTTATGCAGGGAGTTGATCAGCCGGAAGATGAGGTCCTGGTCCTCCTGCAGGAACGCGCCGTAGTGGCCCTTTCGCGCAATCCCCTGGGGACATCCAAGGTTTAGGTCCACGGCGTCACAGTAAGGGGCAACCTGCTTGGCTGCAGACAGCAGAGCCGTAGGGTCGTTGGCACAGAACTGGACAAAGAGCGGTCGGTCGATGGAGGGGTTACCGTCCAACCAGGGCTTCGAGCCATCGGCGTGAACAGGTTGAAAATGTCCCCTTCGATACTTTTCCTCTTCAGAATACAGACGGGCATGGAACATGGGCGTATAGGCGAGGAGGCTGGATTGTTCAGTTGGGGAAAGGAAGGATCGTGTGAGCATTCGCCAGGCCTACGAGAGTCACAGCAGTGAGCGCGAGCACGAAACATGGAGCAATGCTTGAGGGGGTTCGTACAAATTCGGACTGATCTACCATTGGGGCTACAATAAACTTCGGGCTCCCGATACTCTCGTAAAAGGCCCTTCCATGCAACTTGGTTGCCCGCTCCACCGCGGGGCTCTGGTCCTTGTCGGACGTCATGGTGCTGGTGAATCGCCTTGCGGGAAAGGTTGAGCGTGAGAATCGAAACGTCGATATAGGCCCCGGAACTGACCGGAGCCGGGCTTTCCGTACGAAACGCTCCAGGCTGGCGGTGCGGTGCAATATCAGCTGTGGACGTAACAATTGCTCTGGTTGCAATTGCAAGGCCGTACGTATTAGGTATGTATGTGTTATGGGTATGGAAGGGAAAAAAAAAAAAAAAAAAAGAAGACCAGCCACAAATGAGCCACTCATTCCCTTATCGAAGTGGGGTGAAAGGCGAGAGGACTCTGTGGCTTGAAAACGCGGGGACGACGTGGGGGGCTTGGCTTCAGCATCCAGAAGGGGCCCTGTGGCGTTCCATCAGCCTCGTCAGGGTCCAGATATGTGCATGTACCTGTACCTGCCCTCAGCCAGGACGCCTTGACACAAATAGTGGCGGCCGACCAGCCCAACCGTTCTGGACCCAAATTAGCCCAAATTGGCTCCAATTCCCCGATCAGGGGCATCTGCTTGCCTCATTCGACATCGTTGTCCCGACAATTGGCTAGTCTCCATTCTCCTACATACACCCAATTCACGTTGCACAAGTGTGAGGCAGAGCATTATTAGTCCAGACCACGTCAAAGGTAACGCTGGAGCATCTCGCTATTTACTAGTCCGGCTATAGAGACATCCCACAACATAGAAAAAAAATGATAAAAGAAAAATGATGAGCATCGCATCGCATCGCCTCCTCCAATTCCGCTCCAGCCCGTGAGTTCCGTCAGTTCAGAAAACATTCGTCCAACTTGTTCAGCCCGCCCGGTTTTCGATCCGTGAGAAACTGCCGTCCTGTAACAAGTGGCGCCATAACTCCCGTCTGACAAGGAAACAGCCGGCTCATGGACAGCTACCAGCCGTACCTAGCCACGTCATCTCCCTGCTTCATTAGGCTTTGTAGTGTTCAACTTCGAGCCCGAGCCCGAAGCCCGAGCCCCTCGGGTTTCCTTGTTTCTGTTGCAAATAAAAAAGAAAATTAAATGTATGACTCTTTGGTCTAAATCCACGTGACATGTAGAGAGTGGTAAAGTGACAAACGCCAGTGACACCTTACTATGCTGTTCCCTGAACGCCTCAAGCAGTGAATATGGTCAGATACATGACTTTAGGCCTCGCGGCCTGTCATCAAGGAAATAAAACATGGTGTGACAGGATGTGTTGTGTAAAAAGAAATGTAGGCATTGCCGTCATCAGAAAAAGTGCGTATAAATCTTTGAAGTTTCGTGCACCTCCATCTCCTACAAAAAAAACGTTAGCACAATATTATGGCTGTGTGAGTATCGCATAGACTAACCATCTTGAATGAGTTGAGTTCCTCCTTAATTTGCTGTGCAAGCATGGGAGTCAGGCGGTTGCAAGTAGCGACTTCACCGCGTCGGTCATACTCCTGGCTTGGCCAAGTATCGTAAAAGACAATGCGAGGAGAAAAGGTCGCGTTTCGCTTGACGGTACCGTGGGGAGTGTTGGGGGCACTCTTGGTATCTTGACGCAGTCTCAGAGCAGTCATGAAGTAGTCTTCGCTGCCAATGGCAATCGATCCAGTTCTGCGGTGACCTTGCGCTTCATCGTTAGGTGTGCTTGGAGCGCTCGAGTTAGGTGAGTCATTGATAGCAGGAACACTGGGAAGGTCCAGCTCAGGAGAGGTATCAGCTGGTCGGGTAGAAGGGCTAGAGGAGCCTGGGCCTATCGTCTGTCAGTAAGTGCGTATCAAGAAAAGATCTCTTCCCAACATACGCTTCAAAATTCCCTTGCGAACAGCAGCAAGCACTTCTGCGCGCTCCTTGTCGCCTCCAACAATGCTCTTACGCGAGTTCGAGTTGTCAGTGCCGGAGCTCCCTAATCGCTCATTGATCTCCACTCCGAGGTTGGTATCAATAGAGTTACGCTCGAGACGGGGGAAAGTGTCTGAGGACTTTGGCTCCGCTGCGACATTTACACGCTGAGTTTCAGCCTCAACTGTAATCATCGAGACTTCCGCTTGGCTCGCTTCCGGAATAGGTCCATCAGCAGCTGGAACACCAACCACAGACTTCGGCCGGAAGAGCCCAACCAGAGAGCGCGTGCTTTTCTTCATTCCGCGTCCCATTTTGCGGATCATGATGGAAGCAGAAGAAGCTGTTGAAGAGATGGACAAATTATCAGTCGAGCCACCAAAGAATCGGCCGCCGTAAATGCTGTGCCCAAGTCCAGATGCCTCCTGCTGTTCGGCAATTCGGGCCTGCTCAGCATCGTACGCTTCCTCCGCAGTGGGTTCTTTGTGCAGCTTCGCAGGCTCGTTCTTGTCGCCATTTTCGGGCTCTGCGGCTTTCTTGAAATCGGCAGCACTGCCGAAAGAAAAGGCGCGCCGGAGCCTAGAAGTCTTGTTCTTGCCCTTGCGGCCCTTTTGATTAATGGCAGCCAGCTGCCTCGCCGCCGGTGATTCCAAATTGCCAGGGGTGCCTGAGGGCGCGTTTTGGTCACTAACGTCGTTGGCCATGGTTGCGGGCCTGGAGAGGGGTGATGGATTAATTGTGCGCTTGGTGGCATCGGAAGACGAGCCTCTCGCTGGGACGTTCACCGACTTGGCGTGATCTTGTTTGGTCGCAGTGTCGTCAGAGGAGGAAGAGGGGTTGCCGGGGGGAGCCGCCCCATTACGGTTGGCAGCCTGCATCAATCCCTGTTAGCGACAAGACTTGAACCAGCATCACCCGATTGGGCAATACATGGGGTAGTATGAACCTACTGAAGATGGTCGAGACTGGCTGCTGCGGCTCGAAACTACACTATCGGAGCTGCCGCTGCGAGTGTGAGGTGATGGGTTCGAAACGACTCGAAGTGTCCTTGCATCCTTTTCAACCGGCCTGTCATTCTTGGGAGGAACACTGGGCTTGGGTGGTTCAAAAGATTCTCTGGAGTGCATGCTTCGTCGTCGGAACCGCTTCGCATCCTCTGAGGAAAGGGCAGAGGGATATAAATGCATGTCGTCCTTCGAAGTCCCCGGTACCGCCCCGTAGAAACTGTTGGGCCTATTAGGCACAGCCGATCGCTGAGGGTTCGGTCCATTGTATAACTGCACAGCAGGCAACATCCCGTTACCGGGAAGGCCTGTGCTTTGAGAGCGGCCGTGCTGGTTCTGCTGGTTCTGTTGAGTGTTCGTCGTCCGTCTGTACCTATCCGGCGCAGCCTTTGATTGACCTGGCGAGTTGGAGGATGATTGCTGCGAGGGGCCGCTCAGATATGCGGATTGAGGTCGAGGGGCGGGGGCGATGTTTCGGGTAGGGGGGATGGCAGAATCATCACGGGCGCCACTCTGCGAGAGACCCATGGGAAGATTTGTCATCGAGGAACTGTATTGGCGGATACCATGGCTGGCGTTGGCTTGGTAATTTCGAGCATTTTGTTGTGCATGGGGCTGCCAGGCCTGGGCGTGATTAAGGGTTGGAGTGCTCGTGAAGGCGTAGGGTTGCACGGGGACGGAGCTGCCGCGATAGCCGGGAGCGTTGGCTCCGTATGGTGACCTCGGGGCTTGGGAAGACCCTGCCATATATGGATGGTTTGACTGTCCCTGGTTTTGCATCATGCTTGATGAGGTTTGTCGTGTTTGAATCATCGTTGTACCAGTCTGCTGAGGGTAGGTCTGGACAAGCGCGGCCATAATTCGAATGGAATGTGTATGGGGAAATGGGCCGCCAACAAAAAAAAAATCTTATCAACGAATTTCGTGACTAGATTCCTATCGTCGGTCGCTGAGGTGTTCGTAGAAACGAAAGAGAGCGGTCGTTCGACAATCTATTATGGCAGGCGAGCCGCAACTGCAACAACCAAGGTCAGTTTACAATTCTTACAGCTAGGTGTACAACTATCATTCCAATTTCTCGCTTGAGTCTTCTGAGATATGAAACGGTCCGAGTGGGAGCCTCTAGACTGCGCAGGATGCTGTGGTCAAGGGATTTCCCCTGATGCTTGCAGGTGGAGTCGAGGCTGGGCTGAGGACTGACTTTTTTTTTGTTTTGTTTTGGGTGGTTTATTTCAAACAACAAGAAAAGAGAATAGCGATCGTGAAGGCGTAGGAGTCCAAGGACGCCAGCGGCCAAAGACAAGAACGAATGTGATTATGTCAAAAAGTTCGCCTCGGTTTCACCGTGGACAAGCTTCCGACTCGACTAGCGACGGTTGCAAAGAGCAGTATTTGGGCGACGATCAAGAGTCACAGTAGACACCTTGAGTCTCAGCCTAGAGATGGCAGGACATGGGAAAGTCGTCGACGTTCGATCGAGTGACAGGGAGACGTAAAGAAAGTATTACGGGCTCGGCGGAAAAAGTCGAGCACGGTGGATGGACAGACTTCCGATGGACGTTGTCGCGACTTCTTTGGAAACAACAAAGACAAGTGACGAGCGGACAAATGCAATGTAGGAAAGACGTTGGAAATGACAAATATTTTGCGACGCAATGCAATGCTCACGTTTAGTCAAATCAGTCCGGACGAGTCGGGTTCGGCGTCCAAAGAAGATCTCTTGGAAATCGTCGAGGGCGAAGAAAGGGGGGCACGGCAGTTGGACTGCAACCAAAATCAGGGAACACGGGGGCGTAAGGCGCGGAAGGGGGGACGGAGGAGGGCGGAGGGCGGCGATGGCGGTGTCGTGAGCGAAAGGGAATAAGGAAAAGGAGAAGGAGAAAACGAGTAAGAACAATAAGAGGATTGGGAGAGAAGATGGTGATGGAAAGGCGTGTAGTGTCGGAGGCAGCGGTGGTGGTAGGTTTGGGAGAAGAAACGGCCAGGCCCTGACTTGAGTCTCCTGGCCCGGCGCCAGCAACACGTCCCGTCGCCGTGAGTGGGCTCTGGGCACAGGCGCACCAAGCAGGGGGTAGAGGTACGTACCGCCGTTACCCACCCTTCTCCGGCTAACGCTGGAGGGACGGGAGAGGCACCATGTACTGTACCTGTACAGACGACGGGGCGGGTACCTTAGTCAGGAAGTACTGTACATTGAATGCAATCTGCTTCACGAGGTGCTCCGTTCAGCGCCCAGCAGGAGTGGGTCCCGCCAGACACCGCCTTAGACATCCACCAGTCAATGGCTCGGCCATGCCCCTAAACCGTCTGCCTGTACGGTTTAGTGGGGCAGCCTTCTGTTGTTAGGGGGGCCACGCCCGCAGGACACCCCGACAATAGAACTCGACGGCGCTGGATGTGTGCAGTAGATGTCGCCTCAAGCGCAGGTGGTGGTTGTCAAAGCAGAGGCAGAAGACGGGATGGAAAAACAAAGGCGAAAAGAAAAAGAAGAAAAAAAGGAGGCTGCATATCATTGCACGGCCGCCATGCCATGCTGGCTATCCCATGCCATGCCATGCAATGCCTTGTCCGCCCTCAAAGTTCTGCACCCGCCTGTTTCTGCGATCCATGCAATGCGGCTGCACTGCACTGCATTCATGTGCAGTACACAAGGAGATGACCAAGTGACGACATAATTAGCCCGCCCAGGAACTATTGGCAATCCAGGGCAGCAGGTATAGGTACAAGCGCCGATTGTGCATCCGTCCAGGGACCTTCCTGCCTGGGTGCGCAATGGGCCATTGGCAGCACGCTCCCACATGTTCCCACACACGCCTCTTCGCCCTCTTTTTCTCACTGGACTGGCTTAGCACACCACCAGTCTCTCACACGCCCACCAAACACGAGGTTTGGCCTGTGGTGCCATCCCAGCAAGTCTCCAGGATTCCCCAAGACCACTCTTGTTCCTAAAAAGGAGCCTGCCCAAGGAGCCTTAAGCGGGTCGTGTTGATGCTACAGGGGACCGCGCACTCGCCATTGGCCCGAAGCCGCCCAAAGCATTGAACGAGCCTGCGCTAGACAAGGGCGATCTTCCATGGGCAATTAGGCCAGGAAGTTGAGGGTCAACCTCTCAAACACAGCTAGACGGACGGCAAGCTTTTCGAAGAGCCAAGCTTCTTCAGATCAACAGCCGTTTAACTGACCAGTTCAGGGCCCTGCTGCCCATCGTTTTGCGCGTCATCCTTCTGCCCCAATTGTCCTAAGTTTAAACGTTGGAGATCTTCGTCTGGGCATCCACCCCCCATTTTACCTTTTGTGGACGCAGGCGCCGTGGTTGTCGACCCAAAGCCATTTTCAGCTCGCCGTTTGACGAAACGATGGCTTTGGTGCCGTTGTCTGAAAGCCAAATCCATCCATCCCGTCCGCACCGCCTGGCTCTGGTGCCCAGACCTGAGCCGGGGTGTCAACACTTCCATTTTGCCTGTTGCCACACCAGCAATGTACGACCCTTTCCGACGGATGCACCTACCGAAAAGCCAAGCAAGGGACCGGGTGGAGCCCACTCCCTCACTTGGTGTATGCGACTGTCCTTCTTTGGGAAGAACTGGGACTCAGACAGAAAAGATCCATGAGTCCACATTCACGGGCAACCGGCGGGTGATGGACCCAACCGAAGCGCAATTCTTGCCCCATACACAGGCTGCACCATACCTATCTTTAAAGCAATACGATACCCCGTGCTTTAGCCTCGCCATGATGCCTGGGGCTCGCGCATTGAGGCCACTCCCTGGTCTCCTTCAGCATCTACTCCGTCCGTCGCCTCGTGCAGAAACTGACGCACGCGAAGGGAGATTTGAGTGACGTGAGGGTTTGAGCATCAGGGTCCCTCGCCTTCAACCCGCAAGTGGTTTGTGGCAGGCCCCAGAATTCGGCGCTTCTGCGCCATTGCTACCACCCAACCCGGGAACCACCCAGCGGCTGGTACCAGTACATGCTAAGATCCTGCCCGTAATGCTTGCACATCATCAGCGCAAGTGCTGGATCGGCCCTGCGAGCCAACCCCCAGAAATGAGCCAGGAAATTGTCCTTATTCCCAAGAAGGACGAACCCTCCAGGGAGTAACCCGTAGAAGACACCAATCCGACCAGGTCGCATGGCCCCCCCATGAGATCGAAATCAAATTGGTCCCTGCCTCCTGCATCATCTGGCCAGGGCTGTGGCTTGCCGGCACGTCTCCCTCCCTAGTCTCGAACATGGACGCGGCATTGAATCATCTGCCTCCATCCTGAAGTCGAATCGACACGAGGCCGACACCAGAAATCGGGGAACAGTGCGCCTCAGATTTGTCGCCCTCGCATCCTGCAGTAGCCCCGACGTGAGGCAATATGGCCGCATACGAACATGGAACCCACCACATACGTCTAAGTGGAGAGTCTAGAAGGCATGCTCGAATCGGTAAGCCCCAGTCCCACCAGAGAGGCAAAAGCAAAGGTCAACGGCCCCAATGCACGAGACCTGACCAGAATCGTGTCGTGATAGGGCAATTTATTCAGCCAGACGATGACGAGAGACCTCTTCGCCGCAACTTTGTTGTTTTTGCTAGCACCTCATGCCAATGCCTGTTACCTCCAAGGTTGCAGTACCCATTTGGGACACCGCAAGTCTTACTTCAGGTCCATCATTATTTTGATCCATTTCCTTTGCTCCTACCATAGATTGAGCCGCAACCCTTTGCACCGTTTCCCACACGATTGCCGGTCGTCTCCTTTTTTCGCTCTTTCCAATGATCAGCGGGCGTCACAAGCACAGACTACGTATTTTAGACTAGGGCCCATGACTTGAGGGCCATCAAAAGTCAGTCGTCCCACTCACCTGTCCTTTGACGGACATGGTGGGCTTGATTGCGTGGCGACATGGACAAAATAACAGGGGACGCTAATCCCCAAAGCAGCCGCTTGTTGCTGACTTCACCCACCGTAGGAGTCGTCCCTCAGTCTGATAAACAGAAAGGCCAGTGCCTCTCACTTGCAGGTGCTTGGCCAACATCGAAGATATGATGCCGATCCTATAGCCTAGAAAGGATCAGTCCCAACAGCTCAAACAGCAGAAGAAAGGGATGCTTAGTGTGGAGTTCAACAATGGCAATGTAGGGAGGGAAAAGCGACATCATATCATCAGATGATGTTTTCTGCAAATAACGATGCACATTGCCGGCTTGCATGCCATAAGGCTCAGCTGTTAAGCAGCTGCTCATTGATCATCCCTTGCATTGCATTTTCCTAGGTATTCAGACAATGGGGCAGGCTTTGGGGGTGTACAACAGTGTCAGGTCCACCAATCCATCTTCCTCACTAGGACGTAGTTCGAGTGGCGCGTTTGACATGAAACAAGCTGGAGCCAGGGTGTTGGGCGGTCTCACACTTCATCCCAAGCGTACCTTATTGCTGATGCTGTGTATGGTCTACATGATGTGAGATATTTCTGTGGTTCACAATCCATCTCCAGTTCTAGTGGTCGGGAGCGGAGCTGCGTACGCGTTAACATGCACACAGCTAGAGAGCCACGACATCCGGCATTCTCCCCACTACCCGAAGCCGACCAGCCGGAAGACGAAAAGAACGGCGGCGAGGACGACGACGACGACGATCCGTAATTCTTCAACGCAAGGAATGAAGATTGGGTATGGACAGGCGACGCGTCAAGGGTAGACGTCACAAGTGGGCTGCGAAGTACTGCCAGTTCGTTCTGTCCGCAGGTGTCGAGCCATGTGCTTTGCCGCTCACAGCCACGTCTCGCCCAACCCCACGCCGCCTGGAAGCAACCTAGGCGGTCGTTCAGAGACGCAGCAATCCATGCTCGCGGTCCACGATGTCCCCTTGGCCCTTGCTGCGGCCCCTTGCACTTAGGACAAAGGCACACGCGGGGTTCGTCGAGATGGCTTCAACGCCAGTGATCCTTCTCGCTAACCAGCATGGACGGAAGCACCAACAAGCAGCCGCGATCGCCTTAGCTCGGCGGGCGCGTTGTTCGGCTGCCACGCTCGCAATGGGCTTGCGAGCCGCGCCAACCTCTCGCGGTTTTCAGCCCCTTTGCTCTCTGGATCCAGGCTCGGGAATTTTTTAGCACGGAGCACGGCGTATGGAGCAATATGGCTGATTTGCAAATTAAGCTCCCGCAACAACAGCCTAATGTTCTTGCTTTTATTACGGATATTTGGACATGGAGATATTTCCATCCGTTTGCCGGAGTCCAGGGGGTCCTGCTTGCCTGGAGATTCTCCGTGATGATCAAGGAGCAGACGATACTTTACCCCTCCTCCTACATGACCATGTCACCCTGTCTAGCCGGCAAACCGAGTACTCACTCAGAAGTAACTTTTGATGATTTGCAACGTAATAAATTTGCGAGCTAGGGTCTCAGCCTCTTGCCGCCCCATTTCTTTTCTTCGAACTCCTGTCCATCCGGAGTCCTGTTGGTTTGCAACAGAGCGATGACATGCTGCGCCGTGCTTTCACGGCAATCATTGCCCGGCGCTCCTCTCCTGTTTTCCGGCACAGGCTTCCAAATGGCCCGTTCAGCCGGCTTGGTGACAGAGAAGAAACACTGGAGTGACAATGACAATCCCATGAGCTTGGTTCAGTCGGGGAAGAGTAAAGCCGAGCACTTCTCTGGTCACCTTGCTTGGTCCATGCGGCACGTTTCCGATTAATGAGCATTCCACGCAAAGCCAAGAAGAAAAGAAGCGACAGCCCAGGGACCCCCCAGAAGCTCCGATCGCTTCCTTGCTAACGCTCAATTTACCTGGAGATGAGTTGGAGATAACACACGGTGGCTTCTTGCAACCAAGAAATCGCGACATGCCAACAAGGGAATGCTGTCAGTGCGCATCGATCATCTCCCTCCTTATTAATCAATCTCACTCGCTTGATGAACAATTGCCGGCTCCTCATCCCCCTCGCTAACCTGGCGAGCTACTATAGTCTGTCCGTGTATATTTGGGATGGCGCATTTGCACACCCCAGATCGGTCCTCTGACAAGCGAAAATATGCTGTCTGCCCGCAAATAGTTCCATGCAGGAGAAGCCGCCAGCGCAATCCAGCCTAAGCCTTCTTGGGCCTGTCTGGGGTCAGCCGTGTCTCATCCCTCTCTGAGTAGAATGTGGGTGATTGTGCTACGTTTCCACCTCTTGACCATTCCCAAACCCGGTCCATTGCCCGCCGACATTCCCTAGCGGCCGACTGCTGCACCTAAGGAGATCTACAATGTAGGCCTCGAATAAGCTGAACAGGGAAGGGAAGCAGATGCAACTTTACCCTTCTGCATCTCGGTCTCATTGAACCGCCAATTCCTGACTTGGCCGCTTCGCCGAAAGCTGCGTTGTCGCCCTTAACTTGTGCCAATATCTTGCATGACCCCCCCTACCAGCTCCCGCCGCCACATTGGCTCAATCTGGCCAAGGGCCTGTCTCACCCATCGAGCTTTCTGTACTTCCTCAGCCCTCTTTCGTCCGGCCTCAAAATGGTGACAGCCACAAGCCGCTTTCACTGCGCCTGAGACGGTTCGGTCCGGACACAGAGGATTAACTTACCGCCCTTCCATCTCACCCAGTAACATTCAACGCTCCCCGCCGCACGTGTAGAGAAAAGGAATTCAGGCTTGCACTTGCAGAGCTGCATCGGATGCACCACCAAGGACGATCTGATTGCGCATCAACTACCCCGCTTCCCGGCGCTCCGTCACGTCGCTCGCCCGAGCGTGGGGGAAGGCTGCTTTATCGCCGAGCGTAGTACCGTACATGAGTTTAGCAAGCGGTGAGTGACGACTGCAAACAGAGTGACCAAGGCCATGGTCGGTGTGCCGCGTAGCAGTGGCTGTCAGCTTTGCAGGAAGCGCAGAGTCAAGTGTGATGAGGTGCGCCCGGCCTGCGGGAACTGCGTCAAATACGGCGCCGAGTGCCCGGGTTATGACCGCGGCTTCAAGTTTGTGGCTGGGAAGCACCAGATTCGCCAGCGAGGCAAGCAGAAACCAGACACCAGTTGTCGCGATGGCAGCACCAGCTCGGATGAGTCGGTATCCTTTACTGGGACACTGACGTTCAGGTCGAGCCCTATCTGTATCACAGTCACACCAAGGCCTCGGCTGACGCCTCCCCTCACGCCCCCGATCTACCAACCTCTGCAGCTCATGAGAGGCCATGTCGTCTATCAAATGATTGAAAACTTTTACCCCTCGGCGCCTCCAGATATCGTCGGCCTGTTCGAGTGGGCCAAGTCCAGCAATCTGGGTGTGCAAGCACTTCTCGACGGCGCCATCTGCTCCCTGGGCCTGCATCTTGCAGGAAAGGAAACGTCCAATTCACAGTTGGTTGCACAAAGTCGAACAGTCTACGGGAAGTCCCTCAATGAGCTCCAAGCAGCATTGCGTCATCCTTCGAGATGGAGATCCTCCGAAACCTTATTTGCCGCTATTCTGTTGTGTTACTTTGAGGTAGTTCACACATTCATCCCTTTTCTCTCCTCATGTTTGTTTCTCCATGATTCATAACTAATGGCCCAATCAGCTGTTTGCGGGAACCAGTTCCCCAGATACCTGGCTCCAGCACGCTAGGGGTATTGGTATATTGATGGAACGGCGTGGGCCAGCCGCTCACGCTGAGGGTTGGGGCGCAGCCATGCTGCTGTCGTTCCGAGGGATTCTTGTACGTGTGCCGTTTTTCCTACCTGTCACAGGATTGAGCCAGAAAGCAGGCAATTGCCCCGGGCCAGATTGGCGGTCTCCGAGCCAAGCGACATGACGATCAACCATGCAGGTAAACTGCGTGTAAGTGGTTTTCCTGGCAATCGAGTGGTTACAGCAGGGATTCTTCCGTCCACTTGAGCCGTTTAAACTTCTCTTGCCGTTATCGCCCGCTTCTGGGGTTTTGGCCCATGGTTTGCATTTGCATGGCGCGATATAGCATATCACTTATACCCATGACACTGAGTGGATGCTGATTCTGGCATGCTGGGCCGGGGTGGTGGATCTGGCTCGGCCTGACCCACGGCAGTGCCCTTTCTCAATGCTACTTTGACGGGCCAAAACTAACCCCCCGTCGCAATGTTTAGATAATGAGTGACATGTTCTTTCCTGGTGAGCAGGATGGCTTCCTATCGCGGCCAGAATGGAGGCCCATCATGTGCGACAGAGGAAGATGCCTGATCCACCCTCCCGGCACTCCGGCCGAAACTATACACATTTCTGATGGCTTCTTCCTGAGGCTGGTGGATGTCCCGGGCGTGCTGAAATGGGGTTACATGGTCCGTGAAGCGAATAAGGCGGGCATCCCAGTCGAGCCCGCCCGGCTGGCCACTCTCGCCCATGTCGCCGGCACCATCCAGGCAAGTTTCAAGAGATGGTACGATGAGGAGTTCACCGCACTTCCGTTTGTGCATCACACCGAAGTCATACCCACCAACCCAGCCACGGCCATGCTGTACCCGACTGTCTTTGAGTACGAGTATCCGTGGGCGGGCGCCATGCACCTGGGATACTGGGCTGCCATGCTCATCCTGCAGGAAACGATGGCGCAATGTGGAGCTCCGGTGCCCAACTCACACTCGGAGCAGTGCGGTCTCGTCTCCAACATTCTCCGGAGCGTTGGTTCCATCGGCCAGGGCACTATGGGGCCGTACCGGGTCGGGTTCTCGCTGCGTATCGCATACGAGTTTGCGAGCGCCGAGGCTCAACTTTGGATAACCGGGATGCTCGACGAGTTTTCCAAAATCTATGCTGCTACAACTAAAGAGACGTATCCAGAACCGAGGAAAGACTTAGAAGGGCACTTGTAGGAAACGGTTTCATCGTTTGGTTTCTTTTTACTCTCAAAACCTTGACACCTCGGGGGCTTGGCAGTGGCACAGACACAGCCTCTGCTTAGTCTAAGTCTTGGTATCGCAGAAACTCCCAAACTATGAATTATTATTGAGCCAAGAAACATTAACTTCCAGTAGGTAGATCCAGCGCGGCCGAGTTGTACTTTGTGGTCTTTGACGTCAACACTAGCGAGTAGTACTATATACTAGCAAGTTAGTATACTCAACATAACCCTACATAGTTATTTATATTGAATAAAATAGCAAGCGATCGCCTTTAATCTGATATAGAGCCATCGTTCAATGCATTTTATATAATCAATGTCGCTCCTGTAGATATCTCTTTCGCTTTCGGGGCTGCCTTGTGCCGCACTATTGGAGATCCAAGTTGTCAGGTATAGGGTACCACTGTCACTATGTCAGACTAGAGGTATGATTGTAGGTAGCTAAGCTGTTCTCTACTTTGCTAGCTCAATCTGCATTATCATCTTGTTTTAAAAAAAAATTGGAAGGAAGAAATAGTTGCAAACTAACCCAGAAATTTAACTCTCAAAGTTCCCTGGAGTTTGGAGTTCACTCCCATTAACTTTTTAAAGAATAGGACATGCGATATCAAATCTTCTAGACACAGCCCATTTAGAATCATCACCCACACGAGGCTTCGCAAGGGTAATACCAAGTCTACGGAATAAATATTAGTCCTAGACAAGCAATCTCCAAGAAATTCGAATTCAAACCGTTTGGATTTCGCCAAAAGTCTGTTACCAATCAACAACCACGAAATCTTTGCTCGCGAAAATACGAATGTGCCGGGTGCGACAGGGGTATAGAGCCCAGTGTTTTCAAATGTCATTCAGTCTACTTCTCGTGCCGGATTGGAATCGCGATGTCATGCGATAATCTGATGTAAATGTTACAAAGGGCTGAGTAGAAGACACGAAATGGTCTTTGCGGCTGTATGTTGTTTCGAGCTCATATTATGATTGAACAATACGTGAATATAGCAGTCTCTGCAGTCTAAGTTTTACAGTCACAATGATGAGCAGATGTTATTCGGTAATTCGTTGTTGGTGCATTTGGCGCATCCACCAAAAATGGAAATCAGGAGTCATATGCTCAATGGTCGCTGCATTGGCGCCACATCGGATACACAAGATTAAACCGAATAAAAAAGCCTAAGTACAAAAACATGTACTGGATAAGACAAAAAGGACCCCGGTACCCAGTGAATTTGATAGGATTCTGTAACTTTGCTTGCGCGAGGGTGTACATTGTCAATGTTCATTGAGAGATCAAGAGAATTTAGGAATGTTTAAAGCGCGATTCCAAATATAAGATAGACAGACCGCGTGTCAAGTTGTAGGCAAATGTCATGCTAATCTAGTCTCTTGAACTCTTCAAGCTGGCATCCACCAACTTATAGTAACAAGGTGCGAGTCAGTTCAAAAAGTAAGGTCCCAGAGGGAGTCGAACCCTCGCTGGCGGAATCAGAATCCGCAGTCATAACCGTTAGACCATGGAACCAATTGAATTGTCAAAATCGCCAGCAGGTGGGATCCAAGTGCCTGAGCATCGTCTGGTAGCCAAGCCGAGTGCAAGGTTGTTCGCGATACCAATAAGATTCTTACCATAGTGAAAGCTTCACGGTGTGCCCGATCCTAGTATTATTCGTGGGATACTCCTTTCGGGTGGGTGGAGTGGCCGTTATCCACAATTTCAGTGACGACACGCCTATTTGTCACCATAAAAATGCCTCTTGTGTATAGATACCACTAAAGCCGTTTTCGTAGAGCTGCGTTGGTTATGTTCCATAGTCTAATGCTTTAGTTTGTATTGGCCATCTCCTCGTTATAGCAATCTGCCAAGGTTAGTATGTGGTTGCAAAAACCTAGCCAAGTAAGAATCAAGCAGTCAAATCATGGAGAAGCTACTGGTGGTAAAGCCTGACTGCCTGTTTATTTTCAGCTTCACATCCACAATGCAACAATAGGGTTGTATCTGCGAACACAAATACGCCACCAAGAATGATAAGTAGGTGCGCTACCCCAACGTGGCAAACATGACCGACAACAAGTCAACACAAAAACTCTATCCGGCGATATGAACAAATTTAGAAAAAGAGTGGGAAAATCTGGACCAGTTGGAATGTTAGAACGTCTAAGATTGCTAAGCACTTATTATAAGTAATCGAGACATTGGCCTGACAGTAAGGCTTAGCGTAGAGTCTTTTGGTGGGCCAGTGCTTATTCGTTCAGTGTGAGGGTGGAAATGATCGCCGCCGAACCAGTGTGTGCTTTTATCTTCTGGGCACTGGGCATGCCATTGAAGGGCTCCATCTCTCGGTGTTCGTTTACGGCTCAGGTTCAAATTAGAATTTCCGGTATACAGTTGGCTGGCTGCTCCGGAATGTAATCCTTGTGACATTCAACTCAGATGTGGGTCATATATTTTGCGAATCGTGCTTGATAGGGTGCGCATCAGAGCAGGTTGGTAAATGAATTAAGGGTATCGATTACGTTGCATGCTTCTTTCTCGTTACTTTTTTCTGGTGTATCATATTGTTGTTGTTTAAGGTTTGCTGTTGTTCTATATTTGGAATGAATCTTGTTGATGGTGAGATGGGCGACAAATTGGGTTGGCAGCCAGAGGTGCTACGTGGAGAGACGAGTGGCCACACAGCGACGCAATTTCTTGTCGTAGTAACTGGGGGGAATTCTGCTACATGACGCCCAGACACGGCATTTTCAACCGGCCTGACTCTACTATTTGTGTCTGAGTTTGAGTGTTCCAAGACCAAGATCAAGACCGAGACCAAGACCCAGACCCTCTAAATTTACCCGTTATCCGGGAGCGATGAATGGCTGGAGAGGCGAGGGATATTACGCCCCGACCAATCAACGAGAGCCCGCCTTTTCACCGTCAGAACGTCATTGCAAAGGCCGTAAGACGGCGGGGTGGGTCCCAGGCGAGGCCCCAGACGAGGCCCCGCGGGGATTGCATTGCATGGCATCGCACAGCAATACGGTGCATATGTACGGTAGGGCATCGGGGACGCCGTGTGGGCAGGTTGAGGATCCCGTCAGCGCCCGGGCAACCCTCCGGGACAGGTGCCGGGCCGACCTCCCCACATAATTTGTCTGCCTGGTGCCTGTTGCCCTATGACTGCCGATCGTTGGGCTTCTAGAGAAGTTCTATGCTGCAACGGGGTGCATGTGCCGCACCGTCTTAGCGATTGGCCCTCTTGGCAGCCCCTCTTGGCACCGTCTTACGGGTGCCGTAGTCCCGCGTCCCCGTCGCCGATGTGTCATACACCAATGCGGTACGGCTAGGGTTGGGTTACGCCCGGCTGACTCTTGGGTCCTAGTTCCGTAGGGCGTTGGTTACGTTGGTGACGGCCTTGGCTCCGGGGTATGGCCCAGCGAGGGAGGGGAATGCAATTGCCTATCATGGACTGTCAGCCGCACCAGGTCGAGCATTATTTAAGAAGTCATCGTGTCACCCCTTGTGGGATTTATTCTTATTCTCATCCTCGATCTCGGTATCATCCATTAAGCAAAGCACCTTTGCACCAGGCGTGCCAAGACACTCAAGAACAACAACAACCAGTTCCACAGAGAGCCAACCCGACGATACACACTCGCCTTCGTCATCACCAGCAGCTTTCCCAGTCGCTGGCAGCCATCGCGCAAACCAAACCAAACATTTCAATTATAAAATTCACCATGGGCTCTTCTCACCCCTACCGCACCTCAACCGCTTCCACTTCCACCTCTGATCGACAGAGCGGCGATTACTTCGACTCCCCCGCCATGCTACATGATAAGGTACGCTCCTCAAAAACCCCGGCATCAAGCCACGCAAATCTGACAGGGGGGCAGCAACGCACCAGCTCGTACTCGAGCGACGTGTCCGTCTTTGATGGCACACCTTCATCACCACCCAAATCTCACACATTCATCAAGCCCAGTGCAACTGTCAACGTGTATACCACATGCGGCCGACACACTGATCAATTGCTATTCGGTGGCCCATCTCTGACAGAGCTCGCCCGATCATTCATGAAACGGCACTGACAAGTAACGGCCGGGGTGCTGGGCCCCATTCGTCATGTTTCCAATTTTACCACATGCCACCAAAATGGGTGCCATTCCATTGCGCTTGCGACGTTGCTGTCTGGTACAGGACCTTGGTGGAGAATACGGCGTTTACATACCCTAGATTGTCGGGCGGGGCTTTGGAGTTTACGGAAGAACGCGAGACGATATCCAATCCTGTATAACATTGTTATCAATTTTAGTTTTTACGAGTCAATGAGTATCACGAGATCCAAAATAAGTGCACGCCGTGTGCTGTGGGAAAAAAAAATGTTAAACGACTTGGTTGTTGGGCTAATGCTCGGTCCTGAATTCGGATCCAAATCGCTCAAGCAGAGCACATGCCCAAGGATCAGTCACTTAAAGGTGTGTGCCAAGAGGCCGGTGACGCGTCAATGTCAAGGCGGCCAAGACGGTCAAATGATGGCATTAGAGTTGAGCCATGGATAGAAAGCTTGGCGAGTGGTGTGTTCTAGACTGCTGCCTACGAGCCAAGAAATATGATCGGGAGTCGGCACGACGGTTGCGTTGAGCGTCTTTGCTGGAGCGCCCCAGAGGCAGGCCCTACAGGGTAAGCTACCCGAGAAGACACGAAGGGGGACAGGGGTAGTTTATGCCTGAGACAGACGTGAGGCAACAAGGCACCAAGATGGAGCAGTCCAACATTTCGGTGGGACTCGGACTTGTGACGTGCCGTCAACCATCAGCCCTACGGGAGCTTGCACTTGAGCCGCAATCTTCGAGCTCTGCTGGCCGACATGGAAAATCTGGGGGAGCTGGGGCAAGCTTGAGGATGGGTGAAATAGAATATCAAACAGCAATTGACGAGCGGGTTTGCGTCGGAGACGGAGCAAACCAAGATAAAATGCGTGAATTCTGACGGAAGGTCAGATATAGAGCTAAATTGAGCGAATTCTACAATCGCCGGATGATTTACATTTCAGCATGTTGGGAAGAAATAAAAATTATTGAAGCGTTCATATGATGCTTGGTTGCACGTTGCAGTCCTGTCTGTGCAGGCGGGAAAAAAAAACGGTGGGTTTATGGGTTGGGTTGCCTGGAAAAACGGGCCACCTTGTTTTTCGTATTTCGCGCCATCTGCACGTGAGGCGCACCCCCGTACCCCTTCGACACTGAGCGCTCGCGAACAAGACGCGCAAACCAGAGACAGAAATTTTGCCCTCGGCCGTATTCGCCGGGAAACACGACATTATCTCATCGACACGGGCGCCAGCTTAGCCCGCGGCTTCCTGGTGACCTTTTCGACTTGTTTTTTTATGCTGCATTCGCGCCGGTTCCCGCGCGTCTTGTAAGCCACCGACTCAAGTGCGACTAGGCCACCCCATGCACGGCTCTTCGTGATATCGTGCACTTATCCACCTTGGTCAACGGTAAGTCTCTGCTGCGAAACAGGAACTTTGCAACCCTGGGATGCTTCAAGCTCTTCAATACTTCTCGTTTATTTTCAGCGACCACTGACGCGACCAAAGCTGATGCATTGCTGACACCCTTGGATTACCATCAGACCTGCTGAAGCGACGCTAGCTGCGCGCTGCTCAACGCCGCGTTCCCAACATCATCGACATCTCCCCAATCGATATCAGCCCCCTCGAAAATGGTTCCGAAGCGCAAGAGAGCCCTTGAGGACTTTGATCCCAACAAGTCCGATTCCGAGGACGAGAACTTCGACCCCACCGAGGACAGACCGCGCAAGAGCTCCAAAAAAACTCGTCCCCCGAGGGGCGCTAGGCCCAGCCGCCGACGTGGTAATCGCTACGGCGGATCCGACATCGACGACGACGACGACGAGCTGTCTGATAGCCAGGAAGAAGATTTCGAAGAAGAATTTGATGACGACGAAGAGGATGAAGATGCTCCTGTGAACGCTGCTGGCCGCCGGACGAGAAAGGTTGCCGTGAAGCCTCAGAATTACAAGGAAAGCAGCGAAGATGAGCTCGACGATGATTCTAAAAGCGCCTCCGAAGCTCCCGAACCAGCTGCGGATGAAGAACCCAAACCTGTGGCCAGGCGACTTGTTAGGCTCAAGGTCCCCCCGGGAGCTGTGACCACGCGTCGAACGCGCGCGACCACAGAAGATGCGGATGATTTTATGGAATTATCTAACTCGGGTCGACACGCGGTTCCATCACGAGATTCACGGAGCCGGAGCCCAGAAACCTTCGCCCGTAGCACCAGGGCTTCTCGCGGCCTAAAGGGCCTCAAGAAGCCCGAGACCATCGAAGAGGCGACCCAGGAGACCAGCTCCCGGGAAACGAATGATGCTGATGAGCCCGACGAGTTGTCCCAAGACTACGAGTCCGCAGAAAAGAAAGAAGAAAACGGAGAAGAAAAAGCAAAGGTCGAAGAGAAAAAAGAACCCGCAGATGAAGATGCTGCTGGTGAAGATGTACCTGTGGAGACTGTCGAGGAAGACGAGGATGAGGATGATGTTCCTGTCACTCGCAGAACTCGGGGTGCTCGCGCTAGCATCTCTGGACCAGCAGAACCTGCGGAAGCAGAGGCGGAGGCAGAAGCCGAAGCCGAAGCTGACTCTGAGGGTGGCCCCCGAAAATCTCGTCGCTTGACCAGAAAAGCTGGTCTCAAGAAATCGACTCAAGAACCTAGTAGTGACTTTGAGCCGGGCGATGATTCGGACGAGGCTGAAGGCTCTGGTTCTGAAAAGGCCGCGGGCAACGATGGAATTGATAGCCCTACCCCTCGAGGTCGACAGAACCGTCGGACGCGTTCGGCCCGGGGTTCTCGTGACTCGGGAGACGATGAGCCAGACTTTGACCTTGACGAGCTAAACGAAGAGGCTCGCGAGCTTCGTCAAGATTCCCGATCGCGTCGCCGACCCCGAAAAGAGTCGCCAATCGTCTACCACGAGAGCACCCGCCGATCTCGAGCCCGCGTAAACTACTACATGCCACCACTCAACGCTGTTAATATTGAAGAGGAGGAAGCGGAGGATGCAGCCCCGGCAGCGTCCCGAGCTCGACGAGGCCGCGGTAATGGCGCCCAGACATGGGAGCGCAACCTCAACACGACATTTGGACCATTTGGTGGTGGCGGCGGTGGTGGCTCACTTCTTACTGGACCTTGGGGCACCGGGGCTGCTGGAGGGGTTGACTCGGATAGCAGTGACGATGAAATGGTCCACCGTTCCAATGTCGCTGGTAATGTCGGCATGACCCCGACATCTGCAGCTCCTGGTGGTCTTATTCCAGGTGGACAGGGCCTTAATGCTGAAGGCGTTGGAGCTACCCCTAACGTTGGCAAGATTAAGGACCGCAAGGCACTTGCCGATGCTGACCCTCTGGGCGTAGACCTGAATGTTGATTTCAGCAAGGTTGGTGGATTGCAAGGCCACATCGACCAGCTGAAGGAGATGGTTCAACTTCCACTGCTCTACCCAGAACTTTTCACTCGATTTCACGTCACTCCTCCGAGAGGTGTTCTGTTCCATGGACCCCCCGGAACGGGTAAGACGTTGCTGGCCCGAGCCCTGGCCAACTCTGTTGGCTCAGGTGGTCGAAAGATTTCATTTTATATGCGAAAGGGTGCTGATGCATTGAGCAAGTGGGTTGGTGAGGCTGAGAAGCAGCTTCGATTGTTGTTTGAAGAGGCCAGAAAGACACAGCCCAGTATCATTTTCTTTGATGAAATCGATGGTCTTGCCCCTGTCCGATCTAGCAAGCAGGAACAAATTCACGCGTCTATCGTCTCTACGCTGCTTGCGCTGATGGATGGTATGGATGGCCGTGGACAAGTCATTGTTATCGGTGCCACCAACCGTCCAGACAATATCGACCCTGCTCTTCGCCGTCCAGGCCGTTTCGATCGAGAATTTTACTTCCCCTTGCCTGACATTGATGCCCGAAAGTCTATCCTTAATATCCATACCGCAGATTGGGGTTTGTCTGAACCATTCAAGCAATCCCTGGCCGAGAACACCAAAGGGTACGGTGGTGCTGATTTGCGCGCGCTGTGCACTGAGGCTGCGCTGAATGCGATCCAGCGGACATACCCTCAGATCTACTCGTCCAAAGAGAAGCTTGTGGTTGACCCAACTAAGATATCTGTGCATGCTACCGACTTTATGATTTCAATCAAGAAACTCATTCCGTCGTCCGAGCGCTCTGCAACGTCTGGTGCTCGACCTCTTCCTAAATCCATTGAGCCCTTGCTCCGTGCGCAGTTTGCTCAAGCGAAGCGTTCTTTGGACGAGCTCTTACCTCGCAAGAAGAAATTAACGGCACTTGAGGAGGCCATGTATGAACAGTTCGATGACGCCGACCATGGCTTTGGCAGAGAGCAGCTGCAACAGGAATTTGAGAGGTCTCGAGTATTCCGTCCTCGGTTCATTATATATGGCGCTAGCGGAATGGGTCAAGGCTATCTTTCTTCTGCTATTTTGCATCATTTTGAGGGCGTTCATGTCCAGAATTTCGATCTCCCCAGCCTACTCGGGGATGGTAGGGTATGTTTTATCTAGACCTCCGACACGCTACCACTGCTAACGCAAAAAACAGCCTACAGAACAAGTGATTGTTGGCCTCTTCACCGAAGTTAGGCGACATAAGCCCAGTGTTATCTACATCCCTAATATCGAGGCTTGGTACGCGACACTTACCAATACTGCTGCCCTTGTGACCTTCCAGACAATGCTGAGGTCTATCCCTCCAACTGACCCTGTCCTTCTGCTCGCTACTGCGGAGTGTGACAGATCAGATATTCCCCAGGAACTGTTCCGCGATTTGTTTGGATTTTCAAGAAAGAACAGAATGGAAATTCCTCGACCTGAAAACGTAAGTGTTCTGGTGTATCGAGCCGGGCTGTTGCTAACGCACACTAGACAAACCGAATGGAGTATTTCGCCACCACCTTGAACTATATCAAGAAGAAACCGGCTGAATTCCCTGACCCGGAGAATCGCAAGAAGCGTGTGCTTGAAGAACTCCCCGTTGCACCCACTGTGCAGCCGGCACCCCCAACCAAGGAGGAAACCAAGGCCCTCCAAAAGAGGGATCATCAGCTCCTAAATGGATTGAAAATCCAGCTCCAACCAATTATGGATCAGATCAATCGCAAATACAAAAAGTTCCGACAGCCGGTTATACCTCAGAGCCAGATCGAATACCTCTTCATCGAGTCGGATCCAAACTACGTACGACCTGATCTTGAGGGTGACCAGATCCGACCTTTCGAGATTGTCAAAGATAAGTACGGCAACGACGTTTTGAGGGATACGGCAACCGGAAAATGCTACTACAATTTGGAGACGACAACAATCGAGGAACGCCTGTCCAACGGGTTTTATACTCGTCCAAAGGATTTCTTGTTTGACATTAAATCTCTGTCAAGAGATGCCAAGAATATTGGAGACAAGGAACGCACTCTGAAAGCCAACGAGCTTTTGAGCAATGTTGAGGTTGATGTCGCTAGCATCGAGAACAGCACCTCGCACATTGACTGGGAAGCGCTCTACCAGCGTCAAACTCAACGCGCCAAAGAGGCTGCAGAGAAGGAGCGAAAGAGAAAGGCTATGCAGTCGCTCGTTGACCGCGTTCAGTCTGACCTGGGTGGTGGTAATGACAGCGACTCTCAAGGCCCAGTCACTCTTGGTGAACTTGTTCCTGGATCGCGGACAACGGCTCGGTTCCAGGTCAAGAGTCCTTTGTCTAATGGAAATGACGCGTCTGGTCAGGATTCTCATTCACTCAGCAATGGGACTTCGCATCCTTCTGGAGACCGCGTTGCCGGAGATGGCGATGTTCAGATGAGCGGCGTCGAAGATGAAACACAAATATCTGAGATGGCTCCCCCGCCCAAGTCCCAAGATCAAGCTAGCATGGCTCCTACAGCAATGACACAGATTTCGCAAAAGTCTGCTGTGACACCTTTGCCTCCAGGAGTCTCACCATCGGCTGTGGTGAACGAGGCTTCCACTACAAAGAGTACAGATCCATCGGTACACCGCTCCTCGAACTTCAGCACTCAATATACCAATGGAACTCATGCTGAGAACCGCGGTGGCGAGGATGATACCGAGGGCGATATCCCAGATACACTGATTTTGGGCAGCCAAAATACTTCAACGGACGACCCTTGGATCCATTCTCAGGCTGATGCCCTCACGCGAGGCAATCCTATGCCGCCTTCGAATCTGTCAGGTAGCCCGCCGTCATCTCAGTCTCAAGTACAGCGGACTCCCGGAAGCTCAAGCTCTAAGGGACACATGGGAGTGGCTCATTTGCTAAACCACCAACCTGGCGACGACCCACATTCGATTCGAAACTCTGGTTCCTCGACCTCAGCATCACAGGGAATGTCCATTGATGGTGCTGTGGATAACTTCCTGCACGAAGTAACAGATGGCACCGGTGGATGCACCATTGAACAACTGGAGCAAATCAACCGAGAGCTTATGGACGAGATTTGGAGAAGCAGGCATGAATGGAACCGCACCAAGGTGCTTGGTGATATCACGCAAGTGTTTAACGACACGATTGGAGACATTGAAAACATGCAAGGCATGGGCCCGCTTAGCCAGCGGCCCGCTCTTGATATGTAGAGGAGCTTTGACTAGCTGTGTGAAGCGGTCTGCAGGAGCAAAGCTCCTTGACAAAACGAAGGTTTGAATAGTGTCAGCGGATGTGACAAGCGAAGTGCAAGTTCTTGTAATATGAGCAAAGGAAGGAAGCGATGGGTCGATGATTGATTGCGCAATCCGTGTTTTTTTTTTGGTTTGGAGTTGAGGGGTTTGCGGCCGCGAAGCCGGAGGAGGGGCCTAGACGTGTCTTGTCTGTTCTTAGAGGGTATCGTATCCAATTATAGCACCCAAATTTTCATATGACTAACACTGTACACTGGGGTTGTCTTATATGTTATTTTATATAAATACAAAACATATTATCTGTTTACAACTTGGCCTTTTCCTTGGAGCTATCGTGTCGTTTGCCCTCGTCTTCCTGTTCCGCAACAATCAAGTCGGGGAGTTTTAAGGGGAGCATGCGGCGCGGAGATGTGCCTGGGACGACATTGTACTTGGAGAAGTCGGTGACGCCGGCATGGTCCCGGAGGAAGTCTTCGTCTAGAAGCAGCTCTCCGTTGACGACGGATGGGGGAGCTCTTACGATGGCGAGAATGGCATCAGAGAAGATGGTAGCCTTGCGAAGGTCGTTGGCTTCATCTGGATTTTTGCGGGTGAATTGCTCGGTGGCACCAGATTCAATGGCCTTTGTTCCCAGGTTTGTTAGCTGGGTCCATTCAGGGAGATGGTGGCATGGACGGTGATATGGATAGATTCAGACACATACCACAGCGGGCCAAATGCTGGTAATGGCCATTTCTTTGTGACCCTCGCGCTCGAAATCCATGGCGAGACCTTTGGTGAGAACGCTCATGCCGACCTTGCCCATGGCGTAGGCCGTCTTGCCACGGAAGAAGCGGCTGTAGATGGGTGGGCTGACGACGACGATGCGACCCTTGGGACGAAGATGGGGCAACGAAGCCTCGATTGTGGCATACAGGCCTTCTGGGTTAATGCGCTGCATGAGCTGGAACCTCTTGAGTGGAGTGGATGCTACGGGGGCCCAGTATATGGCACCCGAGTTGTAGATGAGAACGTCAATGTGGCCATAAGTCTGCGGTGCGAGGAGATGTCAATAACATTGCGATGGATGATGGGATATCGGCCAGGCATTGATGGATAGTGAAAAACTCACAGAAAGCGTCTTGGAGACGAGGGCCTGGATGCTCTCAGGATAGCGGACGTCGACTTGCACGGCGGTTGCATCGCCGCCTGCGGATGTGATTTCCCGGGCGACAGTGGTGATGGTGGAGGCAGGGGAGTTTGGGTTTGGGGGGAATGGGTCTACGGGCTTGGAGGGATCACTGATGGTCTTGGCTGCAACAACGACTTGAAGGAGAGAAAGAAGCGGCCTGCGTTAACGAAGGTCTGGATATAACTGGCGAACGAAGGAAGGGGGTGGTTCTCCTACCAGCATAGCCGTTCTTGGCGAAGTCAATGGCTACTTGACGGCCGATGCCACGAGAGGCACCGACGATGAGGGCAACAGGCTTGTCGGTGGGCATGACTGGGATGTTTTTGTACTAAACTGGGGGTTTTCTGTTTCCTTTGATTCCACCCACTGATGCTTTAATATAATAATTCAAAAGATCAGCTTACTTGGGGGGTGTAATCCTGACGATCCGGTTTTGGTGTAAATTAACTTGTCTAGTGTAAGCGACCAAAGCTACGGGGGTGGAGATTCCCCGGACCTCGGGGCCTCGGTAGTCCCCACAAACAGCCGCCACCCACATGACGGGTGCTCGTCCCGCCATCTTGATCTTGCATCAACCGAGCAGGACTGCTGGGGGGTTTAATATTGAAAAAGAAAAGTAAAAGAGAAAAAAATAACCTGGAAACGCGCCCTGAGACTTTATCCTGGAAGCCATGGGTGGCCGTATCGATTGCTACTTGGACCTCGGTGAGTAAAGGCCCTGTGTACAGTAGCATAGTTCAGCTTATTTGTTGACCCGTAACCGAATTCTAGTGTCCTTCTACAGCTACGTCGGGTTCGCAGACTTGAGGCAGAACCTGGATAAGCTGGCTGCGCATAATGTTCATGTAGAGTATGTGACTGGCTTCGTGGAGCCTCCTGCAGCATTGTTGTTGACGCGCTTGGCAGGTTCATCCCCGTGTTCCTCGGCGGCATCAACAATCTTAGTGGTATGTCAGCTCTACCAACATAATGATATTCTTATTATTGTGAACTGATCTAAAAAAAACATAGGAAACAAGCCGCCGTGGTTTCTCCCTGCCAAGGCTGTCTACCTCGCATCAGACTCCCTTCGCGCTGCCCAGCGCCTCTCGCTCCCTTATGAAGGTTCGCCCAAGGATCTCATGTCCATGGCAAAGACGCTCTCCGCTCTGAGGGCCTTGCACTTTATCAAGGAGAACTACCCGCTCGACGTCTTCCTCGCGACGTTTGCCTTCCTGTTCCACAAGATGTGGACGCCGCCGCACGTGAGCCTCGTGGACGACGCAAACCTCGAGGCGGCGCTCGCCGAGGCGACGGAGTCGCCCCAAGGCGGCAAGAAGCTCTTCGCCGCTGAGGATGTCAGGAAGATCATGGAGGGGAGGGACTCGATGAGGGACCGCGTCAAGAACTTGACGAGCGAGGCCGTGGAGAAGGGCGCGTTCGGGGCGCCCTGGTTGTGGGTGACCAATGATGAGGGCAAGACTGCGGCCTTCTTCGGCAGCGACAGGTGGGTTTTTACCTTTATCCGAGTTCGAGGGGGCAGATGTGGAATTGATGAGGTGCTAATCGCGATTGTAGATTTAATCACATTTACCGATTCCTCGGTATCCCATTTCAAGATGTCGAGGTGCTTCCTCCCTCAAAGCTGTGAGGGAGGGGGGCGGGTTGCAACATTGGATGAAACAAGGGTCTAGATGTTGGCCCGAAGAGTATATGATAGACGATACCGGGATGCTTAATCGCCTCGATAAATTAGAAACAATGTCATATTTTGAAGTTTTAAAGTATTTCTGCCTTCACCGGATGGATAAGTTCAATATAAGACACGATTAGTTGGCATTGGTGCATGTGTACAAATTTCACCTTGGTCTATGGGCCATGGAGTGCAAGTGAGATGGGATATCATCCATGAATTATGCATATGTACAACCGTCAAAATGCCGTCTTCCAAGTTCCGTCTCGTTTCGTCTGTGAGCTATTCATACATGCTGTTTTCACTGCTTCGTCTAACATGATTTTGGGATCCTTACTCCGCACAATTGATAATACAGACCTTTCCCTCCCGCGCGCTCTCCCTCTCCCCCCCTCTCTCTGAGCCACCCCCTCTCTTGAGTTTTTATTTCTTTTTCTTTTCTTCTTAGTTCATTGAGACTTTGGGTGTTCCCACAGGAACATCCTCTTGCGCGCTCTTGGCCTGCACTGGTCGCTTGGCAAACTCGACCACATCGTCCTGCCCGCCGGACTTCTGGCCCCAGAAAGCATCCGCTGGCTTGGCCAAAATCTTGGGGGTCTGAGAGGCGAGGAGGCTATCGTTTGTGGCCTCGAGTTGCATCAGCGATGATCGCATCCATCCAACAATTGAAGCTAGGGTTCTTGGGTCGACATCTGGGGACCCCTTGAACAGATTTCGCCAGATTGCGCTCGCCAGAATTGCGTCTCCCTTGATGAGGCCCTCGTCGTAGGCCAGAATGATGCCTCGCCACTGGACAAAAATGTCCTTGAGGTATCGCTGTCGCAGGGCACTCGAAGTGATGTGGTGGTCGATATGCATCTTCTTCTCGCATTCGAAGAAGAAGTGATCGGTCAGCTGGTGTTGCCAGTTGTGGAAGGCATCACGGTCGAAGCAGCGTATCCGGGCATTGATTAGGTAGAGGTGCAGCATGGTAACGTGGGACCAGGTGCTGAAGCTGGGGGGGAGTTGGAATTCTGTTTTGCACTGGTCAGTCTTGACTGCGATATCCGTATAGGTTCAAGGACTAGACGTACTGCCGTGCCATGCGCCGGTGGGATTGAGAGAGTGGCCAACTTCCTCGCCATCCTCGGCAAGCTGCACTTTCTCTTCCTTGCGTTCCTTCTCGGTAATGTGGTAGTCGGCGTGCTTGGAGGCGGCTTTGAACAGCTGCTCTGTGGCGGCCAAGACACGGTAGGGCTCTGACACGGCACCTCCGAGGCCTTTGAGCAGGTTTCTCTGGGCTGTGCTGGTGAACTGTCGGACGGGCATCGGCGTGGGTGTTCTGCTGGTGGGCCTGAGAAAGTTCTTCGGGGCAGCGGCTCGAGATGCGCCTGCGCGGATTGCGGCCCGGACAAGAGTCCTTGTCTGGGCCCGGCAGGTCTCGCAGGCTAAGCTCATGGTGGTGAATGGACGGCGGGTTATGGAGCACACGTCGAGGGACACTGAGGGGGAGGAATTGACAAGGCCCTTCACGTCATGACCGCATAGAGTCTCAATGGGCAGAGAAATTATTATCTGCCATGTGAGTGGGCCGGAAGAACATCGGCAGTGGGGTGTCATGGTGGATCTGCACTGTTCCAATTGGATTGCTTTGTACTGTACGTAGTTTTGGGTGAGAAAGCAGCGGGGTGTTGATATATTGCTAGGGCATTTGAATCGTTGTACATTGACGAGGATATGAGAAAATTAGTCTTTTTTCAATAGTACATGAAAATCCCATAGCATGATGTCGAAGATTTACACTATGTGACCTTGGAGAAAACCAATGAGCTGTTGGTGCCGCCGAAGCCAAAACTGTTGGAAATGGCTACATCGACCTTTTTCTCTTGCGCCGTTTGGGGCACAAAGTTAAAGTTGGCGTCTACGTTGGGCTGTTCCAGGTTCAAGGTTGCGGGCACAACTCCCTGCCGTCGCTGTTAGTTATAGTGGTGCATCAAGCGTCATGCAAGCTCTTACCTCGTGAATGGCCAGGATTGAGAATAAAGCTTCAATAGCGCCGGCGGCCCCCAAAAGATGCCCAATTGCACCCTTGGTGCTACTGACAGTGATGGCGGACTCAGTTGAGTGTCCTTCTTCCCCCATCATCAGCCGTCGGATTGCCGATACCTCTGCGACATCGCCAACTTGGGTTGCTGTAGCGTGAGCGTTGACATAGTCAACCTGCGACGGCTTAATGCCGGCATTCTTCAGTGCCTTTTTCATGGCAATATATGCCCCGTGTCCATCTTCGCGAGGAGCCGTCATGTGATAGGCATCGCCGCTGCACCCGTAGCCCTTGATCTCTGCGTAGATACGCGCCCCTCTAGCTTTGGCGTGCTCAAGTTCCTCAAGAACACATACAGCCGCACCCTCGGCGACAACGAACCCGTTGCGATTGACGTCAAACGGCCGACAGCTAGCGGCTGGGTTGTCGTTATAGGTTGTGGAAAGTGACCTTGCCCGGCCGAACCCCGCAAAAGTCAAAGGATGGATACAGGATTCAGATCCGCCAGCAACCATGACGTCTGCATCTCCCATGGCGATGAACCGAGAAGCATCACCAATCGAGTGAGCACCGGTTGTGCAAGCTGTTGTGGCAGCGTGGTTAGGACCCTGGAATCCATACTTCATGGCAATATGCCCCGCAGCCATATTGATCAATATCTTGGGAACAAAGAGCGGAGAAACTTTTTTGTAGCCCTGACGCAGCAGTTAGCTACGATCCCCCGAGATGTGCATGGGGTGTCCTACATCTTGATCGTGTACGAGGCTGGTGTTGTACATCTCCTCCAGATTTCCGATTCCGCTCCCCAAGCACACACCAGTCGCTTCCAGGTCTTCTTGACTCGACGGCTTCCACTCGGAATCTTCCAGGGCCATGTTACTTGCAGCGATTGCATACTGGGTAAATTTGGACATGCGACGTTGCTCAGTCGTGTTAACCCAGTCAGATGCCCTCCAGTGGCCTTCGCCTTCGCCAGTGGGCACCAGACCAGCAACGGTGCTTGTCAGCTCTTGCCACCTCGCCTGAGGTTCAAAATCTGCAACGCTCGTGATACCCGAATCTCCAGCTAGAAGACGTGTCCAAGACCGCCGGATGCCCACTCCAAGAGGCGTGATGGCCCCCAGGCCCGTTACAACTACTCGGCGCATGGTTTTTTTGCACGGCCGGGGTCGCTGCCGACTCTATTGAGAGAAAAGACCCATGGACTTCTTAGGGTTTGAAAGTGCAGAAAAATATTAAGGAAGCAATAAACGTTAGTGATGAATTTTTTTTTCGCCCACCTTCTTATGTTCAAGAGTACGTCGTGCAGGTCAGGCTTAATCGATCCCCAGTTTAATGTATTAAAGCAAAATGTCCATTCTGGGCTTAGTGCGCTTCCAATAGAGCTGTGAGGCTCGAACCTTATAACTTCTTGGCCGCTAAGTCAGCATAGCTGTAATTATACAACGAGTCTGTGCCGCGGGTGTTAGGAGATCCCTTTCATCATTCTGTGCTCGTTGTCAATCCCTCTCTTCTGTGTGTCCCGTTTTGCTCCCAGCTCTTTCGCGTGGCTGATTGGTGCGCGCCATCTTGCTGCGGCTTGGTGGTAGAACGTGGCGTCTATTCGTGCTGCTCAGCTGTCGAAGCAACACGTTTCACCTCCAAGCAAGCCTTGAGCCAGAATTACTAAACCGCATCACTGCAGTCTCTACCGCGTAAATTTGCCAGAGAAACTACCAAAAGCGAAACAGAAATCTCGCAGTCACGGGCTTATCAAATCCGTCACCTCGCTGTCTCGGAGCCCTGGACGCGTGTCCGAGCATCCCTTCCCGGCCCACTCATCTACCTCAAAGCTGGGTCAGCAATCCTCGAGGGATCGTCTTGCTGTGATCTCAACTCCTTGTGACGCTCTGAATTTCGATTAAAGAGATACCTCGAACTCTTGAGCCAGACACGTGATATTTTTTGCCATTCCCTCGTACCGGTAACCGGACCCCAGCAGCCCCTAGCCGGTGCCCCCGGGGCTAGAATCCCGGAGACGTGGCAGCGCCATGGCAGGTCCATCAACGATTCGGGAGCCGATTGGCCAAGCCCTCAGCAACCCTAATGGGAGGCTGTCGACGTCTTTGGATGCAGGCGACCATACAGAAGACCTGAGGCGTCGGGTTGCTCAGTTGCATGAGGCCGGTGCCCGCAATGATGACGATGACGACCAAGGGTCTGAGTATGAACTGCTCATGGATCCCAATCTGCCAGAGGAAACGCGCCGCGGCGGAGACGGTGACGATGATGCAGATGATGAGGGATTAATCAAAGATAGGGAGGATGAGGAGGATTCACCTTATCCGGAGGTGCGCGCTGCTGTCCGCAACTATGATGAGGACTTGCCGTGCAATACCGTGAGAGCATGGAGTATAGGCCTCCTGCTCGTCGTGTTTGGTGCTTCTATGAACACGCTCTTTTCCCTGAGGCAGCCTTCCATCAGTGTTGGCCCTCTAATTGCTCAAATCATTGCATGGCCCATGGGCCACGGCTGGGCCAGATGGTTTCCCGAACAGATTTCCATTTTTGGAAAAAGGATATCCATCAACCCGGGCCCCTTCAACATCAAAGAGCACACCATCATTGTCGTTATGGCTAGTGTCTCCTTTTCAGTAGCATATGCTACGGATATCATCCTGGCCCAGCTGGTCTTTTATAAGCAGAACTTTGGTATCTCGTTCCAGCTTCTGCTTACTATTTCTACGCAGTCTCTTGGGTACGGGATTGCTGGAATGATGCGCAAGTTTCTCGGTAAGTTGTTCTTTTCAAATCTTGTAGCCCTGCTAACAGGTTATAGTATATCCTGCATCAATGATCTGGCCAGGGAACTTGGTTGGAGTGACATTGATGAATGCCATGTATGAGAGGAATGACCATCCAGACCCGACAATCCTTGGAGGAATGATGCACAGATATACCTGGTTCGCCATTATTACTGGAATTTCCTTTGTATACTACTTCATCCCTGGTTTCTTCGCCCAATTTCTCAGCATGTTTGCATTCGTTACTTGGATGGCACCTAATAGCCCCATCATCAACCAGCTCTTTGGTGGTCAGACTGGTTTATCGATTATTCCAATCACATTTGATTGGACTCAAATTGCTGGCTATGTCGGATCGCCATTGATTCCACCGTGGTAAGTTTGAGGAGCACTTGATTGTTGGTAACGGGCCGCTAATTACCTTCTCCAGGCATGCTATTGCCAACACCCTTATTGGAGTTTTCTCATTCTTTATTGTATGGGCATCCGTTCTCCATTACTCTGGAGCATGGTATGGATGGTATCTCCCAATGAGTGATTCTAGCACCTACGACAATTCTGGTGCTTCCTATAACACTACACGAATTCTTAGCTCTGATTTCACACTGGATGAGGAAGCGTATAAAAATTACTCTCCCCTTTTTCTTAGGTATGTGGAAAGTACCAGAGAAGGCCTGTGAATGAACACTCACGCGAACAGCACGACATTCGCCATGTCATATGGATTGTCATTTGCTGCCATCTCAGCTCTTGTCGTACACACCTACCTACACAACGGCAAGCGAATCTGGCAACAGTATATGGACAGTACGAAAGAAAAGCCCGACATTCACATGAAATTGATGAGAAAGTATAAAGAGGCACCTACTTGGTGGTACATGAGCCTTTTTGCTGTTGTAGGTTGAGGCCTGCGTGAAATGATTTGGAGAAAGTCTACTAATCACGAATTTAGATGTTGGCATTAGGGTTTTATACCGTGCTTGGGTATCAAACAAACCTTTCTTGGTGGGCGTTTCTTCTGGCCATTGCCATCTCCTTTGGATTTGCCCTCCCGATTGGCATCATCCAGGCCATTACCAATACGCAAATCGGCCTCAACGTATTGACCGAGTTCATCTATGGTTACATCCAACCGGGCCGTCCGTTGGCCCTGATGATGTACGTTACTCTGATTCCTTTCGAATTATAATAACGTGGATGCTAACCTTGTTGCAATAGCTTTAAGACTTTTGGATACATTACAATGTAGGTTCTTGAAGAGAGTGATGCCGAATACTACGACTAAAAAGATACAGGTCCCAAGCGCTCAGCTTCGTAGCCGATTTGAAGTTTGGGCATTACATGAAGATCCCTCCTCGCACAATGTTCATGTCTCAGGTCGTCGCCACAACTTTTTCATGCTTTATCCAGATCATCGTGCTGAACTTTGCGCTGAACAACATCAAGGATGTCTGCGAGCCACATCAGGAGAACCACTTCACCTGCCCCGGTGGGCGGGTATTTTTTGCTGGTAAGCTTCCACAAGAAAAGCAGTGAGCTTTTTTGAGAATTAGGCTAATGGAACGCGCGTAGCTTCTGTCATTTGGGGACTGCTCGGGCCGGCGCGAATGTTCTCCCCCGGGCAAATCTACTCTGGCCTCTTCTTCTTTTTCATCATCGGGGCCGTCACCCCAATCATGTTTTACTTTGCTGCTAAGAAGTGGCCCAAGTCGCCCGCCAAGTACCTCATGGCACCCCTGATTTTCGGAGGCGCTGGGGCGATCCCCCCTGCGACGCCCCTCAACTACCTGTCTTGGGGCATGGTGGGCTTCGTGTTCCAATTCTGGATCAAGAAGCGTCATTTCAAGTGGTGGAGCCGCTTGAACTTCTTGACCTCGTCGGCCCTCGACCTGGGATTGGCCCTGGCTACTCTAGTCATCTTCTTTGCATTTACGCTACATGGCATTGAAGCGCCCAGCTGGTGGGGGAATGATATCGTCTCAACAACAATGGATGTTCAGGGCACGGCGGTGCAGATGCATGTAAAGCCTGGGGAACGCTTTGGACCCAAGACATGGTAGAGGTTCGTAGTGGAATCCGAATTTACTCGGAACCAAATAGCCTATAGAGAAGACGAGCCATGACTCACCTGCAGATGCCTAATACCCGATGTTCTTAATGTGATTGACAATCCAATCCCTCTTCTCTAAGACAAGCGCCTCCTCAACCTTTCTTGCAGCCCCTAACAGCCTCCGTGCGAGGGGCTTGCGCCCGCAGCCAGCCTCTTGGCAGCCTGTGCAAGTCGGGGTTAGCTCACCGACCTGCTCTATATGGCATTGCTTCTGCAAACTAATAGCTTCCACGGTGAGACTCGCTTCTATCTAAGGGTACACAAGGGACGTGGACGTCATTCAGGAGGTGGAGAGGAAGATGAGACTGGCTGCAGACGGACGAGGAGTTGTGGCATACGTGATTGGCCGTAAGACCCGACAAGAAGAAATGCCAGTCAGACTTGGTCTGTGCCTTCAGCCATGCATGTATTCATGTATGAAGCAAAGATGTTGAACGTAACGCGGTAGGAAGCACACAAGCATTTCCTAGTCAAATAACCGACGCAAGTGACAGCGTAAGATTATCATTTCTCAGATTAAAACATAGCCGCTTACCTTTTTGGCAAGGCTTTCGTGGTGTAAGAGTGGTTTGCTTGTTACAGCGGTAGACCAGCAGGCCACCAAGCAAACTGGCTCGCGTCAGCAAACAGGTATGCGCCATACAACTACTTCACGCATCTATCCATATTGGGCAAAATTACCAGCATTAAAACTTCGTTGCCCAGCTCATGCAGCCTGCAATGGTTGCGTAGCACGCAATGAGACGACGATACAGCTCCTTGTCCCATCGGATAATCCCGAGCGAATTGGGAAAGCTTAGGCCCGAGGACCTGGACATGGCTTCTTTTCTCTTTTCTCTTGCTACGACAACGTCGTATTTATTTCCCACCCCGTTTTTAGCATCGATTATGACATTCGAGAGCGATTGCAGAGATCGAGCACCTGATGACGTAGCAGTGACAGATCTGGCTTCGCGCATGTAGCAATTTGGTGTCAACTCCGAGACAAGGGTGGTTGTGCAGGGATGAAAGATGGCATTGAATAAACCAGAAAGATTCTTGGTGGAAAATATTTTTGTGAGTTGCAACGAATCTGGGGTCGTTGTAATCCCTAATTGGCTCATTGTGTTCAAGAGCGGATATACCCGGGTGGCAACACCTCACCAAGGGGACAACTTATGATAGCGAGCCCCGGAACATGCCAATATGTAGCCAAAAGCATGCACAACCAGCTACTGCCGGAGTGGATTCTCCGCTAGTTCTCAGAGCTATGAAAGAGTTGAAAGGCGCTAAGAACCCTTGCGTAGCATATCGCCACTTTTGTTGGCATTGCGCTAGTCAGCATCCGGCAGATATTGCAGATATATGAGAACTGATATAAAGCGTGCCAGTCCAATAAAAGGAGCCAGTTGCTAGTCGAGCTAAACTCGTGGCGGGCCCTTGGGGAGATCAACTAACCTTCGGGTTCGCCCGGTTTAGCTGCGACGTGGTCTAGGTTTCTAAAAGTAGGGTGCTTTCAAGAAAAGAAAAAAAAAAGAAATAATTGGGCCACTGAAATCAGCGGTCAAGATGTTTCCATGAAAACTCGTTGCTTTTAGGCCTTCGTACACACCAGGCTTTTTTTTTCCACTCAGCTTTGCTTGTACACATACTTCAGCCCAACCAAACACACTATTCAAAAATGAAATCCCCACTTAGTAGATGATGTTATTCGTCATTCGTTTCAAAATAGCCTCCTTTCATAGCATCCAAGATTAGACCACTCCAATAGTTCAAATAATTAGTCTCAGTCCAAAAACCTAGACAGGTCTCATTTTCTCGGTTCAGTCTCCCACCCTGTCCTTGAATCTGATCAATACTGGTTAACAAAGTTCACGGGGCCGCGCGGTTGATCCCGTGCCATTCCCGGGATCCCAGAAGCCAAATAACTGCCGTGCCCCATTCCGGCTTGTACAAGACTGTTCTGATACATCGGTGTGGCGGGCCTTTGGGTACCAGGGGTAGACATAAATGCGCTGCCAAGGCTGCATGGGCTACTAAACTGAAACGCGTAGACGCTTTGCACCAATTCCAGCGTCTCTTGACCTTGTTCCTGTGGCTCTTGAAGGCAGAGGATCGATTTAGATGAGTAGACTTGGTTTTCAAACGCAGTCTTCTCGATTTGGAATTCCGATTGCTCCAAGTTCAAGCTAAGGAACGGTTTCGCCCAAGAATTTCGAGGTCGCTTGGCACGACTTTTATTCGTCTTCAACATGCGAGGCGTTGATTCATGGGAACTTGGTGAGTTGGCTTCGTCTTTCCCAGAGCTAATATTGAATGACGGTGAACTTCCGTATGTTTCTTCTGGAGATGCTGTAAGCATGTTGTCCGGTTGCCCGATTTGGTGGTTCATTGCTAGAGCTCTAGAGGCATAGTATTCTGCTCGTTTTTGAATAACATGCTTAAATGACGAGAGAATGGAGAGAAAATGGCTGGCTTGATTATCCGAAGTAGCGCAATAAGACATGATTTTCATCGCATCGGATGCTGAGTCTGGATAGTCTGTGTTGCTATGCAAGCCACCGAACTCATTGGTCATGACAATAAGCGCAGCAGAATAGAGGAAGTAACTAAAAGGTATCAGAAAATATTCTGTTGCCCCAAGAGGGGAGGGGAGACTATGCATCTTACATGACGAACGGGTTTCTCTGGGGAAGCCGCTGGGATTCAAAAACGATTTGACATAGTCTGATTGTCTGTCTGGACGAATTAAGACAAGCCTCTGAAAATTTTGCCATGGCAGAGTTCTCTTCAAGTACGACATGTTGCGGATTCTGCGCCTTCATTAATACATGTAGGAAAAAAAGTCGAGAGAAGAGAATAATTGAGTGGTGCCCAAGAAGTTGAACCTGCAAAATCGCCATTCCATGGGTCTTCATGACGTCGGGATCATGTAGTCTATTCACATCGAATGTAGCGTCGAGATTAGAGGCCCAATCCTGGCAAAGAGTGGCAATTTCTTGGGCTTCCCTCGTCGAAACCTTTCCTTTGGAATAGATCTGCCTGATGGTTAAGCCAATGGTTCGGCTTGCCTTGACACCAGCGTCAAGCCCACGCATGCTGATGGTCTGTTCTTGGCGTAGCCGCTTGCTAGCACTCAAGATCGCCGGTGGTGCCGAGAGTGAGCCACCTGAGCAATCTGCGTCAGAAATTGAACCAGGTCGGCCCAGAGACATGGCTAAGAAATGATCGAGAATGAATAAGCTCCTCCAGAGATTACGTCTCTGGGCCAATTCACCATCTCTGAAAATCATCCCCGTTTCAGAAGTTTTGTGAAGGCCCAATGAGTAGGCAAACCGAATCGCCGTCCCTAATACAGTGTAAGCGAGAATTATGTTCATTTATCCCGTTCCCATGCTAACCAAGAAAAGCGTATGCCGCACTTCGCCTGGATGCGACTAGTGCGTACACAGACATCAAACACAATGCTTGGATGGACCATACGTCGCCGTCCTCAAACCCAAGTGAGGTATCCCATATATTCTTAGCATTTTGGAAAAAAATATCGGCACGATCAACAGATTGCTTTAGTACACGAGTAATAATCTCGTATTCAGGGCTGTCTGGAGTTGGTGCTGCGGTAGCAAGACCAATTGACAAGACAAGGTATATCAAACACAGATCGGGAGATTCTGCAGTGAGTGGGTTTGCGTAGTATTGGTTCAGCTTGTATTGGAATTCCCGGCGGTCGATCACGTCCACAAACCCCTGCGTCTTCAAAAAGTCAGATATACAGTCAGCCTGTAGTATTGATTAATTGGGATGCTAACATACATTGAGATAGAATGACTGCATAAGCGTCTCGGCGACCTTTTTTTCGGGCAGCATGGGGAAATTTCTGACCGGTTCTGGCTTGGTTAAAGTTGCGTCGGTGGTTTTATGTCGACCAGGATCCGTCGTAAACTGCGATGGACCATCTGAGCTTTCAACAACCATCCGGATTAGCTGAAGATACGAGCACGCAGAAGAATCACCGAAATACACTCGTTCGAAGGTCAACGAAATTTCTTTGCACACTGGATGGGTTCTTACATAGTTTTCCGGCTCGATCTTGTAGCATTCTCGTCTGCCCATATATATCGGCCTCCTCGCCATGCTCGAGAGTTATGGCTTGCTGAAAGAGATCAATGCTCTTGGGAATCCGAGCCTTCTCTTCCTTTTGTTTTTTCCCCCTCTTTGAGGCCGGAGGTTTCTCGTGGCTATAATTCTCGCCGTAGAGTTCGGTTTGCTGGCGTTTGGGAAGCTGGCTGAAGACGGGCGAGTTTTTGATATCCCTGGAATCTTTCGCGATATATTCACAGTGAGTCTCGCGGTCAGCGCCAGTACTACATGGTTGGAGTCCTTGGCACTAAAAGAGAGCAATTAGACTTGGTTCCAATGTGTAAATTGCTTCCGTTTGAAGAAAAGGGGACAGGGGTTCGTGTAGAACACGTCTTGCAAATGCACTTGATATAAGGACAGAAAAGGCTTCTATTTGGGTATCTGACTCTTAGGCTCGGAAGACGCTTGTGTGGTTGCACAAGACGGTATTAACATTCCGCAGGAAATTCAACAGGAAGGGTTCGATAGGGTTCTCTGCCTATATCATTCCTCGCGGAATGTCAAGAGGGAGAGGATGTGTAGAAGAGAACACGAATTTGCCTACCTTTTGTTTGGTCTGCTTGCAGATACGGCAAGCACCACGCGTCTCCCGTTGCTCACCATCTGACGCCCTGGCAAACATATCGGCGGAATGAAGAAAATGGGACGGCCAGGTATCTTGTTGTCGACCTTTTAGGGGCGATTCAACTCTGAGGCAAGTCAAATGGCAATCGAAAAGAATGGATTTCCTACCCAGGTTCTGCGTTCGGCTTCTTGAGCCCAGACAATGGGGCAGTGAATAAGCAGAGGGGTTCAACTACATGAGGTAGAGCACGCACAAAGATTTTTAAAAATGACAAGACTTGAGGAAGGTGCGGGATAGGACTGTGATATATATAATGGTCAGGGCAGTCGACGCCTTCATGGCGTTTGCCAAAGGCAGGCTTGGCGAAGTTGGTAGCGGACTAATTGAACGGGTTTAGCGTTCGCGATGAAGAGGGGTTTGGATTATACAAACAACAGGGGGGTTCATTTTAGACCCTTGAGGTGCATAGGAGAATAGAGAAAGCAGGCAGACTGGACAGGGGGGATGAGGGACATCTGTGGCAAAAAGAAGCAATTTTTTACCAACTACACGCCCAGCCAGCAACCAGGCCACTTGCAAAGCAGAGCCACTCCCCAGCAAGTCCATCGCGGTATCAGTTCATCTGGGAGGGTGTGGCGACGGCCCAGCTCGGAATGGCCCGTCTAAGTGGTGATGGTGGGCTCTCTAGCTCGACCTGGCGGTGGATAAGCAGCCAAGGTTGGAACTGCAGATCACCTGGTAGCGACGAGGGCAGGCTTCTAAACTGCGGGTGTGCAGCTAGCGTTTATCTTGACTGTTAAGCCGCAGATGAAACGCAATGCTAGCCACGCTGTCGCATGTAGACGCCCAGCAGCCATCGCGACGCAGGAAGGTCTGGTGTGGGCCATTGAGGCTCGAAAAGCCCCCCCTCCAAGGTTCAAGACACGACCTCGGACCCCAGTCGCCACACCGCTTCCCTGGAGAGAGGATCGCCTGGGCGGGGCTCTGGCCCTGGTCAGATCTCAGCCGGCAACCGTTGGCGCGGTGCTGGCTGCAAGTACAACTTGTCCCCGCAACCCGCAAATGGGACATGACAAGGGCAAGGGTCAGTTTTGCTGATTCCACGCATCTGCTCGCTCGCCCGAAGAGGCGCGTGCACTAAACAAATAACCTCAGTGCCCCCTGCCTTGATCGATAGTCGCCCGGGCTCGACAAACAAAACAAATATATTTCCTGACTTGCTTGTTTCGTGGCACTGCCATCGCTTGTCTCGTCCTGCCCCGTCTCGGATACTTGGGCATCCGACTCCTACCTGAGCAACGATATGCACAATCTGGAATCGACTAGCAATTTCTGCCGTCCTAGGCTTGCATGCGGGCACTGGCTCTTTCCCATCTGCGTCCGTCCATCAGGTTCTCGAATTTATTTGGTTCCCCATGTTGCACAACTTGCGTGCCCCTCCTTACCCTCCTTACCCTCCACCGATTGTTACTCGCCCAGCCATGCTGTAATTTAAAATGCAGACAGACTCCGCTCTTCTGCATCTTCTCCTACGTGTGTGCAAGCTTCAAAATCCTTCAGACGTCAAAATGAGCCGATCATCTGTCAGAGGTAGGTTCTCAGGTGCGAGAAGTACGACGCTATCCAACAGCCTTGACCAGCATTGGCGGGTGGCACACCTGCTGCTAGTGAACGAGACCCGACAGTAAATACCATGTATGGATCTGCTCCAGGTACTAGATCACTCACAGTCCAATACCTTGCGCTTAGCTACGAGAAGAGCTTCAGAGCGGTCCAGCGTTGAGCTGTTTCCTCTCTATGATGACATCGATATATATTACCATCTACGTCCATTTAATACGCGAACACCACAATATGAACACAAGCATTCGCTCGGCCACTAGAGGTAATCTCCGCCTGACTACTCTAGTCCATCAGCTCCGTCCCAGATGTCCCGCTGTGCAGTCATGGTCGCCGGCATCAAAAGGTCTCTTGTACAAGTTTCCAGCAGGTTCTACGATATGGAAAAAAGCAAGCATGCTCAGCAGTAGATGCTCAACAGGATTAGATGGCTACCATCGCCACTAACCAAGCTGACCGTCGCTCTCAGAGCGGGGTCCCCATGCAACTTTGACACGAGCTTTCACCTCCTTGCTCCACGCATCTATCCGGGCGGTCAGACTGCTGATTAGCTAGTATGAACTGCCTGTCTACAAGCACTCGTCGCCACACGAACCATGGCCCAATTATTGCATTGAAGTGGGATTTAGGTCTCGATTCCTAAACTGCAGGCCCCCCTTGTGTCTGTTTGTTGACAACCTACTACAAGCACTTTCCGATCTATCACGCAACACAAATTTCGGAGTCAGCAGTCATCCGGCGACGCCACGCCAGCTCATCACCCTTATGTACCAGTGATACGGCGCGCGTATCATGCAAACTTAGACGCCACAATGAAAGGGAAGCATCCAGCCTGTGTATTCGCATCAGTAGGCCCATGGTTGCAGAACCAGCGCGCGTGTTGCAGATATGATAGGCTGAGTGGCTGAACTGTTTGTTACTGCACAAAAATTTTATTCCCAGGAGCCAAACAAGGCTGACAATAATATTCAGTGCTACGAAAGCTTGTTTAACTTCTTTGACATGCCCACGTTGGCTGTGGTCCTATCCAATATAAATGGATTTCCGGAAATTCCATCTTGATGGGGTCTCCGCCAAGCGTTTCAGAAGCTCCGTAAGGTATCATGAACAATCACACCCCTGCATGCCCCTCAGTGCGACGTTGTCGGTGGGAACGAAGTGCACATGCTTGTTGTCTGTACATATGCTGCCCCGTGCCTCTGTTGGATGTTGGATATGTGCAACTCCATCACTTCAGCAAAAAATGCATGACCCTTGTCCAATGAAATATATCAGAAATGACACCAAAATTCTAGATTTCCGAAACCGTGGGTAATGCTACCCTGGTTCGTGGGGGTAGGGAAACATTGCATCATCCCCGTTTTCGTCGATTCTGATTGGGACATCTGATGCCATCGGTTTGATCAAAGACAACAAACAAACACAACTCCTCAACGCCATGAATTAATACTTCAACTAGACTTGTACGCCTTCTCAGTAGACCGGGAGAGGTCTTTACTCTAATTCCAAGCCATTCACACTCAGAGTAGTAGCTCAGGGCATTATTACTTTCGATACATTTCCTAAATCGCTTCATTTATCTAGTAAAACCAATGATATGCTGTGACGCGCCAGGTTGGCATATGACAAACGCTGGGGAGCTGGAAGGCTATTTCATTGCAAGCGATCCTGCTGGACGGTACCGATACCCAATTATACAAGACGTATCCAAATACTAAAACTGCAAGTGATGGTGGTATCAATAAAGACGTCCAATTACTGATCAATGTCTATAGCCGTATGATATAATTACAGGAAATGAAACAATCTATAGATCACAGAACAAGCCTTCCAGGCTCCTCCTCGAGGATAATCTTGCAGCGTTCCAAGAAGACCTGGGCGCGCTCTTCTTCCGCCTTAGGAACTACCAGTGAGAATACATTGGCGCCGCTCGACATTCCAGGGACAGTGCGGACGGTGGCGGGCTTAGGGGCAGACTTCTTCTTTGGGGCGGCGAGGATGTCAATAATATCAGCCTGCCTAGAGGCAGTTGGCTGGGTCTCGAATAGAGAAGAAGGGGGGATGGCAGAAATCTGGGGAAGGTAAACTCCTCGGGCACCCTTGGCCTTGATTTTATCGAGGCCAAGAACCTGGTCGAAGAGCTCGTCGGTTGTAGGGGCGCGGTCGACGCGAGGCAGCTCATCATTGGCGACCTCAGCGGCGCGGCTAATAAATGTTGAGATGGGCAGGAACACGCCAAGAGTGTCCTGGATCTTATTCTGGACTTCGACGACCTTGGCCAGCGATACGGGAATGGAAACCTCAAGGTCCTCAACGACGGGAGCCTTGGGGGCCTCCTTCGCAGCCTTCTTGGGGGCTTCCTTGGGAGCCTTGGGCTCAGCAACCTTGATGTTGCTAAGGTCGAGGTGGGATAAAGTGTTGAATCGAGCCTCAATGGCAGCAGGTGTCTCGGGGTTGATGGATCCCAGGTAAGCCAGGATATCACCCTTAAGCAAGCGGCCGTGAGGGCCGGTACCCTTGATCTTGCTCACATCCTCCTTGCTGAGGCCGTGCTCGCTGACAAGATGTCCGACCGATGGGAGCAGAGGATACTTGTGCTCATAGGTTCCGTTGGCAACAGTCTTGGGGGCGGCCTTGTTCTGGGTCGGCTTTGACTCGCTGGCAGCGGGGGTAGAGGCGGCGGCTGTCTCCTTGGGAGCCTCCTTGGCCTGGGCGACAGGCTCGTCGGCGGGGATTTCGAGGGAGTTGACATCGTCGCCGGACTCGGCGATGACAGCAATGCGGGTGCCGACCTGAACGGCCTTGCTGCCATCCTGGCTCATGATTTTGACCATAATGCCGTCGTCCTGAGCCTCAACATCCATAGTAGCTTTATCGGTCTCGATCTCAAGTAGCACGTCGCCAGCGCTAAAGGTCTCGCCCTCCTTGACTTTCCAGTTGGCAATGTTGCCCTCGGTCATGGTGGGCGAGAGCGCCGGCATTGTAAAGTTCTGGGCGGCGAGGCATCTTGACGAGGTCGTAAAGCCTGTGCTCAATTGTTAGCTGCGCGGATCTCTCCATGTCTTGCTGCCGCATCCCACGAGCGACTTTGTTGTAGAAAGTGGTGGGATGTTCCAGGGGCGGTTCTGGGGCAAACGTACTACGAGCGACGGCTCGGGCGCCGGAAAGGCGGGCAGACGCTCGACATACTGTCGCAAAGGATGCCATTGGAGAGCGCAATTTCGGCCGAGGGGATTTTCGAAGGGTTCGAAGCAAAGTAAAGGCAGAATGGGGCGACAAATGATGGATTGTTGGAATTTCTTGAGCTGTTGGGATGATGCGCACGGACCAGCGGAGTTAAAAACACCGGGGGGTGGGGGGTGGATAGGTTCGGCTCATTGTTGTCCGACACCGTTGAGACCCGCTGTGAGCGAGCTACCATTTTCACATGAAGATGCTGGAGGAGCAAGAAGTTGGTAATCATTGGCCTTGTATAGTGTTCTCCCGGTAATGCAATATTTTCACATACCCAGCCTTCCAGGCGACAGTAGTTGGCTGCGAACAGTCAGACCCACAATAGCTGTCAATAGCAGCTTGCAAGAGCTGTACTTGATTGACTTGGTTTTCCCATAGAAATGTTGACCAAGTGCCTCTCAGCTATATCAATCCAAATTGACCTATGATTATCACTATTAAACATAAATCTTCTCTACTCTTACATCCACCATTCTTCAATTGTGCTTTGAACCGCCACGGCAAGATTGTGTATTAAACAACTCAATCAATCGAGATGTATTCGTACAACATCTCTCAACAATATAAGTCCTTTGGGTTCTTCTCCATTGGCAACCCCATTTTTAATGTGCAATATGATCATTCACCATCACTATCCATAATAGCAACCCGGTCAAACAGAGACGTCGAAGGGTATCCATATAGCTACATGTCAGAATTCAAGATGCCACCCGCATCTTGTTTTGGATCAAGATTCTGAGTGATTAATTTCTCATTAACCATGTTCAGTTTTCCAGTATCGCCAGTAAGTCTACCACTTAGAGGCCAGCAAATTTCATGAACATCAAACCTATTGGCAGATGCGCAAAGGGCCCAGTGATTCGTTTTACATCGATATATACATCAATAAAAGATCCCAATTGAACATTACTTTTAGAATATCCATACTCAACCCATTCTAAACTTGGATCTCGGGAATATTCATATTTATCTGCGCCCAGAAATGCTCGTGGTCAGCCATTGTGGGAGAGCAACAAGTCAGTGTGATTACAGCACTATTTTAAACAAGAATGAATGCCACAATGATAAATAGATACAAGTATTAAGATTAATCTAGATATAAACTTGAACAATTTGATCTTTTTCCAATATCACGGGCACATCGTAGCCAAAGTTGAGCTAGTGTCCTCCAAACACTCTTTCAAACGAATACCTCTCGACGTGGCAACGATCTCTCATGGTCACGCAAGAGCACTTCATTCGCTAGTTGGGTTATATTTTCACAATTTTTGCTAGTGGTATGATCAACAACAGCTCTAAACCAACTGTCAGTAGCAGTAATGAACATTCCAAGTTCCCAAATCATCTTACAACGGCTTCATTGGTGATGTCCCCCAAAAGCTCTCCTCTCCTGTACGGGCCGTTCTCAAATAAAGACTATCTCATGAATTTTTCTACGTAATCTACAAAGGGCCATCATTCTTCCATAACTTCACTTCCTAGTCGAGTCGTCATTTTTAATCCTACATTTCTATCGGGCAAAAATGGTATTCGCGCCCATTATTTTCCTTCTGTAGACTCTTGTAAGACCATTTACGACCATACGCAGAACGATTTAGTGCACCAGAGCATGCTTCACCCACCAGAGAAAGTCGGCAACTTTTCTTGCACAGATTACCCAGAAGTATTTCCAGCTGAAGTCACACGTCAAAAGCATCATGTATCTTATTCGACTTCATTCCCATGTAAATGTAGCGCAAACCTTAATCACCGCATAGGCCGAATACCGTGAAGGCTGCTTGCGCATTATGCCATCCCGTGAGTGTGAGACCAACTCCGACAAAGATACAGCAATGCATAAGAGAAGAAAGTTTGGTTGCTTTCTTTCGGAAATTCGGAGGTTTGATTGTAAACGAGCAAAAAAAAAAATTTGCCCATATTATGGAGGGATCAAGGGCTCGCGCCTGGTTTAATTGCGTCGTAAGTGGTTAAAGATCGCACGCAATACATTCATTTATATTGTTCGAATAAAGCAGGAGCGATTTCGGCCGAGTTAAGCAAGGATATCCTTTGGTGCCATTGCCTTTATATAGCCAGCGTTAACTTCATAATGATGTTGGAGATAAGTTAATAAAGTAGCATTGAGTGGCGAATTGGCAGATGGTGCACTGGTATAAAACCAAATGCATGGTCATGGTGGTGGTGGTGGTGGTACGTCTCATAATTTTCGGGGGTTTAATCCCTGCCCCTGCCGATATTGGCCCGTGCACGTCTTTGAAAATAGCTTCAAATTTCATCAGCCAAGTAGTGGGCTGTCAATTGCACTGTTGGATAGCCGCTCCTTTATGATACCCTGCACTCAATTGAACGCATATACGCTCATATAGTTGTTTCCATTTAATAGCCGACTCAATTTGCCCCCTTTCGTCCCCGAATTATCGCCATGGCAAGCCTCGCGCGGGGTTGCTGCGCGGGCATCCGGCCCCTCGCTGCCCGCACCGAATTCATCGCCGTCCGCAGTCGATTCTTCTCCACCTCCGTCCGCCTTCGAGCCGCCGAGCCCGTTATCAAATCTACCCGATCGTCCGCCTCTGCGAAGCAGGGCTCCCATGCTGGCGCCTCCGCCTCCGCCGTTGCCCCGAGTCGATATGCCTTCATCAAGACGCTCGCAACCAAGACAACGCCGACAGTTCTCTACGAGGGCCCCTCACACTTCTGGTTCTACTTTGGGTGCTGGAGCAGCGGTATCACCATCCTCGGCTGGACGGTTCTCACGGCGCCGGCGTCCATGGAACAGCCCGAGGGAGTGCCCGTCTGGGTGGGATACGTCTTTGGCGCATCATACCTCCTCCTCGGTTCCATGGGAGCCTACATCATCACCAAGACACCGAATATTGTCAGCAGGATCCGCGTGCTCCCTGCGGTGCAAGCTGCGAAGCAAACAGCAGGCGTGGCGGCACACGCGCCCCTCCAGATGGAGGTCACGGTGAAGCGCATGGTGCCACTTCTCAAGCCCAAGGTCATCACGACGACTCTAGACAAGGTGGCGCTCAAGTCACGCTTTTCGCTACCAGAAGAGTTCGTGCCAGAGCTGAAGCGCATCGAGGTTCAGCGGGCCGAGGAAGCCCAGCGCAAGGCTCGACGCAAGTTTGACATGGACCACCTTCTGACCGTGCCGTTCCGCCAAGTCGGACGCGGCTTCTCGAGCATGTTTAACGGCATCAAGTCAGCATGGACGGATATGGGCTACGGGGGTATCATGGTGGACGGCAAAAGGTACAAGGTCGACGTGACCAAGGGGTTTGCACATGACGGGTTCAAAACTCTAGAGAAGTTGGTGGAAATTAAACCCTAGACATGCTCTAGGGTGAGACTAAGGCACATGGGACGAAAATATGTTGAACTTCCTCCTGGTTTTGGAGAGAAGAGAGTGAGGTTCAACTAGAATATGGTTGCAAGTTGAATGCATGATGTTGACTACCCTGTAGTTTACCCTTTTCTTTTCATGTATAACATTAGATGTACAGCACAATAGACATCCCTTGACAAACTCAAGTCGTCGCCTTTGATCGCAACGTTACTTTGTTTGTGAACTGAAAGAGGGGGGGAAGTGCTAAGCCTGTTCAATTCGCGCAGTCCGGCTCAAAGCTAAAGAGCGCCTTTTTTTTTTCTCCCTCGTGACGCAATAGATGCCCCAAGTGCTCTGCACGCGACTCTTAACATGTCGCGACAAATGGCGAGAGGATCTGAATCGGCCCCGTCCGAATCAATGCACTGCAAATCACTCAACCGCACACCGCTAAGATCGAGGCGAATCTTGGTCTACCAAATCGATAGGATGACACGCACGATCGGCATCTCCACACAGTTGAGCGGGAGGCTCAAAATAGGTTACACTCACAGCAGGTTTCGCAATCATTTGCATTGCCTAGAGAGCAGTTTATTTTAGCGAGACCCAAGAATTCGTCCGATGGTTGGAGTGGAACGTTTGGTTTTTTTTTTTCTGGGGCTCCCTCGTGTGATTTCATCAAGCCGCATGAAGCTCGATGTGTTGTTGACTTACATGGCATCCTGTAAGCCATCAAACATGGGCCCATTTCGGCAACGGCTCGATGGCGCTGAGCCACCCGAATTGGCGGCCGTTGCTGTCAGATTCGAGACGGTGCCGGCAAGTGGCAATCCCATACGAGTTGAAGCGCCCCCGGGCGCCAGTGGCTGGCATAAATTTGGCCCATAGGCTACCCGTTGCCGGATGAGATCGTACATATGTGGGCGCTCCATCTGGTCTAGCGACTGGAGTTTCATTGGTAGCCACCTTGGGGGCCACATCTCCATGTCTACATCCCCGCAGCACGGTGGCCAATGGACGGGGTACAAAAATCTTCACGCTCATGAACCGGGGCGACAAGGGGATGTTAACTTCCAAGTATCAAAGATCTGATGTCAAGTCGAGGCGCCAGCCGCTGATCTGGAGGGGTCAAGTGCAATTGTCCCTCCCAGATGTGCCAATTGGGCCTAGCTTTGCACTGAATTAGCACATTCGTTTACCCCTCTAATCCAACGACGTTCACATCCAGTTATCATGGCGGTCAGTCAGCCTCACCCGGGGTCACTTGCAAGACGAGGCTATCCTTGACACAGGCAAGGACAGCAGGCAGCTCGCTACTCGCCCACTTCGAGAATTCGCAGAGAGAGCGCCCCACCCAGCGAGGCTAGTGTGCCGGCTTTCATCAAGCAGACTCGGCGGGTCAGACAAAGTCGCCAGAGGTTGTGCCAACATCATGCCATCTCATTTTGCTGTGCATCGCTTGCTCGCTCATTGCGACGGTGCAAGGAACGATAAACCCTCCGGCATCTGGCTGCACGGCCGGCGTGACCCCTGCGTTCAGGGTCTAGTCCTAAGAAGCGGCGGCGCACAACAGCGGCCACACAATGTGTGTTAATATATCATTCATCAATCCGATGCTGGAATTGATTCCTTGGGAACCTTCGCTGACATGTCACACACATCATGAGCCGACCCCCTCGATCCATGCCCACAGAGGGATGCTGTGGGCTCCCAACGTCATCGTGGGCTCCGCGGAGACTGGACAGGGAGGGCCTGGGTTATGCGCGTGAGCTTGTGTGCGTTTGCGGTGAGATCCTTTTTGTCCCACTCCAGGCGATGGGGCCCTGGCAGCTAGCGCTGTGGGTTTTCGATTTTTAGATGCTCGCCCACTGCGATTTCTTGGAAGTTGGGATGAATGACGATTGAACACCATATTTGGAGCTTCACCTTCGTGACATGTCTGGGTGGAAGCGATCCCGTTGGCCCCGACTTGCACAGGTCTGTCTCCTTGGTCAACGGTGCCGACGGCGCAGAGTGCGTTGAGATGCATTGGCGTTTTTCAGGTGAGGAGCCACAGTGGCCGCAGTAGTGTGCGCAGTGCGACAGCCCACGTACCATAGTAGTATCAGATATGGCAAGATGTGTGTCTTCACCTGTTATCGTCGTACGCTCTTTGAATGTCTCGTGGACGAATGTATCCAGACGATGTTACCTGGCGGGAACCGGGCATCCCGCCTCCCTCCTTCTCACCACTCACTGGGCCCGAACCAGCGAACCTCTATGACTCTTTGTGGACTGACACCTGTGACTTACAGCGCACTTAGACGCATCTGAGGCCATGCATTCTGTAGGTCATCGGTCGATACAGGACTCCGGCAAAGCATCGCGCATTGATGTGCGCCTGACTCGATGCGGAATATACCTACCCTGTGTACTCTGGAATCCAAGGAAGAATCGTATTGGCATCCGGAACCCCTCCACTGTCACCCTGGTGAAACACAGGGTCCATCGGTTGGTAGGCATTGGTGCAGGGGCCACCGCTGGGAAACAGCGTCAGGATATTTCTGCAGATACAGCGCAAGTCCAGTAGCCGCAATGGCGGGGTTCGTTGGAACCAAACTTGGACCACCTTGATCGGATATCTGCTCATTCACCTGGATACTTCGGCCGCTCCCTAGTGCCGGACGGATAGACCATGGACGATGCTCTCTGCCGTCTCCTCCAGCCTCTCTTGGCGCTGGTCAGAATGGCACAGGCGGGCTAGACGAAGGCCTGCAACATGCACAACCTACGCCATTTCTGGCATCGCGACCCTAGGATGCAGAAGTGGCATGTCGTTGATGGGGATTGGACAATTCCCCACTAGATCGAGGAGAGAACAGAGGTAGAGTTTGGGGGGAAACTCCGGGATTGAGGCCTCTTGTCAGCTCCATTCCCACCCTCCTTTTCTGGATTCTTCTGCGTCCATGTGTTTGGGCCTCCCACCCGTTCGGGCGCTGGTTGGGCCACAGAAACAAGCGTTATGGGGTGGTCGATAGATGACCGAGACACAGCCCATCAATCAGTTCTGCGATGTCGGGCGTGCATAGCTACGATGTCGAATGTCTCTTGGTGAATCAGAAAAGTGACGCCAGGTGCATCGCGCCATCCACTAACACATCCGAGGTGTGGTAGCTCGCATTTGGGTGTGTGCTTTGCCTGGAGTTCTGGGCGCGATCTTCGCACCCGTAGCCATGCCCGCGATCGCAGCCTTCGTGACGGACATACATCATTGTCGCACGTAGGGAGCGGTGAACGGACGCGCGGGCGAATCGCCGTGGACAATTCCTAATTCTTCCCCCCTCCCTCCTCCCTCGATCCAACCCGCCAGCCCCCCTCTCGATCGCGCACTCAGTGCCGCAGCATTGCCACACAGTTTGTTACCAATTCCCTTGGACGTGGAGAGGAATGTCCTTTTCGCATCATGTGCCCCTCGCCGCGATCTGGCTAGAAAGCACCTGGGCCTGTGGTTGGTTGTCGTCGTTCGAATTTCTAGAACAACCGCCAGTAGCGCGGGGTTGAAGCGTCTTAGTTAGGGTGCCAGGAGGCTCAGCCGACTTGACCATTGCGTTTGGGTGGTCAGGGAATGGCAACGATTCGTCCAAAATAAGGGTCCATCCCACTTCCTGCCCCCCAATATGCTTTGGTCGCCAACATCTAGATTGGTTGCGTGTCGTGTAGTGCAACTGATCAACGACACTCCGAGGCAGATGACAGCCGAGAATGGGACCTTGAGCATCCTTGCGGTATTTGCTCGATCATGGACTCAGAGAAAATCGCAACCCTCATTGGACCGCCTCGCGTCAGAATCCTTTTTTTAACCAAGGTCTTCCTAGACAATGTCCTGTTTTCTGAGTATTCACGGCGTCTGAGTGCTCATCACTTAATGTAGACGTGACGCACGAGATAGCTCCACCACCCCGAAGTGGACCCTTTTACTGTCAGAACGTTGATATGGGGTATCTAAACCAAGGAATTTGGCTGTATCCTCTTGTATGGATAAACGTTGATATTCTTCCCCGAACTCAAAGTGATTGCGGGAAGATGGCCTTATCGCCGACTGAAAAGAGTTTCAGGGTACTACATCATATCAATCATGGCCTGTGCGCTATGGCGACTACCCCGGCTCAGCTTGGTTTGAATAATGATTATATTTAACATGTCCCGTCTGCATCAATTTATTGCTCGCTGTGGTGTGCGCAGGGTTCCTGCGCACCTATATTGGGACCAAAAGACGAAAGGCTGGGCCAGTCTAGACGCGCATGTTGTAGATTGATTGTCGTAGCTGAATATGAACCATGACACCAGGTTGGTCATGTTTGTGGAGAAGCTTACAGGGAGGACAGGCTAGACGTAGTTCGTAAACATGGTCCTGCTACATGGGGACGTTGAGGAAGTGAGTTGCCTAATGCGGCAGAGAGCAAGACAGAAGTGAAACAAGGGCTGATGTCGGCGCCGAACCTCTGGGGTCCAGATGCTAGCTATCATGTACATCAGGGTAAAACAAAGACTCAGGATGGAACACTCCGCATGGCTGTGACTGGAGCGATGGGGCCATCTTCAACCTCCCATGGCAATTGCCATTCTGCCGTGCCCCTGGGGTGGAGGCTAGAGAATATTCGCAAAGAGATTGGCAACAGTCGGAGGTGGGAGATGCACAGAGTGAGGGGGGGTAGGCTTGGAGGCGCCGCAATGTCTGAGTGGCTGGGCCAGACGACCATGTCTTTCTACTTGGATGCTGACGAGGAAAAAAAAAGGGTGTGGGAACCAACAAGCCCGATGTCGTCAGGCTGGCCGTTCTAGTGTCGTTGGCGGACACCATAATACCTCTCCGTGTGAGCAAAAGGATTCTCGTGGCGATTTCACACGCACACGCACAAGTACCATGCGGAGAATGGCCGAAGCAAGTTGACGGGAGCAGGAGAAAAACGGTTTGGCTATCCCATGACGCACAACATGCGGCAGCATGGCAAAAAAGAATGACCTGAACGAGGATGACTAGCACCGCAGTGTGACGACAGAACGGTAACGTCGCCGGGCTTGGCACCAGTGGTTACTGTGAAGCCCATCGTGTGGTGAAAATCAGTGCCTCAAAGCAGACTTCATGGTGGTTCGGGCGGTATGGCATGGACCCTTGAAAGGGATGATATGAGGAGTGGGAGGCGGTACGAGTAAGTCGCAGGTACTTGTGCAAGGGTGGAACCGACCAGGGGCCGGGGCCCTTGGAGGCAAGATGACATACTCCCCCAATCAGACGTGGCCGCCACGCGGGCGTAGTGGAGATATGACATAATTGCTGGGGGCGCACTGAGAAGCAGCAAATGGCAGCGGCCATGTTCGACGCCCCCAGATGCAGCATCCCTCGGGCGCAGGACGCGATGCGGCAAAGAGCAGAGACGGCAGCATTGAGAGCGAGCGTGCCATGCGCAGGAGAGGGGCGAGGAGGAGGCGACAGGAATTCGAAGACTCCGAATGGCCGGGTGGTGTGAGCGCCTAGAACTCGAATGGCCACCAAGCTGATGGACGGATCTGAACATGGTCTCGTGGATGTGATAGGTTCTCGCTGCGTGACGACATGTCTTGAATCATGACAGGCCCTCTTGGTGGTGTTCGGAGAATGGTAGAGGCGATGGGTATGGGTATGGGGACGCACGGGCATCAGACCCATGAAAAAGCGGATGGGTGGGTGATTCAGAGAAAGTGGGATAATGGGCAAGGTGTGGCTTTCTGGCGTGTAAAGCAGCCTGTGTGAGCGAGGGCATGCCTGTTCTGGCCGCCATGGTGGTGTAGAATGGTTGCAGAGAATATCCGTAGTGGATGGCTTGTCATATCCCAGGGCAGGCAGTCAGAGACGACATGTCCCAATCCCGCTGGGGATAGCCCTCCATTACAACCAACCAGCACCAACGGCACCGAAACAACACTGTCAGTCCGTCTCCCCTCTCGTGCAGCGCGGCTCACTGGAAATAACGTTTCATGCAGACCGCGTGGAAACCGGCCGAGGCGTGGCAGGCGAATTTGGAGGAGGATATTAATGTCTCGGACCAGACGCCTGGGATCCAATCTGTTCGTGAAAAGAGGCAATGCGAGACGAGACGGCACAACGCGGCACGGCGACGATCCTGGCCGGAATGATTTTGCTCACTGACGCAAGCCCGTCCTCAATGTCGAATCCCGATCGGATAAATTCCACAACCAACGTTTGCTAGCCCTGTTCATCCCGAGTGGTTACCGCGGCCTTCCTCCCCTTTAGCTCTGCCGCGCAAAAGCCTCCTTTTATTACTCCGTATCGTTATCGCTATCTTGGGTGGTGCTCGCTAGCCCGGAATCCGGTGGAGGCACCTGCCCTAGTAAAAGTAGCATTAAAATCGGCTCCTAGTGGAAAGGCGCCATCTCCGTGGCCCGGTGGACGACGGTGTATTTTTGCCGGGTACTGTAAATAAACAATAGACCAAGAAGGCAGTCTGTTGTTTACTTACGTGAACTCCTGCCTCCTGTCTTGGTTTATGAGACATGGCATGGGCCATATGGTGAACAGACGACGTTGCCCTCTCGGCCGCACCGACCGTCGATGGTGGCGGTCAGCGGTCGACATATCAGTGGGCAATTGTTGCGATGGACGAAATGAGGGTGCGCAGGTCGCGAGCGAGTCTCAACGTACAGCGTGCGGTTGCGCAATCTGGTTGGATGCTGCGGCGGTAGACGCCCATCACCAATCTTATTCGCAGCACCTGCATTCTCTTTTGTTACTCGCCGTGTCTAGACCTTGTCCTGGTCACAACGCCAAGCTACCCCCACATAGGACCCATCGTGACTCCACTAGAGACCTCCGAACGCTCGGCGGCGTTGTGCCATTTTCTTTCCTTACTTGGAGCTGGACCTTGGCACGGCCGTACCGGGCGACGATGTGCCGCCGGAGTCGCATCTATTTGGACCAAGTGGTTTTTTTCTCTTGCTATTGAATGAATACCTGCCACGGCCTGTCGCCCATATCAGCTGAAGAAGCTCGATCACCTGAAAAAATAGACTGTGCTGCTATCGCGCGCATGTGAGTAAGGAGCGCAACTGCAGACATGACTGGTCAAATGGCTGCGAGTCTCATTCCCTTGCTGCGTGGCCAAAACAAGGTGGCGGGCTGAGCGCTTTGTCTCCGTCTGCATCGCTTGCATGCGGTTGTCCAAAGTGCTTGAAAGATGAGGTGGCGGCTGTCATGTTTAAAAAAAAAAAAGACCTCTGTGATTTGTGAGCGGACTGGGAAAATCCCTACATAGTATGCCAGACCGGGAGCGAGGACTGAGCGCCTCGCGATACCATTACAGACATTCACAACTGGGATGTGCGCCATGGACGGGATGGAGGATCCATGAAGGGTGCTCGGGACGTTGACATCTCGATACCATTTCTTATGCCTGTGCCGTTGATGCGGCGTTCTGCTCGCAGGGGACTAGTGCAGCCAGCGTTCAGCCATCGATTATTGGCCGTTTCGAATGGAGAGATCCTCGTTGAGGCTTCGAAGGCGGCAATGGACCCCTCGAGAGCCCTTGTCAGTAGGCTCTCCGGCGGGCTTTCAAGCAAAGTGGGAGGATCCTCAGAGGGTCGCAGCTCGGGGTGGGCCCCCAAGTACCATGTACTTGTACGAGTCCCACGGCAGGTCCACGGGTGGCCCCCCCCATCCAAGCGTGCCCCAATCAAGCCCCAATTAACCCGCCCGCAGGACCTCTGATGAACGAGCCAGGGTGTGCGTGCTCAGCTATGGTGGACAGGGGAGGGTGCTGGGGTGTAAGGTGACAGGGCCGCGCGCAGAGCAGACGGGACGCCGCACAAGTACCTATCTACATGCACACTCTGGTACATCTAATCGCGGTAACGGCAATAATAGCGCCTTGTTCTACAGCCCAGGTACTTCGTAGGGGCCTCGAATTCAATCCAAGGGTGAGACCACCCTTGCCCCCATGAGATGGCCCATGGGCTCTTGTGCGGGTCCATTCGCTACCTCCAGAACCTGGCGCTCAGCGACCTGCCAGGGCGCCATGACTATAGTAACCCGCAGGCCCCTCCACCATCCGCCTGGACCCTTTCTGCTGTTCCTCTCCTTCTCATCCATCCTCAACGTCGACAATCCCATCGCGGCACCGATAAGCCACGGAGGAAACGGTGCCTGGGTTTACGGCCATCGATCGCATCGTACACGACGATTCTACACGGCCGTCAACATAAGACCTTCTCTTCTTTCTCTCCTTTTGGGCTATTCGGGCTTGCTGATCTCGCTGCCGCCTTCCTGCAACATCTTCAACCCCCCCTGGCGAGGTGAGTACCAAAAAAACTGCTGCGAGTTGTTCATGTTGCTTCTGCTGTCACCGATCGAATGCATACCTCTGTTTTCTCCAACCCATTTCCCATATGTTTAATGTCATTGTTTGTTTTCTTCTGCTTTTGCCAACGGAATCATTGTGGATGGGTGACGAGACAAGGGCGATGAGGATCGTCTTTTTTTGGGCACCATCACGACCATGTGCACATTTCCACGTTGGCCCCATCCACAAACACGGCAACATCCCTCGATTGCCTTCCTCTTTTTGGCGCCTCGCCCACCATCTCGTGCGTCCGAATCCTACATCTCGGCTTTGTTGCGTTTGGCTGTGTTTCGCTGCACATTTGAGCGAAAGTCTGTGTTTTTGGACCCCTTCCCGACCCCAACCCTCCCCCCCGTCCGCTCGCGCCCGTGCACCGTGACTGTTGCCTCCCAAGGACCCCGAGTGCGTGTGACCGCAACGACCGCAGCAACCACTGCGAGTGATTGCAACCTGCAGATTTGCGAGGCTGTGCGACATTCAATCACACATCCAAAACCATTCATCCTCCTGGTACTGCCAGCAGTGTGTTTTTCTTCTCGTTTTGCCCATCTACTTGCAGCCCGCCCAGAGAGATCTTGATGTTTTCGCGACAAGCCCAGCATGCACATGCGTCCCGCATTTCTCCAAAAATCAAACTTTCGTTGCATCGTCATTTGCCGCGATGCGAACTCACGACTGACTCGACCGTGACACAGATTTAGCACTTCTCGCCGTTTCATTCCCTCGATCAGCCTTTGGCCGTGATACGCGCAACGGGATCCCTTGCACCAATCCTTACCTACCCCGTGTCCCCCGCCTCGTCGATCCTTCGAAGATTGAATATATATAATCATCTGGATCAACCAGAGGTCTATGTGTAGTGGCCAATAATCATGGATTCAGAAGACGGAGAACTCTTCATCAAGGTACGCATATCATGGGTCGAGTTCAACCGGTTATGTTGTAGACTCTAACGCCGCAAATAGCAACTCGCCGGCTTTGTGCGAACACACGAAAAGGCGCTTGCCAACGCTCTTCAATTCCAACGACGCGAAGCCCGTCATAAAGTCTCCCACAGCACCAGCGCCGCCACCCTCCCCCAAGTCTCAACTTCTCTCCCCGAACGTCCCGCTACCTCCTCTTCCACGTCGAGCTCCCTCGCTGCTGCCTTTTCGCTGGGCTCTCTCAGCTTCACCTCGCATAATGTCAAGTCCGCGAAGTTGGCGTTAACCCCTCACCACCTTTTCTACCTCCTCTCTCGATTCGAAGAGCTCGGAATCAATGTCGGTCCTATGAAAGTTCGTCTCGAGAACCTTCATGACAGCTCCTCGTCTGCCAACTATGTTTCCTTTCTCAGCAACACGCAACGATCAAGGAGCAAGGGCTCTGATATCGATTCTATACACTCCGTCTCGAGCATGCGAAGCGTAATGTCAGGCATGTCTGCTTTGTGGGCCAGTTTTGGCATTGGTGCCAGCATTTCAGCTGCTCGAACCGAACGCCAAAAGGCCGCTCTTCAGGCTGACATGAAGTATCTCTATTCTGCCTTCACAAAGATTCCTTGCCTCAAGTTGGCTCCTGACTGGCGGGCGCGTCTTATTCGAGGATATGAGGAGTTTCCTTTCGATTCTGCGGTCCCCCTCTACGCTTTCAAGAACCTACAGGCTCTTGAAGTGAGCAGCATCGACTTCCGACAATTCTTTGGTTGGGATCGTCTCGCTGATCAGCTACGGTCCCTCACCCTCAAGCGTGCTGGTATTGAAGACCCTGCCGATATTCTGATCGACATCGTCCTTGACGATATGGATAAGAGACGCCGACGTTCGGCAAAGACACAAACATCCCCCACAAACGCATGGCCAGGCAGCAGCAGTCCTCGCAGAACCACCAACTCTGGCCACCCAGAGCTACACAGAGCGGCTTCTGCTCCTAGCTCGCCTGACCCTCGCACATCCGGCGACATGCGTGTTGGTTCCATGACACCCAGCGAGCACGCTATTGAGGAAGATCGTCGCCGTTCGTCTATCGGCCGGGATGACGATTCTTTCCCAAGTTCTCCGCAGAAGGAGAGCCGTCCTCGTAGCAACTCACCCCACAGACCAGCCAGCTCACGGAACCAGTCCCATGCCTCCCGTGGCCATCACCGCATGAGGCGATCGGGCTCTGGAAGTTCGCATTCTAGTCTTTCGGACTCTTGGACTCACCACCACCCTCGTGGAAGCTCGGGAAATCTTCTGGCTATGGGTGTTCTCCCTTCTTCGAAGTGGCGCTTCTTGAGGCATCTGAGTCTAGCGGACAATTCGCTGCACTCTATTCCGCATGCCAGTCTTGTTCCCCTCTCTAACACGCTGTACTCCCTTGATCTCTCCTCCAACCTCTTCGACCAGATCCCAGAGAGCTTGGTTACCTTAACCGCGCTCCGTGCTCTGAACTTGTCCCATTGCATGATCGACTCTCTCCACTCCTTGACCCGCAACCCTCTTCCCGCTATTACCGCCCTCAACCTGCGAGCGAATAGACTCCAATCGCTTGCTGGTATTGAGAAGCTTTTCCCTCTGGAACGCCTGGATCTTCGGGACAACCGCCTCGTCGACCCCTCGGAACTTGCCAGGCTGACGGGGATCCCCGATATTCGTGAGATCTACATTGAAGGCAACCCTTTTACTCGTACTCACAAGAACTACCGTGTGACCATCTTCAACCTTTTCCGCAAGACTCCGGGATACACCGAAGATGTCATCATTGATGGCACTGGCCCTACATACTCGGAAAGGCGACAGCTGGTGGATCGCCCTCCAATCCCTGATTCCGTTCCCGTTGTCAAGCCCCAGGCCCCAGAAATCCCAACCGTTGATTTGAGCAAGCCTGCCATTGTGCACAACCCCCCAAAGGAACCGGCAGTTCTTCGAAAGGAGCGGCCCGCTCCCAAGGCTGTCATGAGTGAGGTTAACACCACTTCGACTCGCCGACGAAAGACCCCAAAGCGTCGGATCGTCGACTTGGCTACCAACGATGCCCCCCCATCTCCTGTTGCTGTAGACCTGCATGCCACGCAGCCAGCTAAACCAGCCAAGGCCCCAATCACTCCCGATGGAAACTACCGCATCTCTCAGCAGCCTGAAACCCAGCTCTTACCTCCCGCGGTGCTGTCGAGCAACACCAGTGCGGGCTTTGTCAATGACCAGGATGTTCCCCGAATTAATACCAACGTCATCTCCAATATCGCGTCGGCGTTCCCGTCGAATGACGATCCCCAAACTTACAAGGACTCTCAGGATTGGGATGCCAGTGGTGAAATCTATCGGCAAAAAATCGAAGCCTTGCGGGACAAGGTCGGAAACGGATACCTCTCTGTTCTAAGCGAGGAGGGCTGGACTCCGAACGGCCCACCAGACTTTGCTTCGTCTGGCCTCCCATCCGCAGCTGCCCTTCGGGCTGCTCACACTCCCCATCATCTGCCAGCCGCCCAGGCTATTCACAGTGGCCGAACCCTGGGTTGAGTAGAATCCTGCGCTCATATTCGGCGTGGCGTGATCGGAGGATGATGATACCCAAATGATACCCCTTCTATACCCTTTCACTTGCGGATTCCTTTGGAAATCGCAGTATGATTTGTGTTTCTCCTTCGACCGGGTTGGTTTGGACCAATTGGGCCCATAACCTAATATCCGGATTGTTTTACTGTTTTTACAAGATTGTTTGTGTTTTGCATGATATCACGGAGCATAGCGAACATGGCGTTCAGGGCAGAGAATCATTTGCATTTTGTTTGAACATGCACTCTCATCATCATGTTGCATGTTGTTCACTTCGTTTCTTAACCAGAGCGCATCCTACACACCCCATCATTTTTCTGCAACGAGTTGGCATCCTAGATATGTCTAGAGGCCTCTCAAAGCTGGAAACAAGATTCCACTGAGAGGCATCCTATTTTCTCAAGGGGCGCTTTTACTTTTATACTTGGTTTTCAAAGATTGAGACGTGTCGAATTTGGTTATGGCGTTTAGGAACCACGGATGTGGTCTGTTGGTGATTTAATTGGTCTCCCGCTGGTATTGGGTGGCACGGCTTGGAAGAAAAAATTTCTGTTGTTTGAATTTGTGATGCGTTGGTTTTAGCAGATCTGAGGGGATGCGGCGGAGAGCGTGGTGTAATGAAAGCTGTTGATCTGCTCGATCTCTTTGTCTCGCTACGTGATTACGATTAAATGATGGTGACCTACGTTGATGCTCTGAAGTATAAAGATATGCCAATGCTCCATGCTTGCCGTTCGTGCTGGCTGTTAGTATTTTCACACCGCCCATGATCGCTCGATTTCCTATCTTAGCTTGACGAGGCAGTGATCTGGACGGCCGTTTCATCCGTTAATACGAAGAAGCAAAGTCATCGCCAACCCCATCATGCTGTCCATCACAAGCCCAAGATCGTATCCACTAGCTCGGGTTCACACTCACGCGTGCGTTGTGTTTGAACTTTACTTGGTTTAGTCCATTCTATTTGGAGAATTGTGGTGCACTGGTAGACAGAAAGCTCTCATGTACCGGATACATTCTCACACACCATCACAGTATTTAGTTCTTCCCAATCTGACACAAAATTTCAGCCACGGCGGAAGAACATGTTGGGGTCAAGGGTTTTTTGTCGCCCCTAAGATGCTGATCACACCCTCCTGCTCACCCGCTCGCGCCAATGACCCCAGCTAGTACCGCAGCAGCAAGGGCAGAGCTAATCATCCTGCCTGAACAGATCAGATGGCGGGAGACTTGGATGGTTCGGGTCATGTGGATTTGATACCGGAGCGGAACGTCACGTCAGCTCACGACGGTGTTGGAAACTCTTTTCTCCTAAGGATCCAGTTCCATATTAAAACCTGCGACAAGCTCTCATCGCCAAGTAAAATTTATTTTACACCAAAATACAGCTATACAAAAGAAAGCAAGAAAAAAGCAAAGACCAAAAAAACAAGTAGCATAAATTATGATCAAATTATATTTTTATTTGAAACCTACTTGAAAAAGCATCCTTATGTTTTCATGTCTCTTTTTTTTTTCTCTTGGCAGTTTATGATAGTATGCTATCAGCTGGTTGTTGATTTTGAACACTATCCACTAAAGGTGGCTGCTAGCTTCTGGGGAGAAGCTCGTGATAAGCTGTAGCTCTACTAGTGCCGAGCTTCTGTAAGCTCAAGTGAAGACCTCAGGACGCAATGGCGCACGGCGATGTCCATCCGTAGGTAGTGGCGTATTTGCTGCAATGGCTGCTGGCAATCATTGTATTCCTCCCCTCTGGTTTGCATATTGATACCTGTGGATGGCAGGGCTTGCCCAGCTTGTTTCTTGGTTGGGAAAAGAGCTTGGGATGCTTGGGATACAAAAAAAGACGGAGCACTTAATTGACCGGCCCCGCGCGTTCTGTTAGTGGAACCGTCGCCGCCCAAGACCCAAGAAGACCTAACACCCTCTCATTTGCCTTGTGCACATGCGACGTTTGTCCGCTATCGTCAAGTACCTCGTTCGAAATGCAGCCATTTGAGCTTACTTTGATTGTCGCCGCGACCCGGAACATGGGCATCGGGCTTCACGGCACCATGCCTTGGACCGGGCTGCGCAAGGAGATGCAATATTTTGCTCGAGTTACGACACGCCTCCCGCCGCAGGTAAGCTACCTAACTTGGCCATAGTCTGCGAGTTTGTAGCTCGAGAACTAAGATGCCACGACCCTAGGCCACGCCCAGCCCGGCAACATTCAACGCCGTCATCATGGGTCGCAAGACGTGGGACTCCATCCCTGCCAAGTTCCGCCCCCTCAAAGACCGCCTCAACATCGTCGTCACCCGCTCCGCGCCGCCCACACCCCCTGGGCCGGACTTCGACCCTCGCACTGAGCCCGTTAAGGTGCCATCGTTTGAGGCTGCGGTCCAGTACGCGCGCGCTCGGGCTGATGTTGCTCGGGTTTTCATCATTGGTGGGGCGCAGATCTACGACGCCGCCCTGAAAGTCCCCGAGGCGCGGCGAGTGCTGCTGACGAGCATCCAGCGTGACTTTGAGTGCGACACCTTTTTCCCGCTGAAGTTGGGGGATCCCGGCGTCACGAATTGGGAGCAGAAGCCACGGGACGAGCTGAATCAATGGACCGGCGAAGACACTATTGAGGGTGGTCAGGAGGAAGCTGGGACGAAGTATGAGTTTCAGATGTGGGAGAAGACTGATTGAGTGGTAAACCTCACAGCTTGCAATTCAAAATCTCATGATCTGTTCATGGCACAGACTAAAAGTGAAGAATGTGGTATCTGCGAGACGTGATTTCTGAACAAGGTTCAGCGTCATCGTTCGCGCGACGTCGTAGTCAACTAACCCATTATAACGTGCTCTATCTTGCCGATTCAGTGATTACCATCTACCTCTGGAATCGGACTTTTTTTCCCTTTTCGCATCCATGTCATATAGTACTGAGCCATGGAACCACTTTGCCAGCTCACGGTTCGTCAATGAGCCACAACCTCTAACGCCCCGCTAGACCTCTTTCTAGCCATCTTGCATGAGGCCTTCCGATCCCCCCGGCGTTGCACTTTCGGCCGATGGATTGAAATTGCTGATTGGCGTGGGCGCGGTTCTTTGGTCAATGGGTTTTGGGTGTCCACCAGGGGCAGAGACTTGGGGGCCTTGGATTGGACAGCCGAGGATGGGGAGCAGGATCCATCCAGGCACAATAGCTGTCGATTGGCCCCCCCCCCAGAAAATCCATATCGGGGCAGTCGATCTTGGAGTCGACTTGAGTGAGAGCTATACCTGATTATGAAATGAACCCTGTCGAATATGCGGGCAATCAAGGTAGTGAGTTGTCAATGTGGGCGTCGTTTAATATAGCACCTGGATTGAAGAGTTGGTGGTTCCCCGCAATCTCTATTTTTATTTTTAGCTACTTTCCATTTCAACACGTTCCTTGCTTGTTCATCGGTCGATTATACTCGCCCAAGCTTCAACAAATGATATTATGCGGACTGGCGACCGACGACCTGTTTTAACGGCCGGGCGCCGCCAGGGATCGCTTCCCCACAGAAAGCTTTGACACAGATAACCTCCGCCCAAGACAATGTTGATGAATGCGACAACCAACAATAAGCGCAATTATGTCGCTGGTATCAGACATTTGGACAATCCAAACACTACTGTGTCCAAGTTAAAAGAAAGAAACCGATCGCCCCTGGCCTGAATCTCCATTCCCCAGCCTCAGTGTGCATCCCCGTGATGGCGTAGCTCAAAAGGGACTAGCGGGATCTGCCACTTTAAGCGGGTGACAAAATACATGGCACGGTGGTCGCTGCAAACAAGGAAGCCTATAGATAGGTAGAAGGGTGTTGGAGGGTCAAAAGACCCCAATATGAAATTTAGGGACCGTAAACTGTTACACGCACGAAGTAGCAGGATGCTTCCTTCAAAACTTGTTCTTGGAGGCCTACCGAAGTTTATCTTGTGCCCTATATTTTTCTCACTCAAGCTGCTGACTAAATCGCACCGCACGGGCCACCTACGCGTCTGTTTTGCGAAGAGCCGCGCTGACCTCATGCCTCCTCCTGATGCTCCCAACATTCATCAACTACTCGCCAACGAGGCCTCTAGTCGACTCTAAACTCTGTCGCATAAGATATTTGCGCTTCAGTTTGTGTGTCCCGGGCTTCCAGATGCCTGGAGTCGCCACCAACCCCGGACCGAGCCCGCGCGCCTCCTCACCCTGACGCGGCGATTCACCCCGAGCCCACCCATTTTCAACGATATTTGTACAATAATTGCCATCCGCGTCTTCTGCCATGGCTCCAACTTCACCCAGTCCACGACGTCCTACGACAGCTAGACGTCGGGGCCGTCCCCCAGGCACAACGAACGCTGCGCGCGCCGCGAGGCAGGCTGCCCTGGCCGCAGGCGTCGCATCCGAGCCCCCGCCCAAGAAGCGGCGATATGTACCCGGTGGCCCTGGTGGTGGCGGAAGATTTATCGATTCCGACGTGCTCGACACCCCAAGCACTGCTGGTCCCGCGACTGTCTCGAGATCACGAAACGCGGCCCGGGAGGCTCTCAATGGAGCCTCCCCATCTCTAATGCCACGACGAGAAAGAAGCGCACGAACGCGAGCAACAACCAATGACGACGAACTAGAAGAAATGCACTGGGGATCTGCCGCGGCCATGGCTGCCTCGGTAAAACAGGCTGAGGATTATAAGCCCCGAGAGGAGCGCAGTTGGGAAGACTTTCATCCCAACCTTGATGTCGAGGCGACATTTATGGTCTTTCGATCCGAAGACGTCGACGGAATACCCCAGGAAAGTCCTGATACCACAGCTGTTCAGTCGTTGGGGACCCCAATGAACGGGTCATCCACGCCATCCAGGCAGCCCAACCCCGCATCTACCGGGAACACCCCGAACCCACAAACCCTCACAGACAACAACCCCATTGATAACCCTAACGGCACCCCATCAAGACGCTCTCGTCGACCAACTCGAGATGTAGTCAGCTTTTATAGTAGCCGGCCGATGGATTTCACCACCCCAAAAACTCCAAAAGTGTTGCCGATCCAGAACCAAACCCCTAAAGAAAAGCTCGACCTTAAACTCCCATCATATCGAAAAACGAACCGCATTGAGCTTTTCGAAAGCAAGACCTTTGGGCAGGCGCGCTACGTTGATAAGGCGATGAGTAATGTCGGCTATCAAGAGAGCGACCACTTTATTCGCCCTGAAACAACCCTTATCAAAGCCTCGGACGGTAACGCCGAAGAAGATGCGGACCACGCCGAGGCAGCAAAAGCTGAAGAGCATGTTCCTAATTCACGAATCGGCCGTGTCGAATATGACATGGATGAGCAAGACGATATGTGGCTCGAACACTACAACGCCCAACGCAAGCACAACGAGCTGGAAGAAATCACACGAGAGGTCTTTGAAATCACAATGACGAAGATCGAAAAAGAATGGCACGCTCTAGAAAAGAGAATACCCAAACCTAACCCGAAACCACCCCAAACCCACCGTCCACGATCTAGCTCCGCTGCCGCTGTTAATGGTGAACCACAGTCGGGAGAGGAGCCCGATTCAAAATGCGCAATATGCGATGATGGCGATTGTGAAAACACCAATGCCATTGTTTTCTGTGATGGGTGCAACCTAGCTGTCCACCAAGAATGCTACGGCGTGCCTTTTATCCCTGAGGGTCAATGGCTTTGTCGCAAATGCCAGCTCTGTGGACGTGGAGTTCCGGTAAGAATTATTATCCCATCAACCAGCTCTGATAGTCGGCTAACCTGTGTTTAGACTTGTATATTTTGCCCTAACACAGATGGCGCATTTAAACAGACAAATTCTTCAAAATGGGCCCACCTCCTCTGCGCCATGTGGATTCCCGAAGTGTCTCTGGGCAATCATACTTTCATGGAACCCGTAATGGATGTAGAAAAAGTCCCCAAAAACCGGTGGAAACTCACATGCTACATCTGTCGACAAAGAATGGGAGCCTGCATTCAATGTAGCAACAAGAATTGCTACCAAGCTTTCCATGTCACATGCGCCAGGCGGTCCAGACTTTTTCTTAAGATGAAGACAAGCCAGGGTGCTCTCGCCGTCTTGGATGGAGGCATGGTTCTCAAGGCATTCTGCGACAGGCACTGCCCTGTAGATTACGCGCATGAGAACGGGGTCCACCAAGCTACAAGGGCCGCCAAGAAGTTCTACAAGAAGACGATGCGGGGCCGCATTTGGGCTGACAACCATGTCATGGCTAATGCGATCGCTGCGCAGCACCGAAATGCTATCACTGACCACCCGCCAGATGAGTCGCAAATGACCGGCGCCAAAAACTCTGCCGTGCTCGGGGGCGACAAGAAGAAGGGACAGCCTCCCAAAAATCTATGGAAACTACCCTCCGGTGCTCCCATTATTCCTCAAGCAGTATTTGAAATTGTTGAGGCGTCAATTCAGCGGTTCCCCTTCCGCAAACGAAAGGACTTCCTCAGTGAGGCTTGTCGCTACTGGACTCTGAAACGAGAGGCCCGCCGAGGTGCAGCGTTGATAAAACGCCTCCAACTCCAAATGGAATCCTTCTCATCTATGGAGCTGACAAGACGCGACTTTGCTGCCATGGGCCCAACTGGGAAGAATAGACTTGCCAGACGCATCGAGTTTGCACAGAACCTCCTCCGGGATCTTGAGCAGCTCAAGGCACTTTCAGACGAGCTCGTGGAGAGAGAGCAAATCAAAATGGCGGCTAGCGAGCTGGAACTAGACTTTGTCGAGGAGTGTTACTTCCCCGTCGCAAAGCTGCTCACCCCCAGCATCGAAAGAGCTATTGCGTATGTGCCCCTAAGGTCCCCAATATGCTAAGTGTATGTTGCTAACTTTCTGCAGGCTCGACAAGGATGTTTTTGATGAAGGCCTAGAAAAACTGCAGACTCGTGTCGACTCCCGTTATTATGTGACGGGATTATCATTTGCAGCAGACCTCTGTGAAATTATTAGTCATGGCATTATCACTCCGCCAAGAAGTGATACTGAGTCCTCAGAACCACATTTCGAACCGATTGATGCTTCGCCAACTAAGAATATATTTACTGATATTCGCGAGCGGCGCAAACTGGGCAAGCGTATCTTAAAGGCAGTTCAACCGTATCTTGAGACAGCTTTACGTCTTGAAGCGGAGATTTCACAAAAGCCCTTTGAAAGCTTACAAAAGGAGCTAGAGGCTATGTTGGATAATAGCGTGGAGATTGGGCGACCCACTACGGTCCCGAGCCGAGAGAAACCCACTGAGGAGGCTGACGATACAATCATGGTAGATGCTCCACAGGAGCTGCAGATCACTGTCAAGGGTCCAGTTCCAATAGAAGACCGAGGGGATGCAATGGACACGGGAGATGACGGCGAAGAAGAAGGCGGGAACATTGAGGTCAAGACGGGACTGAGGATCATTGATGATGAGGAGAGTAAGCATTCTCTCCAAAGTGCGATCAAATCATCCGATACGCCCCCCGATACAGATGGGTACATGTCAAAGCCTCGGCCAGCACAATCTGGGCCACCAACACCTCCGCAATCTAATGGAAGTCTTGGTCTGGAACCAGCAGATCCTCTTGCGGAGGGAGGAATAATATGGTATTTAAAGGGGTACGAACCCAGGGGTACCTCCGTGCTAGGGGAGCACTGGGCAGGACGAGAAGCGGTACGAATGCTCAGCGAAGACCTCACGGATATGGATGACGAGGAGTTGAAAGGCTTAGGCATGGACGTGGACCATGGAGTCTCAACCGTCGCAGTGGAGGTAGACGGTCATGTCGATGCAGCAACCACGGCTGCTAAGAGCAAGGCCAGCAAGGTGAAGAAGCGAAGGACTTCGACGCGAAGACGGTGAGCACATTGAATGTGTCATTTTTTTCTCGCTTTTGAAGAAGAGGATGTATAACTACGGTACTGGGGTCACTTTTTTGCGTTCTATTTTGCCTTTTTTTTTTTTTGGCTCTGCCTAAGTTGGTTTTCTTTCTTCATTTCTTCTACTTTTTTCTCTTCTTGCTTTTGCTTTTTTTTTTTTTTTGGAACCATACAGGTCATACACATGTGCACCATTCAGCTTGGCGTTGAAGGCAAGATAGGAACACTATATATTAATTATGTGGAACTGAGGGCGTTGAGGGAAGCTTGGGGATGCTGAATGAATGCTGGTGATGGTAGGGTTGGAGATGCAAATAGGGGTCGGATGAAATGAGATGAATTTATGAATGCGTTCAATTTCAGACATGGTGTGCCGTAGGCAAAGTGACACGAAAGAATCATTGCAGCTCTATCATCATTCATTATGAAGCAACGTATGGCACAGTTAGGCATGGTTGGAGTCATGTGATGCGATACACAAAGAAAAGAAGGGGAATGCACGATGACACCACCAGACCATGTTAGCACGGAGACGCTCTGCTGCTTGAACTGCAGGAGGGGCACATTTTAGGATTGTGATGGGCTCTCGGAGAGAAACCATGCCGGTGGCTTGGGAGCTTAGCTGCGTGTGGCGTCGTCCGGCGCCGTGTTTGATGCATGCGTCTCTGCAGGTAGCCAACAGGACGAGTCAACGCTCGTAAAAAGAAGGGACGAGGATGCTGTGAGGGGAAAGGAGATGGTGGAGCAGATGCGAAAAACCAATGAGCGGTTGAAGGGTGACACAGACACAGGGAGTGAGGTGCCGCGATGGGTCAGCTGAAACAAGATGATGAGGGTGACAACAAATGCGGACGATCAATCCTCGGTGGAGGGGCTTAGGGTTGAAGGCGGTTCGATCAGGGACAGAGAGCCGAAGCAAGTAAATTCATTGGGCGGCGAAACGCGTCGAGGGTTGATTGAGTTTGAGCATTGCGCTGGTGTCAGACCCTTGCTTCTCAGTTCTTGTATGCTTGGTCAATGTGGTGTTTGAAGAGCGCCAGGCATGGACTAGGGGAGAGGAGACGTGAGAGGTGAGAGATGATCAATGGGTGAGGTGTCAACGTGTTGGGTTGCGTTGCGGTTGCGCGGCCGAGTCGAGGAACCGAGATGTTGCAGCGGACAGGTGGGTAAGAGGAGAAGCTAACGAGAGGGAGCAAAAAAAAGAAGCGGGGAAGATGGAGTGGACAGGAAAAAAGAGGCGACTTGTGAGTGCCTCAAGAGCTTAATAGTTGGAGGGGGGAAGGAAGGAGACTCGCGGTGTGATGGCGATAATTGACTTGGCATGATTGGCAATTCTTTATATGAGAAAAATCCGGGAATTGCAAGAGGACCGACGGCTCTACCTAGTTAGCACAGCGTCTCAGGAGGTACGTCAAGTCTCATGTCGCCGAGACCCAATCAGCGGCCAGAGCTTGTTTCTTTCATTGATCAGAGCAAAGCAAGAGTGTGGCTTGACAGAATCCGGACCCAAGTAAACAAGAGACGGCACAATACACACTTTTTATTCATCGTCTTCATTGAGCACGTCTAATCCTAAATCTACTCCATCGAAGGGCCAGGGGGCGGGAGCGCGCCTGGTGTAGCGGGCAGGTTTTTTTTGGGGGGGAGGAGGGGAGGGTAGGGGCCAGGATACATGCTCCAGACCTTGCCCAGAAGTCATTCCGAGAGATCAACGCTATAGCCAAGCCAGGTAGGTGCCCGACGGGCTGCAAGAAAGCAAGAAAGTAATTAATCAAAGCCCCCAAAAGGCCGGGTCCTGGTGTCTTGGAACCCCCGGTCCTCCCTCTGTCCCGATGTTTTTCCTTTTTTTATTGTGTTCCTCGTGCGAATTGACAGTGGGCCTAACATGGCAGCAAGATAGGGAGAAATTGGATTTTGCTTATTTATGTTTTCGTGTATGTATACGTTTCTGCATGTATTGCGCGTGTGTGTGCGTGTGTGTGTGGTGTGTGTTGTATGCATTTATTTTATGTTTTAACCAAATTTTATATGTTTCTCTTCCTTCTTTTTCCAGCCACTGCCTTGACCGATTTCGGTCGCCATTTTCACCCAGCTTGCGCGCGACGTCCGTTACGCTGCTTCAGGTTGATTTCAAGCCGCTTAGTTAGTGTGCATAGGTTCTTTCCAGTGAGGTCCAGCGGCCTCCACGGGAAAAGTCAGGGCACCCAAGCACCCTAGCTCAGCTCCCAATAGCGCGCACACACACAGACTACACGCCCCTTTTGGGTCCATCTTGGCGCCCTGACTCCCGCCCTGACGCTGACCGAGCGACCCAGCGACCCCAGGAAATGCTGAGGGGCGGTGCTTGCCCCAGCAGACGCCTCTCCATTCCATTTCCATTTCTCATCCTTCGCCTGCGAGAAAAAAATTGCCCCCCTTCAACTCTTCCCCATCTCCATCACAAGCGACCCGACGAACAAGACCACCGTGTTTAGCCCATCGCTAACACTCCCCCTGCGACGCCTGCTGGCATCTCGAGATTTTTCGTCTCGTGTATCTGACAGAGATCCCCCAACGCCCGACAAAATCAGACAGACGAGCTACCGACGACTCCGACCATTGCCTCGCGCCCGCGCTTGAGCCTAACCCGCCGCCCCAACAACAAGAAGCCCACCTGCGAAAGAGCCACGAGGCCCATCCCTCCCCCCATCACTTGGTGATCTGACGACCGAGGCCTGCCCTCGCTCTGCAATATCGGATCTGCTACCAGATCTGCATTGTTTTTTTAACCTGAAAACGGCGACGACTGCGTACTTTGACGACGCATACCCTTTTTTCTGTGACGAGAAACACTCGCTTGCCAGTTCCCCGCTGCTAGCTGACGGTGTTTTTACCCTGACTACTTTCCCCATCTCTGACGCCTGCTTTCTGCCGCCCTCTGGGACCCGCCGACAGCAATCAACATCCAACCCCCGGTGGCCGCCAGCGGCAACCTTGACGACGACTCTCATCTGAGTTCCCACCCGGCACGAGTCTTTTCGTGTCTGTACCGACACCTAGCACAACACGCACAGTAATCGCCTGTCTGTCGCGCGCTGAACCACCCGCTTTCGCTGTTCGGAAGCCCCCCAAGGAGACGTGATCACTTCAGGTGAGTTGGCTGTGTGCGTGTTTGTATGTTTGCCTCCGACCAACCGCGTTGCTTTGCTTTCCCCTCATCCTACAGTATCCCCATTCTATCATTGTCTGGCGATTTTTGTCTGTTTTTTTTTCTTCTTCAGACTTCTCTGGACTTTCTCTTACCGATATCGACAATTTTACCACCTTTGCAAATCTTTTTTTCCCTTTCCTGTCTCGGCCGAGATTCTGCAGCGCCCGAGACGATTTGTAGCTTTTTTTCTCCGCTTCTTTCTCGTATTTACTATATTCCACTCGCTAACTCCGCCACTGTTCAGATTCACGAAGTGCATCGATTTGCCATATCGGCCACCCATCAGACGAACTTTTCTTACGATATAGTTGAACAGCGATCTAGTCTGCTGCCCTCCTCCTCCCGCCCGCAACCCCTCTCTCGACTCCTTCGGGCCCGCTCTCCTGGGCAAACTCCTTTAAGATGGCAGACCAACACGAGGTCGATCTCGACTCCATAATCGATAGGCTGCTTGAGGTGCGCGGTAGCCGCCCTGGCAAGCAGGTCCAACTCCTCGAGGCCGAAATCCGTTACCTCTGCACCAAAGCCCGCGAGATCTTCATCTCTCAGCCTATCCTTCTTGAGCTCGAGGCTCCCATCAAGGTTTGTTCTCCCCCCAGTACATGTTATGCATCACCACCCCAACTTTGAAATCCCCATGGCAATCAACGGCAGATGCTTTATCTGAGGAGACCAAGTTGCTGACTCTGGATCTCGTGCAGATCTGTGGTGATATCCATGGCCAGTACTACGATCTTCTCCGTCTCTTCGAGTATGGTGGCTTCCCCCCAGAGGCCAATTATCTCTTCCTCGGTGACTACGTCGACCGAGGTAAGCAATCTCTCGAGACCATCTGCCTACTTCTTGCCTACAAGATCAAGTACCCCGAGAACTTCTTCATTCTGCGAGGTAACCACGAGTGCGCCTCTATCAACCGAATTTACGGTTTCTACGACGAGTGCAAGCGCCGCTACAACATCAAGCTTTGGAAGACTTTCACTGATTGCTTCAACTGCCTTCCCATTGCCGCTATTATTGACGAGAAGATTTTCACCATGCACGGTGGTCTGAGCCCTGATCTGAACTCGATGGAGCAGATCCGCCGAGTGATGCGCCCCACTGATGTAAGTAGTGACCCGATATCCCGATGCTGCCGGGTACGGTCATGGGTACTAACCTTTTTTTTTTTTTTAGATCCCTGACTGCGGCCTGCTGTGCGATCTTCTGTGGTCCGATCCCGATAAGGATATCACTGGCTGGAGCGAAAACGACCGTGGTGTCTCGTTCACTTTCGGCCCCGATGTAGTCTCGCGATTCCTCCAGAAGCACGACATGGACCTGATTTGTCGAGCGCACCAAGTCGTGGAGGATGGATACGAGTTCTTCTCCAAGCGTCAACTCGTCACTCTGTTCAGTGCCCCCAACTACTGTGGTGAATTCGACAACGCAGGTGCCATGATGAGTGTCGACGAGAGCCTACTATGCTCATTCCAGGTTGGTACTCCCAAGACTTCTCCAACTCGAAATCGTTTGTACTAATGGCTTTGCTATTTTAGATCTTGAAACCTGCTGAGAAGAAACAAAAGTATGTAAACAGCTTACGAAGCACAACCAAACTGGCCAATCCCCAATCCCAAAGAGTGTAACATGAACGAGTTTATACGAACAATGTGTTAATTTAGGTTCGGCCGACGTTAATTTTGAATTCCCCAATCGACGGACGACGAACGCAACCGAACGATTTGACCTGAGCCCCATCTCCCACCGAGGGCTCTCTTTTCTTCCGACCATCTCACACCTCGCACCTCCCGTCGGGTCCGACACCAAATGTTGGTTCACTAGGAGGGTGTCGGATCTGAACGCATGCCGACATGTGGTGCTTCCTCTCTTGACTCTGCGAAACCTGAATCGTCTCTAATGCCTACTATATGCGAACCTGATTACGGCAAATGGCTGTCTCTTAGCTCACAGATAAAAACATAACACAAAAAATTTGACTTCCCACACAAATCCTCGGGACCCTTGCAAGTCGAACGGCTTCTATCTCGCCGTTGCCCATTTTTTTGCGTAGATTGGTCTGTGGGGTTGGAGGGAAGGGGATGTGTATTTGCTCTGTGACGACACAATTAATGGCGCGAGTGGAGAGGGTGTGTTGATGGTAGCTGAGGGTCTGTTGCATGCTCGAGACCAACTCAGGAGGGATCTTTTTGTTGCGAACATCATCATGTATAACTGCTTTCTGGGGAAGTGGACAGGGCGGGGTCGGTTACGGGATAGGGATTAGTTGTCGTATACATTGCCAAGAGTTATGATGACGAGCGACAGGGGTTGGAGTGTATGAACGAGATTTGCTTCCAAAAATGACGCCGATTACTCGGTTTCCATGTTTGACATTACTGGTTGAGCACGCGTTTCTGTCTTTCTTTTTTTCCTCTTGGCGATTATGAATCTTCCTTCCTACGTAACATAAGCACATAAGCATTGCGTGCTTTGGCCATCTCGGAGACCTCGCCGAGTAGGGCGTGGTTGACGGTAAGTTTCAATTTCGACGCCAACAAGACTAGTTTCGGGTTGTCATCTGTCTGATGCGAGTTGGCGGGTTACAAGTAAAGTATCACAGGGCGAGCAAGCATCTGTCTCATGTTTCATCTGATCAACAGACGACATCCTTTTTGATTCTTTTTTTTTGGGGTTTTTTTTTGTTTTTTTTGTTTTTTTTGTTTTTTTTTTTTTGCTCGAACAGGTCAGTTATCGGCTGCATACACCCAACGGCAGTCATGTAGACAGATGGTTGGACTGGGAACTAGGATGGGCCGATGGCGCCGTATAAGCAAGGGTGTAAATAAAAAAGAAGGGAACCGGCCGATAAACATGGGGTGCAGCGAGTATTTATAAAAAAAAAATTTGATGTATTGTGGTGGTGTGTGTAAGTCCTCGCGAGGTCCTCGATAGGCGAGGTGCATATGCGTGTCTCTTCTCAGCCAGCAAACGTTCCGGTCAACGGGCCCGAGCTCTTTGCTTTTAGTTGCAGTCCTCGCAAGCCTTCTTTTCTTGTTTGGGATCGGATCCCTCTCCGGTCTTTGTCTCTGGGTCTGCGTTTGGCTTTGGCGCTGCGTCTGCTGCCTGTTCCGTCTTGCAGTCGTCGGCGACCTTGGCAGCCACCCCGCCGCCGCTGTGGTGCCGATCTACATGGCCCAGATCCCGACCTGGCTCAACGACGTCCCGAACCCGCCGCTTCAGTTCCTTTGTTTCTGGGAAGCCGCCGTCGACGCGCCGATCCCAGAGCACTTTTGATGCAGTAGCAGCAGTCCCCGTCGTCGTCGTTGCCGCTGACGTTGCCGCGGCGTCGTGGCTGCCGTCTTGCGGATCCGCGGGGGTGATGTTGGTGGCGTGTGTGATGGTCACAGTGAAGGTTCCCCCGGTGGAAGGCTGTAGAGCCACCTCGCCGAGGGCAGTGGAGAACGTGGAGAGGAGCTCTTGGGCATACTAGACGGACACCAGAAAGAAAAAAAATTAAGACGAGGGTGAGATAATGGGACGGGAAAGCCGGAGAGTAGGAGAGAGAGAGACGGAGACGGAGAGAGAGAGAGACAGAGGGAGAAAAAAGAAAAGTGAAATAAAGGAACGGGAAACCGGTGTGGTGATGCTTTTTTTTTGAATTGGTGCGATTTGAGATGTGTGGTGGTGGGTTGTCTCTCTCTTTTTTCCGGGACAGAGATGGTGTGATGGGAAAACGACCAAAGAGTGATGTAAGGCGGCATGAAAACATCCCGCATGCTCCTTCAGGGCTTCTCATTGGGGAGTAAAGGGGGAGGGGAGGGTGTGTGTCTTTTTTGGTTTTTGGTTTCGTGTGTGTGTGTGTTCATTGCTCACTTACATAGGCGGCTCTCAACATCCACTTGCACTGAGTACAGAATTGGATCGTCACGCGCGGGAGAGGAATCCCCGCGGACTGGGCTTGCGCAGTTTCTTGTGCAGCAGTTGCCATTGTTTGACGAGGACGGTGATGGGTAACGTGGTCTAAGGGGGGGCGCTTGATAGCTTGCGTTTCCTCTTCAGTCAACCGAAATGAGGGGAGGAGGGGCCAAAGAAAGGAAACCCAAATGATAACGAGGTGGTGTCCAGAAAGTGAGAGATGAATGTATCTTTCCGCTGTGGTGGTGGTGGCTTATTTTCCCACCCCCGCTACCCTGTATCGCTGCGGAACCGAATAATGCGTGTCTTGCTCTTGTCTTAGAACTTGCGCCAAAAGCAGTGGTCCGGAACCCGCGCTCTCTTGTCTTTTATTATTTTTTTTCCTTTTGCGCCCCGAAAAAAAAAAACACAGTAAAAAAACACTCCCCTAAAATCCCACCCGAGATGTTGACTGATGTCCTGCTGCTCCAAGAGCTGGGCCGAATTCGGACGGGCGGCTTGGCGGGGAACAGTGGCGCGGCACCTCCGAAAGGAAGCTTTCCTTTGGGGGGGGATCTGCTACTCGTGCTTGGTCTCGTGACTTTCCGCCTTCTTGGCCGAGTTGTGTGGGCGGGTCGCGGAGAGCTGTGGAGCTGATGAGGCCAGCTTCGATACAGACGAATGAGAGGGACAAAGAAAGAGAAAGGGGAGGAGAATAAAATATCCCCGCCTGCCAGGCGGCAAAGCAAGAGAAACGAAACCATCAGTGCCGAGCTCTTTTATTTACTATGCTTCACCACCATTGGATGGTTGGCGACAGGGTAGAACCCGCTGGTTTGGCCATTGGTCCACGTCTCACCTCGCAAAAATGACTTGCTGGCGAGATAATCACGTACCACCCAATAGCCCTGGTCGCCTCCATTTGATGATGCACATACGGATACCGCTGTGGTATCCCCCGGTGGGACGGGATCCTCACCCAGCCGGATGTATGGGGGACAGGACCCAATCATCATGATATTCACCAAATAGCGCAACTGAGCTGCATGGCAACGCCTAGCTCCGAGAGTCGAGGAAGAAATTCAAGGTTTATTCAGCTTGCCCAAGAGCGTCGCAACATGAAAAGGATAAAATAAATAGATAGAGTGAACAGAAAATCCATGAGGGACGATAGAGAGAAAAAAAAAAGGGAATTATTACAGTGTGCGCAAGAGCCCATCCCACTCCATACATCCCCTCCCCCAGACCATAGATTGAAACCAAAAAAATAACCCTCCTTGAATCTTCCTCGAAAAGTCTTTGCTCCACCCATGCACATGTCCCAACCCTCCTGCGAAAGAAGGACGACATATATACACAGAGGGAACTAAATTAGCATCATTGTCGTATAAGTTTCTTCTGGCACCTCCTGACCCTAACCGTCTCGCACTTAGTTGTTTTATCCTGCCCAACAAGTATCATGGGGTATCTCGATCCGGGTCCGCTTCCTCAACTGGTTCTGGGGGTTTGCCATCTCATCTCTCCTTTCTGCTCTTGCTTGTTCGGTGGGCAAGCATCTCCCCTGCCTTGCCCTGCCAGTCATGGTACTTCTGGCAGTGGTATTTGTGATTGATAGTAATGGCGGTTGTCGTTCGAGTGTCCGGAGTCGATGCCTCTTTTCCCCTGCTGCCCCTTCTCCAGGAAAACCACTGCTCTGCAATGCTCTTCGCAACATCCACCAAAGCGTTACTGAACACATGAAAAATGACTGAGGCCTCCTCCGTTCACCCGCTGAATCATCATCGGCGTTGCGTGGTTGTTTTGATAACCGGGAATACAAGAAAAGGGAATGCTGTTTTATTACATGACCACACAGCATCCACCGGATTGCTGTGGTGCGTAGGGGTCCTCGCCCTTTGGAACAGCTCCCCAGACCGATGGGACCATGTAGTCTCGGGTGCCGTTGCAGTAGGCGATGATGCTATTGATGCGCGTTAATTGCTGATGTCCCACCTGTCGCCATCGGGAGTTGCTCACCTCTTCGACGCAGTGCTCACGGGGATGCGTTCTCGCTCAAGATCCTCGCGTAGGCGGTTGTTGAGCTCAGTTAAACGGCGCAGCTTGAGGTCGGCCATCGACTGCTTGTTCTTCTTGATCTGCGAAGGGTCGCCGACATCTCTGGAGGTGTACTGAGGCATCTTGGGTCGGGTGGTTGGAGACTGGGGGATGGGTGGTAAAGGGGTGGAGGTTTGCTGGGATTGCGCGCGGTTGTGATTGCGATGAGTACTGCTCATGATTCAATGTCAGCGGGGACGAATGAGTCGATGGTCGGGGTCAGGACGAGAGCGCGACGGCTGGGAGCATTGGGGCTGGCACAGCGAGAGGGAAGCGAGGCGATGAGTGTGCGAAGGAACGTTGGCGATGAAGTAGAGTGGTGGGCGGATGCGAAAACGCCCTCTTCGATCGACTCCTATTCGGGCGGCATTGATCGATTGGTCGATGTGGTGTTCTCGTTCCTTTTTCTCGTCGCTCGCTTCACGGGGTCCCAATTTCCCATCCTCCCGAGCGCTCCAGCATGGCGCCCTAGGGCATGTGTGTTTGGCGGAACGGAGATGACTTACAGAGAGTGAAAGGCTTCCTTCGAGCAGGTGAAGTGCAGGCGAAGGGCCGGTGAGGCAAATGCGGACGCGGTGGCAGGTAAGAGATGGATGTATGGATGGGGGAGAGGAGGTGGTGGGAGTGGAAGGGTGAAGGACGGGGTCGACCTTGACAAAAGGGTTGCGGCGCAGAGGGCAGGGAGAAGCTGGGGGCCGGAGGACCTGGTGGCGGGTGGCAGGTGGCAGGTGGTAGTCGCAGCAGCAGAAAGGCCCGGTTGGGATCGCAGGGGGGACGCAGACCAAAGGGGAACGGGCAGGATGGAGGCACTGACGGACAGGACAGTTGAAGGACAAGGGGAAGAAGGACACTAGGGGGCACAATAAACGCAAGGTGGTTCGTGCGCTGGAGAGCTGTGGTGCTACTGCGGGTGCCCTGGAAATTGGGGGATCTGGGGGGAGGGGGCAGTCTATGAGCTAGGAGCGACTAGGGGAAACCTATGCTGCTAGGGTGCCCAGGAGAAAACAGCGGATGACTGCCCGCTGTTGCCGGCTAATATGGGGCTTACAGTGAGTGACCCCCCTCCAACGCTCCCCTACGCTCGCCTCCGAGCTCACAGAGCCCCCCCGGCGAGGCTCCTCTCAGCCCCCTGGCTGGCTTTGTATCAGCCCAGTGCACGGCGTCCGCAACGGGTCTCTGGCTAGATTGGCCTTGGCGGGCGATTGGCTGCAACCAGGACAGATGGGGCTGGCCTGCTCCACTGTCTCCTCTAGTCCCTCGGTCCCCATGTCGTCAATTCCACCAGCGCCGTTTCTGTCAAGGCTTCATGTTAGTACCTTGCTTTAGCTTGAATGGATATTTTCCTGCCTGCACTCATTTTGTGCTGGAGGGCTATCTTGCAAAACAGTTAGCACGGGCTTCGATGGAGTCCATCTCCTGGCTTCATGCCTTAAATTGTCCGCTAGCAGTCCGCAAAAGGAAAGAATCTGACGTGCCCCGGAGGGGCGTTCTGCAGGAGAGGCTGGTGATGAGCTTGCGAACCTACCTGAATCAGCAACCTGGAACCAACAATCTCCTGCGGCTTACGCTGCTATGTCGATACGACGAGCTCACATACAATCCAAAAAGCCACCCAGCCAGCTTTGCGAGAGGAAACGCATTGCCGCTGACGGGATCGACCTGCAGTGGGCGGGAGCCGTCGCGCATCGTCTCGGACGGGCGTCCAGGAGACCAATGCGTTTTTGCGTTTTGACAGGGTAAAATGAGTGTTTAGCCTTTTGGTGCGTGTACCTCGCACGCTGGACCAGACGACGAGTCGGGCAAAACATGATACCCACTGATATCCACGCTTTGGGACGACCCACAAATCATGGTTCCAGTTGGTGTGAAGCCCTGCACCGAACCGAATTGAACTGAGCCAACCTGATACTGGCTCAGCCCGCAACTGCATCTTGCATGTCCGCCTTGCTGGATTGCTTGCTCCGCGCAACCACGGGCATATCTGGACCGCAGCACAGGGCAAACTCGCACGCATGTATGCGCTGTAGGACGTAGCCCGTGTGCTATACTGCACGGGCTGCCGCCCGCGTCTCGCCTCAGCGCATTGTCCCGTCCGCTCCGAGTTTTGAGCGCTGTTTGTTCCCGCCCCCCCCCGGCTACTGCAGTAGTGCCGGGACATAAACAGCGAGAGTACAGAAGTGCCTGGATGTGTCCTCAATCTCTCAATTGAGACCACCAGCGGTAGGATGACCGCTCTGTCTGTCACCAAAATTTCCGCTTCAGGGTCACCGACCAAAAGGAAAAGAAAAAGCAATTCCACCTGCACGACAGCATTACGAGGGAGGAGGATTTCGTCCCGGCGGATCCGAGCTTGACTGAATCTCGACGGTGAATGGCTGATGAGGTACCCAAGGCACGAAACACGGCAAGCCAGCGACATGCTGATTAATTTTGCCCATTCCCGTCCTTGTCGCTTTTCTGGGATTTTTTTTTCTGCCTGCACGTTACACTGTACCTTTTCGCGTCCACTCCCTTTACCAGGGTGCTTTGCCCTGGAGACCAACCCAGCACCGGGGCACCGCGTCTCCAGGCTCCACCAATATTGACGGATTTGCACCTGCAATTAAGATGAGGCCCGTCTTGGCTCCAAGGATGGAATGGTACACTGCGCGCAAGAGGGGAGAATGGGTCCTCTCTCTTGGGTTTAGACGAGACACCAACCTGGGTGAGGCTTGGTGACACGACTCAAGGCGCAAACAGAAGAAAAACGCACCGAACGCGTCCATGCCTCAAGACGACCTTGTCTTGCGTTGTGTGCATATGCGTTATTACTCGGTGGGGAGGACAATTCTCCGTCGTCCAAAGCGACATGCATCACTCTTTCAACGAGCATGGGTATGCATATGTGTGACAAGTCGCCACGCAGTGTTTTCCTCACTCACAGACACCATCTCTGTCGCTATTCTGCTAGCAGCTTTCGCATGACAGACGGTTTGTTTAGCTAGCCTGTCTCGCCTTATTCTATGTATTTTTATTAACAATCTAATATGGCAGATGAGGTGATGCACACCAGCTCATTTTCCCATGGGTTGAGCTGCCGTTCATCCCGGTGGATCATATCTGTCTTGGGCTTAGTGCCAAATCGCTCCGTTGCCCACCTGAAGTAAATCATTCCATTCGCCTCGGCTCTCGTTCAGGTGTTCGTAAGATGGCGACTGGCGAGAGTGCTTTAAGAGGAAGATGACGACAATGCCTCCCCTGCCCCGTGTTTCTTGCAAGATTTAACGCCGGTATTGGCTTCGGCTTCTTTGCCACGATTTAAAAAGCCCAGACACGAGAAAAGCCCTTGCGACCGCATTGACTCTCTGCTGATTACTTCCGTCATGCCCTCCTCAGTTTATCTGTGGGTGTGCCTGAGCCAACCATGAATGATTTGCTACTTTATTGCCTCAAAGTAGAGATGATATTTCCATCCCGCCTCCAATCACTATATTTATCTTTGGTGTTGGCATTTTAGGTAATATGATGTTTCTTGGCATGCTTGAAAACGAGGCGTCGAACCTTTCTTTTGCCAACTCTTACCGGCTTTCTGATTCACCCTATTCTGAGCTAGCCACATCAATCCGAGTCAAAATAAAATGTGACGCCATCTGGGGAGTGCTTTCATCGCATACTAGGATTGCCGTCACGTGCATGATATCTCTCCATCACGAAAGATGTCAGTTTGGGAGCAAGGTTTGGTCATTGCAAAAGCCTAACGTATCTTGCAAACCATCTCTTTTAAGGGCACTCGGTTTGATCTCTCCCTATTAATCGACAGAAATACTTTGTAGCCCTGAAAGGTCACCCGATTTTCTCAAGTAAGTACCCTTTTCTTAATTATAACCATCACTGTTTATGATAGCAGGGGACAGTTCTGGAGACGTGAGCTTTTTTAACCGCTGTAACATAGTTTCCTTATGCCTTACGAATGTATGCACCATCTCATATCGGGAGAAGTTTTGCTGTCACTGGTGAACAAGCGAAATGAAGCACACAGGAGGGAGCCAGATGTGGTTGGATTTGCAATGCTGGGGATGGTGGCTTGCTTTGTGGCTAGGGCCCCTCGGCCCGCTGCACGGCCACATATTCAGTCGGCTGATGTAAGGTTCCACGTGACATTTTCCATTTCGGGACCGCAGGTTAGCCCCTCAACGCTCGCATAGCGTCCACACACGAAAATCGAAAAATTCCTCTTTGCGTGCCTTGCAACACCATCCCGAGTGCTAGCCAAGTCTCAGCACACTCGCCGACGCAGGCTGCGATCGATACCGGATCATATATAAATCTCCTCTCTCTGCCAAGTTATCTCATAGAGGAGGTTGCCCAGCATGGTACGTAACCGCCTTTTTTTGTGCCAAACAATCAGATTACTCGAGCCCTACTTGGCCCTTACCCCTCCCTCTCTCGACTTGATACTTTTGTCATGATACTAACTTATCCGCCCAAAGCCTCCTCCGCCGCACCAAAAGCCCGAGAATGTTCTCAAGCGGGCACAGGAACTCATCGGCGTCGGCCAGGCTCCCGCCGCCTTGACCCTGCTGCACGAGCACATCACCAGCAAGCGTTCTCGAAATGTGCCGATCGTCTCTCTGGAGCCTGTGATGCTTCTCCTCGTCGAACTGTCTGTCGAGCAAAAGAAGGGAAAGCTTGCCAAGGATGCTCTTTACCAGTACAAGAACATCTCGCAGAACACCAACATCCCTACCATCGAGGTATGTTTTGTCATCGCAACCCAGCATATTCATACAACATTCGGCTAATGTGGGGGTTGTACAGTTGGTTTTGAAAAAGTTCATCGAGCTCGCCGTCGAGAAGGTTACAGCCGCCCAACAAAAGGCCGACGAAGTCCAAGAGAGCATTGAGGCTACCGCCGCTACCTCCAGCGTTGACGATCTCGAGGCCAGCGAGACCCCCGAGTCGATTCTCCTCGCCACCGTCTCCGGCGAGCAATCTCGAGACCGTACCGACCGTGCTATCGTTACCCCATGGCTCAAGTTCCTCTGGGAGGCCTACCGAACTGTCCTCGACATTCTCCGAAACAACGCTCGTCTCGAGGTCCTCTACCAGAGCACTGCCAACCAGGCCTTTGACTTCTGCCTCAAGTACACCCGAAAGACCGAGTTCCGAAGACTGTGCGAGCTTCTCCGCAACCATGTCCAGACCGCCGCCAAGTATTCCTCTCAGATGCACGCCATCAACCTGAGTGACCCTGATACCCTGCAGCGCCACCTTGAGACTCGCTTCCAGCAGCTCAATGTTGCTGTCGAGCTGGAGCTGTGGCAGGAAGCCTTCCGCAGCGTTGAGGACATCCACACCCTGCTCAACCTCAGCAAGCGCCCCCCCAAGAATGTCATGATGGCAAACTACTACGAGAAGCTTACCCGAATCTTCCTTGTCGGCGAGAACTATCTTTTCCATGCCGCTGCATGGTCTCGATACTACACTCTCCTCCGCCAGTCCTCAGTACTGGTTGCTACTGGCCAGGGCAAGAAGGCCGACAACCCGCCTGCCTCTGAGGCTGATCTTCAAAAGGCCGCTTCTTTTGTCTTGCTGTCAGCTCTCGCCATTCCCGTGATCAGCACTTCTCGATCCCGCGGTGCCATGGTTGACTTCGATGAAGCTCGCAAGAACAAGAACTCTCGTCTGACTCACTTGCTTGGCATGTCTCAGGCCCCTACCCGCGCTCGCCTCTTCCGCGATGCTCTATCCAAATCGCTTCTTCAGCGTGCTCGCCCTGAGATCCGGGATCTTTACAACATTCTTGAAGTGGACTTCCACCCTCTGTCCATCTGCAAGAAGATCTCTCCCATCTTGACCAAGATTGGCGCTGACGCCGAAATGGAGAAGTACATTCTCCCTCTCCAGCAGGTTATCCTGACTCGCCTTTTCCAGCAGCTCTCGCAGGTCTACGAGACTGTTGACTTGTCTTTCGTCGAGAGCCTGGCTCAGTTCCCCGAGCCCTACCAGGTCACACGCGGAACCATTGAGAAGTTCATCATGAACGGTAACAAGAAGGGTGATCTCGCTATCCGCATGGACCACGCCACCGGCGTGCTCAGCTTTGACAGCGATGTCTTCTCTTCCTCCAAGGCTGGCCACAGCGGTTCCACCGCTGGCTCTGCCGAGTCTGAGACTGGCACAGTTCAACGCCTGCAGAGCACACCCTCGGAAATTGTGCGCTCCCAGCTCACCCGCCTGGCTAAGTCTCTTTTCACCACTTGCCACTACATTGACCCCAATTTTAACAAGGAACGTGTTGAGGCTCGTGAGGCGGCTCTTGCCCGCGCCAAGGTTGGTGCTGAACAGGAGCATCTGGACATTCTAGCTCGCAAGGAAATTATCCAGAAGCGCAAGGAGGAAGCCTCCGAAATCCAGGCTCGCAAGGAAAAGGAGAACGCCCGCCAAAAGCGTCTCCGAGAGCAAGCTCTTCAGGAGGCTGAAGACAAGCGACTGGCAGCCGAACAGAAGGAGCGTGAAGCTAAGCGTCTCCAAGCTGAGCGTGATCGCGTCCGCAAGGAAGAGCTCAAGAAGCAGATTGCAGACCTGAACATGAGCGACAAGGCTCTTGGTATCGACTTGGAGGATTTGGACAACCTTGACAGCAACCGCCTGCGTGCCATGAAGCTCGCTCAACTGGAGCGTGAGAAGAACGATGTCAACGAACGCCTCCGTATCACTGGTAAGCGTCTCGACCATCTGGAGCGTGCCTACCGTAAGGAGGAGGCCAAGAAGCTGCAAGAGGATTATACCAAGCAAATCGAGGAAGACCGCTCTATCTACGACACAGTCAAGACGAAGACTCTCAAGGATGCAGAGCAGAAGCACAAGGAGAGCGTTGAGCTCAAGCACCGTCTCTGCCGCCTTGTGCCTCAATACGAGGCCTTCCGAGACTCGCTACATGAGCGCCGTCGCGATGAGTTTGAGAAGCGTCGTCGTGATGCTGAGCGCGAGTTGGAGAAGCAGATCAGCCTCCGCAAGAAGGAAGTCCGCGATCGACGACTCCGCGAGAAGCGAGAGCGTGAAGAGAGGGAACGTGAACTCCGTGAGGCCGAGGAGCGTGCTGCTCGCGAAAAGGAGGAGCAGCGTCTTCGGGATGAGGCTCGCAAGGAGGAGCTTGCCAAACTCAAGGAGCAGCGAGAGAAGGAGCGACAGGAGATGCTGGAGAAGGCTGCGCTCCAGCAGCGACGAGAGGAAGAGGCTCTCGCCCGTCGCAAGGCCGAAAAGGAACGACCTGCCAGCGGTGCTGCTGGTGGATTCAGCAGGGGCAGCGACAGTCTCGAAAGCAGAAGACCACAAGCTATTGGATCTGGCAAGTGGCGTGACAGGGAGGCCTCAAGGGGCGATGCTCCTCCTCCCGCCCGCGGCCCACCCCCGGAGAGGACAGAGTCCAGTGACAGACCTGCTGGCGGTCCCCCACGACTCCAGCTTGCTGGCAACAAGCCCAGCTGGCGTGAACGTGAGGCTGCTAGGCAGGCCGCCGGAGGCAGCAGTGCCGACAGCGGCAGCAGCGCACCCCCTCCCCGCAACTTCGGGGCGGCCAGGGGCGCAGCGCCTGACCGTGGAAGCTCTGGCCGCGGTGATGTTGAGCGCAAGGAGTCTCCTGCTCCCCCTGCAGAGAATCTGCCCGCAACACGCGCACCAGGCAAGTGGGTTCCTCCTCATCTGAGGAACAAGGCTTAAAGTGGGTGTGATATGGAAGCAGCGCAGATGGACACATTGTTGTGATTTGCATTGGCGTTTTAGGGATCGGAAGGTTGCACCAGGAGATGGTTGTACTCTAGAGCTCAGTCTAATCTCCATCGATCTGAGGGTATGAGCACGCCAGAATGGAGAGAGAAAAAGTATTAGCAAGTACGTATCTGTGATGAGGTGGCTTGAGCATTAACGAGTTTCAATTGTTCCAACGAGTTCCTAAATATGAGCTTATGAGTGATAGATAGATTTGAGTGCTATGATGTTGTGGTTTTAGTAATGACGAATGGTTGCTTTGTGTGTTAACAGGCAGAATATGATTCTAGTTTGGAAATTGCGCAAGTTTGTTGGGTAGCAACCATTGCCTTGCTAGTGAAGACTTTGCGCAAGATGGCCAGGTTAAGCAAGCTTTGCATAGCATATGTATCTCTTAATCAAATAGTCACTATGTTTATATATTATGCCAATACTAACTCAAATGTCTTTGATTTTTAGATGAAGTGTATGTGCGGGTACTTCTAAAAATAGCTTAAATTTGTAGTCCAGGGTAGATAGGCGGCGTGACACTTTTTGACGGGTATGCCTTTTTTTAGTAGTCTAGGGGATTTGGCAAGTATAAAAACAGCTTGGTTGCGTACGAGATGCGACATAAAGCTGAAGTAACGCTTCTAATTCCCCTGGGCTCGTTTATCAAAACATGCCTGAGGGTGGTTTGCGTTTTTAAGATTGCTTTTTTTGGTGTTATTGGGAGTTAGGTACAAAACCATTAGATTCTGAATCCAGGAAAACTAAATGAACAACAAAAAGTTGGTAGTAGTATTAAAGAACGCCATTACAATAGATTAGTACCGAAACTAGATATTATGTTTCTCTCTCAATTCAATTATGTGTGAGCAGACTTCGATTTAGGTCCCCGCTGCTTGCATACAATGGCCGATAACATGTGCCTTTCCTGTTAATCACTTCATTCGCTGCGGCCTTTTTTTTTCTTTCCCTTTCCTTTCTCTTTTTTTTTTTTGCGACGAGGAGTTTGGAATCGAGTGGTCTAGGGTGGCGATTAGGAATTAGGCTTATGGCGTCATCTTGGAATGTATGTGGAAGGGAGCTGCTCACTGCTCACGTGCAGCCGGAATTTTAGGACGAAGGTCCCGAGCTAGCTAATATCACTATTACAACTACCATGGCAACAAGAAAAAAACAAAAAATGCCATGCCTCGGCCATCAACACATCAGTCACTGATATTTGATCCTCTCCAATTAGTCTTCTCTACCAGAGAACGCCATGCTGGGAGTGATACGGGTTGTATTAGGGAAGTCCTCAAAGACGGCTGTTCTCACTCATGCAAGTAGCTTGGATGGCGCATAATCCACCCAACCCATGGGTGAGATATTCTAGAAATCCTGGGATCATGCTACAGAATGAATTGCATTGTTAGGACGCGGCAATTCTGCCACAATATTCCAATGTGGCCAGAGTACAGAGCTGGCATGAGGATGGTATATAAATTCTGTGGCTGTCTGGCCGTTTCCGTCGTGTGGGTTGACATTTGCCTCCGCATGGCTTTTTAGGCTTTATGTTCGAGCTCCTTCAGATTGGTAAGTGCGCTTCTTAATACGGTCCCAACCTGGCTAACATATGGCCTGTCTGTGCAGGACATACTGATCCGGGACAATGTTTCAGATGATGAACTTATCCGGATGGGACGGGTAGATTTCCCTTCTAGGATGGGTCATTACGAGATACGCCTTGGCAAGCGATCTCTGACCAAACTTGTGTTATACTAAAGGCGTCTGTCTTTTTAAATGCCCCATTCCCGACCACCAATAGACGCCCTGTTTCGGGCTAAGCGTACTGCCGGCGATATGGAGAAGTGAATGGTGTGAAGCCGGTGGGATCTCCAGACGAGGATGCGGAGGTAACCCAGGTAGTGTACGGCTTTTTTCTCTCTCAGTTTTTCAATGATCCGCTTGTAGAAACATGCACGAGTGGCAATTCTGTTACTAATTCTATGGGCAAGTAGGCTTCACAGAGTAATCATGGTATTTCTCACCCCGTGAAATACAGTTGGATCAAATCAGAGTCTTGTTTGGATACAAAAAAAACCAAAACGCTGAGGCATCAGTGTTTCGTTCATTGAAGCGCGCTGCAGTTAGAAAGCACCATAGTTGTTAAACAGCTCTGATCTTCGGATTCATGGGTAGTTCCCAGGCCGTTAGTTTAACCACATACATGCCTCAAGCTTGTCTGATACCCAGTTCATCCATTCACCCTTGTTCAATGCAACTACTACACTGCCAAATCCGCATCATCCATAATGTTCTTTTTCAGGCATGCGTGGCGTCCGACTGTTATTCTTCTGGAAATGCGTTCTTCAAAATGCTGTCGCTTTGCAGATTGAGTTGCTTTGCATGCTTGAATGGGCTTGAAGCTATAGCCCATCCGGTCACAAGAAACACTAAACCGGATGCTGTGGAGTATGCAGTGATGCCATGCCAGTGCTGGCGGGTCCTTTGCAATGGCAGTCGAGCCGCAAAGTTCAAGTTCCCACTTGAGAGGATTTGCGGCGTTGGATGTGAGAGTTGGTATCCGAAATGGGATCTCATGAAATAGAATAAATATCTTGATCTCAGTCCCCGAATTCACAGTCTTCTCCTCCTCACCAAGCTTCAGCTTCGGCGAACAAGCCATTCTTTCTTTCCCCCTCTTTCCCTCCCCCCCTCTCTCTTTACAGACTCGAACACTCTCGTTGAAAGTTCTTTTCGTCGGCTGTTGCCATTCTCTACAACATGCCTTCGATCAGAACTGTGGTCGCGGCTGCGGCCCTCACTCTCATTCGAGCCTCTTTGGCTCAAGGAATCGAACTTCCCTCTTGTGTCGACTCATCACAGCCCTATGTCTATGCGGGTTGTTACAACGGTCGCCAAGCCTCTGGCGGCGATACACTCCCTTACAAATCCAGTCAGGATTTCACAAACATGACGATATCTCAGTGTGTCAAGGAATGCCAGTCAAGTGGTTTCCGATACGCTGGTATCAAGTACTACGGCGTTTGCTACTGTGGCAACACTGTCAACAGCCAGCAAGTCGACGATAGTAACTGCAACTTGGGTTGCAGTGGCAACAAGGAGGAAACCTGTGGAGGCAACACACAGTTGTCCGTATATCAGGACCCATCCTTCTACACGAGCAGCAAGGAGGTGCGCGGCTACAAGCATCTCGGCTGCTATACCGACTCAAGCTCTGGTCTCGCTCTCGCCTACCAACAGGAAACTGACAGCTCCTCGATGAGCCTTGCGACCTGTCTCGACACCTGCTCCGGTTCCGGTTACCCATTCGCCGGTGTGGAGAATGGCGGCGACTGCTACTGCGGTCAGGTTCTCGGTAACGGCACCCAGCGGACTGCCGGTGGAGATTGTCGGACACCCTGCTCTGGTGACAGCTCAAAGACTTGTGGAGGCACTAACCGCCTGAATGTCTACGTTTCCACCAACCTCATCTCTGTGCAGACATGCTCCAAGAGCACCTCGAAAGCCAGCTCTGGAAGCAAGCCAAGCCCCACTTCCGGCAACAAGTCTGTACCAAGCTCTGGCAGCAAAGTAAGCCCCAGCTCTGGCAGCAAACCCAATACTGGCTCTAGCAGCAAGCCGAATACTGGCTCTGGCTCTAGCTCGAACCATGGATCAAGCACTGGCTCAGGAAATGGTTATGGCTCAGGATCAGGCAATGGCTACGGATCTGGTCATGGCTCCGGCTCCGGCTCTGGCTATGGGTCTGGATCTGGCAATGGCTATGGGTCTGGATCAGGAAATGGCTACGGCTCTGGATCAGGAAACGGCTACGGATCTGGCCATGGCTCTGGCTCAGGCAATGGATATGGCTCTGGCTCAGGCAATGGATATGGCTCTGGCTCAGGCAATGGATATGGCTCTGGATCAGGCTCTGGCTATGGATTTGGTCATGGCTCTGGCTCTGGCTCTGGCAATGGTTACAGTTCTGGCTCAGGATATGGTTCCGGCCGGGGTTCCGGCTCTGGTAGCGGCTATGGATCAGGATCAGGCAATGGCTATGGCTCCGGTTCAGGAAACGGCTATGGCTCCGGCCGAGGATCCGGTTCTGGCAATGGCTATAGTTCTGGATCAGGTAACGGCTACGGATCTGGTCATGGCTCAGGCTCAGGCAATGGCTATGGATCAGGATCAGGCAATGGCTATGGTTCTGGTTCAGGAAATGGCTACGGCTCCGGATCGGGCAATGGCTACGGATCTGGTCGAGGCTCTGGCTCAGGTAATGGCTACGGCTCCGGCGTAGGAAATGGCAAAAGCTATGGATCAGGAAATGGCTATGGAACTGGCTCTGGCAATGGCTATGGATATGGCTCTGGAAATGGCTATGGTTCTGGTTCCGGCAACGGCTATGGCTATAGCTCTGGTTCTGGAAACGGCTATGGATCTGGTTCTGGCAATGGCCGGGGTTCTGGTTCTGGCAACGGCTACGGCTCTGGTTCTGGAAACGGCTACGGCTCTGGTTCTGGAAACGGCTACGGCTCTGGTTCTGGTTCTGGCAATGGTCGAGGCTCTGGTTCTGGCAACGGTTACGGTTCAGGACAGGGCTCAGGATCTGGCAGTGGCTATGGATCAGGAAATGGCTATGGTTCTGGTTCCGGCAGCGGCTACGGCTCTGGTTCTGGAAATGGCTACGGCTCTGGTTCTGGTTCTGGCAATGGTCGGGGCTCTGGTTCTGGCAACGGTTACGGTTCAGGACAGGGCTCAGGATCAGGAAATGGCTACGGCACTGGTTCTGGAAACGGCTATGGTTCTGGCTCAGGACATGGCTCAGGCTCAGGCTCAGGATCTGGATCTGGCTCCGGATCTGGTTCAGGTCAAGGATCTGGTCAAGGATCTGGCTCTGGAAAGGGATCAGGATCTGGCAAAGGATCTGGTCCCAGTAAAGGTACCGGCTCTGACTCTGGCTCTGGGAGACCCGGCAATAATGGTGATGCCATCACTACTCCGAACGCCCGATATCCCACCACGAGTGCTTCTGCCCACGCGAACACTGCTAGTTCTGGACGACCTGGCTCAGGACGACCTGGCTCTCAACCAAGCTCTGGACCTGGTTCTGGCCCTGGTGGTTCTGCCCCTAGCTCAGGACCTGGCTCTAAGCCCGGCTCCGGACCTGGTGGTGCTGCTCCCAGCTCAGGCCCCGGATCAGGCTCTGAATCTCAACCTAGCTCTGGTCCTGGTTCCTCTCCTAGCTCTGGTCCTGGATCTCAACCTGGCTCTGGACCTAATGGTTCTGCTCCCAGCTCTGGTCCTGGCTCTGGACCTAATGGCTCTTCTCTGAGCTCCGGACCTAGCTCCGGTCCTGGATCTCAGCCCGGCTCTAGCTCTGGCTCTGGCCCCAGTGGTTCCTCTCCCAGCTCCGGTTCTGGATCTCAACCAGGCTCTGGCCCTGGATCGGGAATCACCACAACTCTTGACAACAACAACAAGTATGTTACTGGTACGGGCCCTGCTGGTCAAGCCCCGACAGCTGGCAATGGCGGCGCAAGCTCTGCTGTAGGCTCTTCAGCTTCTGGTGTTGATAATGGCTCTGGTGTTGGACCTAATTCTGGCGCTGGCGCTTCTCCTAGCTCTGGACCTGGATCTCAACCAGGCTCTGGATCTGGTGGTGCTCCTAGCTCTGGTCCCAATGGTTCTACTCCTAGCTCCAGCCCCGGATCTGGCTCTGGATTTCAGCCTGGACCTGGCTCTGGTGCTTCTGCCAGCTCCGGTTCTGGCTCCGGACCTAATGGTTCCTCTCCTAGCTCTGGACCTGGTGGTGCTTCTCCTAGCTCAGGCCCCGGTGGTGCTTCCAGCTCTGGACTTGGTGGTGCTTCTCCTAGCTCTGGCCCTGGTGGTGCTTCTCCCAGCTCGGGACCCGACTCTAAGCCTGGCTCTGGACCCAATGGTTCCTCTCCCAGTTCTGGTCCTGGTGCTGCTCCCAGCTCAGGCCCCGGATCTGGTCCTGGATCCCAACCTGGCTCTGGACCCAATGGTTCCTCTCCTAGCTCAGGCCCTGGGTCTCAACCTGGTTCTGGCCCTGGTGGTGCTTCTCCCAGCTCGGGACCCGACTCTAAGCCTGGCTCTGGACCCAATGGTTCCTCGCCCAGCTCTGGCTCTGGCTCTGGACCTAATGGTTCTACTCCTAGCTCAGGCCCTGGGTCTCAACCTGGTTCCGGTCCTGGCGGTGCTTCTCCTAGTTCTGGCCCTGGTGGTGCTGCTCCCAGCTCAGGCCCTGGATCTCAGCCTGGTTCCGGTCCTGGCGGTGCTTCTCCTAGTTCTGGCCCTGGTGGTGCTGCTCCCAGCTCAGGCCCTGGATCTCAGCCTGGCTCTGGACCCAATGGTTCCTCTCCCAGTTCTGGACCTGGATCTCCATCCGGTTCTGGTTCTGGTGCTGTAAGTTCACCAGGTAGTAAGCCCGTGAATGAGCCTGGCTCTGGTGCCGGTGCTTCTCCCAGCTCCGGACCTGGATCCCAACCCGGATCTGGTTCTGCTCCCAGCTCTGGCCCTGGTGGTGCTTCTCCAAGCTCAGGACCTGGTTCTAAGCCTGGCTCTGGTTCTGGCCCTGATGGTTCTGCCCCTAGCTCTGGCGCTGGATCCCAGCCTGGCTCTGGTCCTGGTTCTGCCCCCAGCTCTGGCCCTGGTGGTGCTTCTCCCAGCTCCGGTCCTGGATCCCAACCCGGCTCTGGTGCTGGACCTCAGCCAAGCTCTGGACCCAGTGCTTCTCCTAGCTTTGGACCTGGCTCTGGACCTGAATCCCAACCCGGCTCTGGTTCTGCCCCCAGCTCTGGCCCTGGTGGTGCTGCTCCCAGCTCAGGTCCTGGATCCGAGCCCGGCTCTGGACCTAATGGTTCTGCTCCTAGCTCTGGACCTAATGGTTCTGCTCCCAGCTCAGGTCCTGGTGGTTCTGCTCCCAGCTCAGGACCTGGATCCCAATCCGGCTCTGGATCTGGTGCTTCTCCAAGCTCAGGACCTGGATCCCAACCCGGGTCTGGTTCTGCCCCCAGCTCTGGCCCTGGCGGTTCTGCTCCCAGCTCTGGACCTGGATCTCAGCCTGGCTCTGGACCTGGTGGTGCTTCTCCCAGCTCCGGACCTGGCTCTCAGTCTAGTTCTGGCCCTGGTGCTATTAGTTCACCAGGCAGCAAGTCCGCAAATGAGTCTGGCTCTGGTTCCCAGCCCAACTCTGGTCCTGGTGGCTCGACCCCTGGCTCAGGAGCTGGTTCTTCTCCTAGCTCTGGACCTAATGGTTCTGCTCCCAGCTCAGGTCCTGGATCCCAATACGGCTCTGGATCTGGTGCTTCTCCCAGCTCAGGACCTGGATCCCAACCCGGGTCTGGTTCTGCCCCCAGCTCAGGTCCTGGATCTTCTCCTGGCTCTGGACCTAATGGTTCTGCTCCCAGCTCAGGTCCTGGATCTCAGCCCGGCTCTGGATCTGGTGCTTCTCCCAGCTCGGGACCCGGATCTAAGCCTGGCTCCGGACCTGGTGGTGCTGCTCCCAGCTCTGGACCTGGATCTCAGCCTGGCTCTGGTGGCTCTGGTGCTGGTTCTCCTGGTCCAAACGATAGCAACACGGCCCTCACGAGTCCAGGTAACAAGTATCCTTCGGGAGTTGCTCCTACGGGCAAGCCTACCAATGTTCGCTCTGGCTTCCACTCAGGTTACGGTTCTCGTCCCGGTTCCAACAGCTATCGTGGAACTGGCACCCGCCGTGGCTTTAGCTCCCGTACTCGCGCCGACGGCTCCAGCATGACAACAACCCTTCTTCAAGTAACCCGACCTGCTGAATCCGTCGCCCAAACATCAGTCACCGACCCGAATGCCGCTGTTGGTACTGGTACAGACCCTAGCTCAGCAGTTGACGATTCAGGCCTTGGATTGACAACTTCTGATTTGTCGCCCACCGATTTGTCGCCAACTGATTCAGGCTCTGAAACTGATACGGTCGATACCTCGTCTCCCACTGATTCAAGTTCCGAAACAGATTCCTCTCCTGTTTTGTCGCCTACTGATCTGGACGCTGGGTCTTCCGCTACCTCAACGCCTACTGACGATTCAGGCTCCAGCTCAGATGCCGACCCTGGTGCTACTGATGCGGGTATTACTGGTCCTGATGATAAGTATCCTTCGGGTACCGCTGTCGTTGGTGGTGGCCTTGGTTCCCATCACGGTTCTGGCTTCAAGCATCAGACTGGCTCCGGTGTTGATGATCATACTGGCTTCGGACACCACACTGGTTCTGGCTTTGGTCACGCTGCCTCTGGTCACCCCACTCGCTCTGGTTTCGACCACCACAGTGGTGTTGGTCACCACACTGGCACTGGTATCCCCACTGGATCTGCTTTTGGCCATCACACTGGCTCTGGCCGCCCCAGTGGCTCTGGCTTTGGACATCACACTGGTGTTGGTCCCAACACGCGATTTGATCACCAGAGTGGCGTTGGTCACCACACTGGCCTCAGCCACCACACCGGCTCTGGTTTTGGCCACCACTCTGGTGCTGGTTCCCACACGGGCACTGGCTTTGATCACCATTCTGGTTTCGGTCACCATACTCACTCTGGTTCCTATACTGCCTCTGGGCCTTTACATACTGGCTCCGGCTTCCATCACTTCTCTGGTTCCGCTCACGGCGAACCCTCTGGCTATGGCCATGGTGGCCACCATACCCCTGGAGCAGGCACTCGAGGCTCAGGTAGCGGCACTGGCATCACCAGTGATCCCAATGACAAGTACGTTACTGTTACAGGCCCCGCCGGGTCGGTAACGACGATATATGTTGGATCTGGCCCTAATCGTGGCTCCGGATCTGCTTCTTATCATGGATCTGCGCCTGGTAAGGGTATTGGGTCGGGCCATGGATCGGGCCCCAAGAGCGGCGGTGGTAAGGGTGCCGGTGCTCCCTCTGGTCTCACTACAACTTTGATCCAGGCAACGAGGCCTGCTAATTCTCCTGGCCAAACCGCTACTTCAGACCTTGGCTCAAGTGCTGTCTCTGGCAACGGTGACGGTATCAACACGTCTCCCAATAGCATTTACCCAACCGCAAGCAATGCCCCTGGCCAAACAGGCACTGCTGGCAATAAACCTGGCTCCGGATATGGTGTCGGATCTGGCACCGGACACGGCGCTGGCTCAGGCTCAGCTTCTGGTCATGGACACGGCTCTAGTTCCGGCACTGGCGTTACACCGTCTGGCAATATTGGGGCCAGCGTCACGGACCCTAATGCGAAATATCCTACTGGCACTTCTCCTGCTGGACAAGCAACTACAAGCGGCTCTAATGCCGGGGTCAGCCCCGGTACTGGCGCAGGTGCAGGTGTCGGTGCTGGTGCAGGTGCAGGCTCTGGTTCTGGCACAGGATCTGGCTCTGGCAAGGGCGTCGGTTCAGGCTCTGGTACAGGTACAGGTCATGGTAGCGGCTCTGGCTCTGGCTCCGGCCATGGCACAGGATCTGGCAGTGGTCATGGTAGTGGCTCTGGATCTGGCGCCAAAAGCTCTGGACAGAGCGGCAGTGCTCCCACACAACTTCCTTCTGGCACCGCAACTGGTGCTGCCGGTCAGATCACTAATACAGCTGGACAGTCTGGACAGACAAGCCCCAGTGTTAGTGTAAGCGCCACTGCTCGTGCCAGCGATGGTGCTGGTTCTGGAACTGGTCACGGAGTTGGCTCAGGGTCAGGTTCAGGCACTGGTACGGGACACGGAGTTGGCTCTGGTTCTGGCAGCGGCTCTGGTTCTGGCAGCGGCTCTGGTTCTGGCAGCGGCTCTGGTTCTGGCAGCGGCTCCGGTTCTGGCAGCGGCTCTGGTTCTGGCAGCGGCTCCGGCAGTGGTCACGGTTCTGGCGCAGGCAGCGGTCACGGTGCTGGATCTGCCCCCGCTAACACGAAATCCGTTGTTCCCACTGATCCCAATGGAAAATACCCTTCAAATACTCCTGGCTCAACCCCCAAGACCAAGAGTATGGCCACTACGGCTACAGCTTCGGCCGGCAAAACAGGAAAGCCTAGCGCAGGATCCAAGCCCGGTTCTACTGCTGGTTCTGGCTCTGGCTCTGGTCACGGAGTCGACCCAGGTTCAGGCCACGGTATCGGCATCACAACGACTCTTGTCCATGCGACCAAACCGACAGGTTCCGCTGCCGGCTCAGGTCACGGTATTGGTACCGACCCCGGATCTATCTACTCTAGACCTGGATCCGGCTCTGGCTCGGGACATGGCTCAGGTGCTGGTGCTGGTAACGGGGCATCTGGCTCTGGAAAGGGCTCTACTCCTGGTCTCAGCGCTAGCCCAGGCGACGGGAAGGCTATTACCACAGACCCCAATGGCCGCTATCCTAACCAAAGCGCTCCATCTGGCAAACCAGTGACAACTCGTCCTGCTCCTGGTGGCGGGCATGGTGTTGGATCCGGAGGCGGCTCCGGCCCCGGTCATAGCAGCGGGGCAGGCTCCCCTGCCTCCGGCGGCCCTAACGGCCCTAACGGCCCCACTCTCGGTGGCCACGGAGGCATCACTACTGATCCAAATGCTAAGTATCCCTCCAATACGGCTCCCGGTGGTCGTCCTACTACCTCTCAAGTTGGTTCTGGATCTGGTAACAAGCCAGGGTCCGGCGCTGGCATTGGAGGCGGCCACGGCAATGGTATGACCACCCTAATCCGAGCTACGAAACCGACAAATTCTGCTGGGCGACCCGCCACCGCTCCCGGCGGTGGTAGCGGATCGGATCACGGTATTGTCCCTGGTCACGGCGTTACCACAGGCCCTGATGGAAAGCCTGTCACATTCACCCTGTCAGCTGGTCAACAGACAACTGCTCGTGCTGGTGCTAGTGCCGGTCATGGTGTTGGAGGAATTGGTGGCATCGGCCCAGGCCACGGTGTTGCCCCTAGTAAAGGCATCACCACCGACCCCAACGCGAAGTATTTCACTGATACTGCTCCAGCTGGCAAGGCTACCACCGCTCGCTCTGGTACCGGCAGCCAACCTGGTCATGGTATTGGAGGCATTGGTGGAATTGGATCTGGCCACAGCATCGGGTCGGGCCCCGGTAAGGGCGCTGTATCTACTGGTCCTGATGGCCAGATTGTCACTTTGACTACTCCTGCAGGCCAGGGAACCACTGGTCGCCCTGGAAGTGGCAGTGGATCTGGCCACGGAATTGGTGGCATTGGCCCAGGCCATGGCATCGTCCCTAGCTATGGGGTTACTACGGATCCAAATGGCAACGTAATCACCGTTACTACCCCAGCTGGTGCCACTCGCTCTCCTGGTACTGGTGTTGGCTCTGGTCATGGAATTGGCGGAATTGGTTCTGGCATCGGCTCTGGTCATGGTGCTGGATCTGGTTCGGGCCATGGCGTTGTTCCTAGCTACGGTGTAACCACGGACCCGAACGGCAATGTTGTCACCTTTACCACTCCAGTCATGCAAACCGACGTTCCTCACACTGGAACTGGCGGCGGATTCGGTCACGGTATTGGCTCTGGTTCAGGCCATGGCATTGTCCCCAGCTATGGTGTTACTACCGATCCCAGCGGTAACGTTGTCACTCTTACCGCCCCAGGCGGAAAGCCAACTGGTCCTTATTCTGCCGGAACTGGCAGTGGATCTGGCCATGGTATTGGATCGGGCATCGGCTCCGGCCACGGTATTGGATCTGGTTCGGGCCATGGTGCTGTCCCCAGCCTAGGTGTCTCGACGGACCCTAACGGCAAGTTTATCACTTTCACTGCACCTGGCGGAAAGCCAACTGCTGCTCACTCTGCCGGAACCGGTAGTGGATCTGGTCATGGTATTGGATCTGGAATTGGCTCTGGCATCGGCTCTGGCCATGGTGTTGGATCCGGCTCTGGTCACGGTGCTGTCCCTAGTGTAGGTGTCACCACGGATGCCAGTGGTAACGTTGTCACTTTCACCGCACCTGCCGGACAGCCAACTGCTGCTCACTCTGCCGGAACTGGAAGTGGATCTGGCCATGGTATTGGCTCTGGCATCGGCTCCGGTCACGGTGTTGGCGGTATTGGCTCTGGTCACGGTGTTGTCCCTAGTGTGGGTGTCACCACGGATCCCAGCGGTAAGTTTATCACCTTCACTGCGCCGGCTGGACAGCCAACCGGTCCTCATTCTGCTGGAACTGGCATTGGCTCTGGTCACGGTATCGGCGGCATTGGCGGTATTGGATCTGGTCACGGCATTGGCTCTGGCTCCGGCCACAGTGCTGTCCCCAGTCTTGCTGTCACCACAGATGCCAGCGGCAACGTTGTCACTTTCACTGCACCAATCGGACAACCTACTGGTCCCCACTCTGCCGGAACTGGCATCGGCTCTGGTCACGGTATTGGATTTGGCTCTGGCCACGGTGCTGCCCCTAGTCTTGCTGTTACTACAGATGCTAGCGGCAACGTCGTTACATTCACTGCGCCAGCTAGTCAGCCAACTGCTTCTCACTCTGGTGCCGGCTCTGGTCATGGTATCGGAGGTATCGGAAGCATTGGAGGCATCGGCTCTGGTCACGGTGTTGGATCTGGATCTGGCCACAGCATCGTCCCTAGCATTGCTGTTACTACGGATGCTAGCGGCAATGTCGCCACTTTCACTGCACCGGCAGGGCAGCCAACTGGTTCGCGCCCAGGTGTTGGTTCTGGCACTGGATCTGGTCATGGCATTGGAGGCATTGGCGGTATTGGAGGCATCGGTTCTGGTCACGGTATTGGATCTGGATCTGGCCACAGTGTCGTCCCTAGCATTGCTGTTACCACAGATGCTAGCGGCAATGCCGTCACCTACACTGCCCCTGCCAGTCAGCAAACTGCTCCTCACTTTGGCACGGGATCCGGCACTGGATCTGGTCATGGTATTGGAGGCATTGGTGGCATTGGATCTGGAAGCGGCCATGGCATCGGCTCCGCCTCAAACGTCCGCCCAGGAAACACTGCTGTTATCACCACAGATCCCAACGGTAAATATGTCACTCTTACTGTTCCAGCTGGCCATGGAACCACAGGCCATCCTGGAGTTGGTTCTGGTTCTCACTCGGGCTCTGGCTCTGGCTCTGACCACGGTATTGGAGGCATCGGTGGCATCGGCGGCATTGGCTCTGGCGGCATCGGTGCCATTACCACTGGTCGCGATGGCAAGATTAGCACTATAACTCGTCCTGCCGGGTATCAAACAACTGGCCACGTTGGCACTGGTGCTGGCAGCGGCCATGATTCCGCTCATGGCATTGGAGCAATTGGCGGTATCGGATCTGGTGTTGACTCTGGTACAGGTCATGGTGTTGGCTCTGGCTCTGACAACCATGGTGCCATCACCACTGGTCCTGATGGCAAATTCTTCACTATTACTGCTCCGTCAGGCAAGCCAACGACCCTTCGCACTGTTAGCACTGGCGCTGGATCCGGCCACGGAATCGGAGGTATTGGAGGAATCGGCGGTATTGGATCAGGTGTTGGCTCTGGTTCGGGACACAGCATCAAGCCAGGCTCTGGCAACGAAGGTGTCGTCACCACCGCTTCCGATGGCAAGGTCTTCACTGTCACATATCCTGCAGGTCACGCAACGACTGGTCACGCTGGAGTTGGTACGGGTAGCGGATCCGATCATGGAATTGGAGGCATTGGTGGCATCGGAGGTATTGGCTCAGGCCACGGTATTGGCTCCGGCTCAGGCTCCGGAATGGGTGCCATCACAACAGGTCCTGATGGCAAGATTTTCACATTGACTGCTCCAGCTGGCCACGCAACCACCGGCCACGCTGGAATTGGTACTGGCAGTGGATCTGATCACGGAATTGGTGGCATCGGAGGCATTGGCTCAGGCCATGGCATTGGTTCCGATTCTGGAAAGGGTGCCATCACAACAGGCCCTGATGGTAAGATTTTCACATTAACTGCTCCAGCTGGCCACGCAACAACTGGTCACGCTGGAGTTGGTACCGGCAGTGGATCTGATCATGGAATCGGCGGCATTGGCGGCATAGGTGGCATAGGTGGCATTGGATCTGGTCACAGTGCTGGAACTGGTCCTGATAAAGGCATCACTACAGATCCTAGCAAAAAGTATCCCACGACCGGCGCCGCTTCTGCAGGCCAAACTGGAATCGCCAGCTCCAAGCCTGGTGTAGGCTCTGGCTCTGACCATGGCATTGGCGGCATTGGAGGTATCGGGGGCATCGGATCTGGTATCGGGTCCGGTTCCAAGGGCACGGGTTCCAGCGTTGGTCACGGTGTCGGCGGAATCGCAACCGGCCTCCCCTCTGGAACCGATAAGGGCACTGGATCCAGCACCGGTCATGGTGTTGGTGGAATCGGAGGTATCGGGTCCGGCTTGGGCTCTGGCTCTAGCACCGGTCACGGTATTGGAGGAACTACATCTGGTCTCCCCTCTGGCTCTGACAAGGGTACCGGTTCTGACAAGGGAACTGGTTCAAGCACCGGTCACGGCGTCGGCGGCATTACATCCGGCCTTCCTTCTGGTTCAAACAAGGGCACTGGTGTTGGAGGAATCGGCGGCATTACATCTGGCCTTCCTTCTGGCACCGATAAGGGCACTGGTTCTAGCACCGGTCATGGTGTTGGTGGAATCTCGTCAGGTCTGCCCTCTGGCTCTAACAAGGGCACCGGTGTTGGAGGAATTGGTGGAATCAGCTCCGGTCTTCCTACTGGTTCTGGCAAGGACACAGGATCCAACACCGGTCACGGTGTAGGTGGAATCTCATCAGGTGTTCCATCTGGTTCAAACAAGGGCACTGGCATTGGAGGAATCGGTGGTGTTACATCTGGTCTTCCCACTGGTTCTGACAAGGGCACCGGCTCTGACAAGGGAACCGGTTCAAGCACCGGTCACGGCATCGGCGGCATTACATCTGGCCTTCCTTCTGGCACTGATAAGGGCACTGGTTCTAGCACCGGTCATGGTGTTGGTGGAATCTCGTCAGGTCTGCCCTCTGGTTCAAACAAGGGCACTGGCATTGGAGGAATCGGCGGTGTTACATCTGGTCTTCCCACTGGTTCTGACAAGGGTACCGGCTCTGACAAGGGCACCGGTTCAAACAAGGGCACTGGTGTTGGAGGAATCGGTGGTGTGACATCTGGTCTTCCCTCTGGTTCTAACAAGGGCACTGGTTCCAGTACTGGAGGTATTGGCGGAATTGGTGGAATCGGATCTGGTACTGACAAGGGAATTGGATCTGGCACCGGTCACGGTGTTGGTGGCACTGCATCCGCCGTCCCCTCCAGCTCTGACAAGGGCACTGGATCCAGCACTGGTCACAATGTTGGTGGTGTCACATCTGGCCTGCCCTCTGGCTCCAACAAGGGCACCGGATATGGCACAGGCGTTATTGGTGGTATTGGAGGAACTGGCTCTGGCACTGATAAGGGAGGCACTGGAACCAGCGTCGGCCATGGCGTTGGTGGAATTGCAACAGGTCTCCCCTCTGGATCTGACAAGGGCACTGGATCCAGCACTGGTCACGGTGTTGGTGGAGTCACATCTGGCCTGCCCTCTGGCTCTGACAAGGGCACAGGCGTCATTGGCGGTATTGGAGGAATTGGTTCCGGCTCTGACAAGGGAACTGGTTCAAGCACTGGTCATGGAATTGGCGGTGTCACATCAAGTGTCCCCTCTGGTTCCAACAAGGGCACTGGTGTTGGAGGAACCGGTGCAGTTGGCTCTGGTCTGCCATCTGGCTCCAACAAAGGTACTGGTGTTGGAGGAATTGGCGCAATTGGCTCTGGTCTACCATATGGCTCCGACAAAGGAACTGGGTCAAGCACCGGTCACGGAGTTGGCGGCATCACATCGGGTCTCCCATCCACTGGCTCCGGTTCTGACAAGGGTACTGGATCTAGCACCGGTCACGGTATTGGAGGAGTCACCAGCAGTGTCCCCTCCGGCTCTAACAAGGGCACTGGATCCAATGCTGGCGGTATTGGTGGGATTGGAGGAATCGGATCTGGCACTGATAAGGGAACTGGCTCCAGCACAGGTCATGGTGTTGGCGGCATCACATCGGGTCTTCCATCTACAGGCTCTGGTTCTGACAAGGGTACTGGATCTAGCACTGGTCACGGTGTTGGAGGAGTCTCATCGGGTCTCCCATCTGGCACTGACAAGGGAACCGGATCTAGCACGGGTCATGGCATCGGCGGAGTGACATCTGGTGTTCCATCAGGTTCTAACAAGGGCGTTGGCTCCGGCACTGGCACTGGCTCTGACAAGGGTACTGGATCCAGCACCGGTAATGGTGTTGGAGGAATCTCATCGGGTCTTCCCTCCGGTTCTGGTAAGGGTGTTGGCGGCATCACATCGGGTCTCCCATCCACTGGCTCCGGTTCTGACAAGGGTACTGGATCCACCACCGGCCACGGTGTTGGAGGAACCACTTCTAGTGTTCCTTCTGGCTCTAACAAGGGCACTGGTGTTGGAGGAATTGGTGGAATCGGATCTGGACTCGGCTCTGGTACTGACAAGGGAAGCGGATCCAATGGCGGTTCTGGCACTGGTCACGTTGGATACGGTACAACTACTGCTGCTCACGCCAGTCAAACAAGCAAGCCCGCGTCTGGCAATGGAATTGGCGGCATTGGAGGAATTGGCTCTGGTATTCCTTCCGGCTCAGGAAAGGGCACCGGCTCTAGCACTGGCAGCGGAGCTGGAGGAGTTTCATCAAATGTCCCCGTTGGCTCCAACAAGGGTGTTGGCTCTGGCACTGGCGCTGACAAGGGAACTGGATCCAGCACTGATCACGGTGTCGGAGGCATCTCTTCAGGAGTTCCCTCTGGTTCTGACAAGGGCACTGGAACCAACCATGGTGTTGGAGTTCCATCTAGTGTTCCCACTGGTTCTAACAAGGGTGTTGGCTCTGGCTCTGGCTCTGGCTCTGGCTCTGGCTCAGGCTCAGGCTCTGGCTCTGGCAAAGGTACTGGCACCGGTACCGGTACAGGATCTGGCATTGGCTACGGATCTGGCTCTGGCTCTGGTACTGGTACAGGCTCTGGCTCTGGCTCTGGCTCTGGTACTGGCACTGGCACTGGCACTGGCACTGGTATTGGCACTGGTATTGGAGGAAATGGATCTGTCCCATCTGGCTCTAACAAGGGCGTTGACTCTGGCTCTGGAACCGGAACAGGCAAGGGCACTGGTTCTGGTACTGGCACTGGCTCCGGTACAGGTTCAGGCTCTGGTTCAGGCAAAGGCACCGGTACTGGTACTGGTATTGGCGAAGGCTCTGGTCATGGTACCGGCTCTGGAATTGGATCTGGATCTGGTACAGGTACAGGTTCAGGATCTGGCTCAGGCAAAGGCACCGGTACTGGTACTGGCACTGGCACTGGCACTGGCGAAGGATCGGGCTCGGGATCTGGTAAGGGCACAGGCTCTGACTCTGGAACCGGTACTGGTACAGGCTCCGGCTCTGGAACTGGCTCTGGTCATGGTACTGGCTCTGGCACCGGTACTGGTACAGGCTACGGTTCTGGCTCTGGCTCTGGTACAGGTTCAGGATCTGGCTCGGGCAAGGGTACCGGCACTGGAACAGGAACTGGTACTGGTACTGGTACTGGTACTGGCAGTGGAGGAATTGGTTCTGTTCCCTCTGGCTCTAACAAGGGCGTTGACACAGGTTCCGGTAAGGGCACTGGTACAGGTACAGGATCTGGCTCTGGCAGTGGTTACGGTACCGGTACTGGCACTGGTACAGGATCTGGCTCTGGCAAAGGTACTGGTTCTGGCACTGGTTCCGGCTCTGGAACTGGCTCTGGCTCTGGTTATGGTACTGGTTCTGGCACAGGCACTGGTTCCGGCACTGGCCACGGTATCAGTATTCTACCTGGTGCCGGTTCTGGTCACAGCGGTACCATTGCTACCGCACCAAACGGCAAGTACATCACAACCACCATTTCCCACACTGGTCCCACTGCCGAGGCTGGCTCTGGCTCTAACTCCGGCTCAGGCCATGAGTCCGGCACCGGTGAAGGATCGGGCTCTGGTAAGGGTACTGGCTCTGGTACTAGTTCTGGCTCTGGTAAAGGTACTGGTTCTGGCACAGGATCTGGTTCTGGAACTGGCAGTGGATATGGTATTGGTATTCTACCTGGCGCTGGCTCTGGCCACAGCGGTGCTATCATTGCTACAGCACCAAATGGCAAGTATGCGACAACCACCATTGCCCACACCGGTCCCACTGCTGTTGCTGGCTCTGGCTCCAACAGCGGTACTGGAAGCGGCAACGGTTCAGGCTCGGGTAAGGCTGTCGGCTCTGGCACAGGCACTGGTTTGGGCTTGGGCTCCGGTGAAGGATCTGGCCACAACGTCGGTGTTGGGTCTGGTTCTGGAAAGGGGGCTTCCACTGTCTCGGTTCCTGGCTTCAAGTTTATCACGACAACCGCCGCCCGCGCCGGTGAGACATCTGAGTCTGGTCGCTCTGGCTCCGGCTCTGGCTCCGGCTATGGAAGTGGGGCCGAGAACGGCTCCGGCCACAGCTCCAGCAACCGCGGCGCCGGCATCACGGCGGCCCCACCCAACAAGTTCGTCTCCGCGACCTCGACAATCCAAAATGCCAAGCCTACCAACGTGGGCTCGGGCTCGGGCTCAGGATCAGGCTATGGCTCTGGCGGCATGTGCACGGCAACTGCTATTGTCCCCAACAGCTGCGAGTACCAGTGCGGCAGCTGGTGCGCTCCCGCGCTTCCTGACTTCCAGGAGGACGCTGGATGCATCAGCGCCTACAGCACATGCGCCAAGAACATCGCTGCTTGCTACGTTCAAGCTGGCTGGCCCGGTGCTCTAGACTGCTTTGACTACGCTGCCTGGTGCACCAAGATGTCGACCTTCTGCGCTAGCGACTCCTGCATCAAGGGCCGCAGCTGCTCCAAGGCCGAGTTCTTCAAGAGCAACCCGCCCCAGAGCAACCAGAAGGTCAGCTCGACTACTTCAACCTTCCCCTGCACTGCCACCACAACCACCACCCTCCCCGCCAGCGCTTCCACCTCGGTCGCCCCCAAGCCAACCAATGTCTGCCAGCAGGCCTCGTCCTTCTGGTATAACTTCGGACCCGGCAACCCCGCCGGCAAGATCGACCTCCCCCTCGTCACCTGCAGCGACCTGAAGACCGACTACAGCTCTGGCAAGGCCTTCAAGCTGTACACCAGCTCCGACAGCAAGCAGTGTCCTTCGTACACGCGCACTCAGGTCACCACCGCTTGTTCCGACGCATGCAAGTCTCAGTATGACAGCTGCAACAACGTCTACGTCAAGGGCTGCAAGAGCTTCGGAGGTCTCAACTACTGGACCAAGCGTGCCATCGAGAATGTTCCCGGACTGAAAAAGCGCTGGGTCAACATCTGGGGCAGCGATAGCGAAACCACCGCCTCGGCCAAATGCAAGGCCCAGTACGATGCCTGCGTCCTTCTAAATAAAGATCTTTCAGTTACCAGCTCACGCTGCAGTACATGGGGCACTGGCTACTAAGCCATCTTTGTCAAGTCTTCCAACTACTACCACATTCGCTCAGTTGCCGGTTCACAACCGATGCTACCTTTCGTTTCCAAAGCCCATGGCTGATTTCCACTCACTATGACACACTGGGTATATCCGCGGCATATACAAGGGTTCTTCTGTGAGAACTCGATACATTCTTTCAACACACACACAAGTTCTACTTGAGTCATTCACTGCAGGTTTCGAAACCGCTTCACACTCACTTCTTTCAACAGACCCCCCTCACACGGGTCTCTTGATACTACCCTTCTTTTCACAATCCCTCTCCAGGCACCTTCTTTCAAGCCTTTTTTGGGACTTCTTCTCCAAAATCTGATGGAGCTTCTCCAATTCCGACTTTGAAAACTTCTTTTGATGGTATTTTCTGGAACTGTCTTGTTAAAAATTTCCTATAACTGTCTGCTTGGGTTTCATATTTCTTTTTCTTTTCCTTTTTCTTACTGTTTCTCTTTTCTTTATTTCATTCATGTCTTGTTAAAAAAAAAAAACGCTCACTGCCATATGTTTTCTCAAAAATTGTTTGCACACACCAGGGATCGAGGGTTATGTCCTTTCACACTCACCATCCACTCACTGTGGGATGAGTTTCTTAGATAGATTTTTTCCTTACAATACAGAAGCTGATTTTTCAAAAAAATCAAACCTGCGCCTAGAAAGTGAGTGAATTTTAATCGGTATGAGAGAAACGTTGATGTTCTCTTTAGGGTAAGCTCCAGCTGCTCAGTTGGACATACCCTAGTTGGGCACTGTGTCAAAACTTGGCTAGTTTTAGGTTCCAAGGGACCACATAAATAAGACAAATTTCGCCTTTGGTGTTCAGATCTTGTGGAGAAGATACGAATTAACAGGAATACACCTGCAGGGCTGTGCTATTTTGGTGGTTACAATTGTTATGATCCCTGATCGGAAGGAGGACTTAGAGGACCTTTCTTTCGAGGGTGATTAGCAGAGGCGTGCATTGATGCAAAAGTAAGCAGGAAAAAAAGAAGAAAGAAAAAAAAACAGCCAAGAAGTTCAAACCTGACCATCAGCAGCAATATTACACAATGACAGACGTATACGGTCGCACCGTGTCACCTTCCAGCTTGGGGCTGAGCTTGGTGACCTCGGACGAGTCTCCACAGTGGGGACTAGGCGAGAGCCTCGGATTCGTGCACAGCAGGCGCCAGCTCGCAGCTCGTAGATCACAGTGAGCAAGCACATGCGTCTCTAGTCTGTCTTAAGAGCTCTCGTATATTTTCTTTTCCTTATCTGTACTTGCTTTTCCCTTCCTCCCTTGTTCCCCCCCGATCGCATGCTCACTACCAGCGGTGGGACAGGAATCGATCTGGAACGATGGATGCCGTCGACGCGCTGGGCCAGCCGGGCCTCTCCCTGCCGCCATCGCAGTGGTGTCAGATGTTTTACATGCTGGCCTCTGGTCTCATCATCGTCATCCAGGCCCTCCCCGGGGATGTGCGAAGCGCTCTCATGAACTACGGCGCCCGGCGACCCCGGGATAACCAGCAGCAACCGAAACAGAGCCAGGGCGTCCTCTGGGGGCTGGTGACCAAGCTGACCAACTTTGGCCAAGTCCCACACTCTTGGTTTCTGCATTTCTACGTTGTGTCTCTGTCCTTCTCCGCCACCTGGGCGTGGCAGTACTTCCAGAGGGGTAGCCTTATGAAGGCCATTGCTCAGCTGCAGGCAAGCCATGCTGGAGGACCGTCTATGGAGCTTGGGCAGGTTTACATGGCCTGGACGTTGATGGCACTGCAAGGCGCGAGGAGATTTTACGAGAGTCTTTACGTGTCTAAGCCAGGCTCGTCGCCCATGTGGGTTGTTCACTGGGCTCTTGGCATCTCTTATTACACCGCCATGAGTGTGTCAGTATGGATTGAAGGTTCAAGTATGTCACCAGTTTTGTATGTTTTGGCCTTTCACTGACGAAAGGGTTTAGGTGCGATACTGGAATCGTGGAAATCTCCCCACCCCTACCAGGGCCAATTATTGACCAAGAAGATGCCATTGGCCATTGCTCTGTTTTTTGCCGCCAGCTTGAAGCAAAATGAATGTCATCGCCACTTGGCGAGCCTGAAAAAGTACACACTCCCGGACCAGGGCTGGTTCCGCTATTTTGTTTGTCCGCACTACACTTGCGAATGCCTTCTCTACGTGGCCATTGCCTGGGGCTCTGCGCCGCCAGGGCGAATATTTAACACAACTGTGCTCCTGGGCCTCTTATTCGTGGCCGTGAACCTGGGCGCAACGGCGGCAGGAACAAAGAAATGGTATGCGGAAAAGTTTGGGGCAGAAAAAGTAGCTGGGAGGTGGATTATGATACCCTTTGTATTCTAGCACCTGGCCCATCTAGCGCTTGATGAATATCCCAAGCTTGCTAGCGGCCTTTGAAACGCCAAGAACATCTCGATATGTTAGGCTAGTCCGGGTTTGGCGGACATTACAGCCATTGACGAATGCGTTTGGATCCCGAAGTAGCGACCAGTTAGCGACGGTGTCGGGGCCCAGATCAACGTCCTCCTCAATGTCGGCGATGCCATGGAGGTAGTCCGTATAGAGTTGGTTAGTTGTAATGAGGAGACTACGTGGTTCTTGTAGAATTCTCCAAGCGGGCTTTGGATCCAGAGCACCGTCTTCCTTGCTGCGGTACAAATCTAGGCACAGGCTCGCCCCAAGGCTCACGGTGCAAACCACAGGCCAGTACGCGGCGCCGTCCTGTTTTTAAGATGAGCATCTAGTAGCGCATGGCGATTTTTTCCCTTTTGTCTACTTAACTTGTGCGGCATTATGCCAATTCCTGGAGGATACTCGTTGATCAAGACATGGTTGGGTCTCTTGTGGGGGCTCTCACTGAACATGTGACTGGGCTGCGAGGCTTCAATGGGCAGTGCCAGTAATCGGGTGACCACAGGATCCTCGAGCCAGCCGGGGAGAGGAGCGTCGAGTAGCCTGTTCTTGACAAGGTCCGAGGGCCAGGTTTGAAGGCGTCTGTGAGTAAGATTCTTCCACCTTGGCTTGGGGGCAGTGGCAATCTGGCTCGCATGGTCAGTGGCGACGGGCCTATTGCCCCGAGTGCCATGGCACGCACTTTTTCTAAGATGACTTGCTCCTCGTCCTCGGTGATAAAGTCGGGGATGTAAAAAGCACTTTGAGGCAGGGCAGTGATCCTGGCTTGGCTGAGTGACGAAGGAAGCGAGACGCCATTGCTATTGTTAGCATCTGCTTGGTGGTGGTGGCTGCTGTTGGTGCTTGTTTGTGACGTGGATGGTGCCATGGTGAGGGATGTCGTTGAGAGTGAGGCGAGATGGCAGGGCGAGAGATGTGAGCAAGGCGTTGTTTCGTCAGCGACAGCACGGCAAGTATGCGTGCCTCTGAGATGCAGGCTTGACCATCCAATGTTTCATGAATATTTACGGCGGGGGAGGCCGACGGTTTGTGGATGCGCGGGCGATGATCATGATACAACAGCACAGCAGGGGGGGCGAAGGCGCGCAACCAAGAGTGAAGCTACACTGGGAAGCAATGGGTTAGTCAGGCGGTGGCACACGTGCCGCTAACGAGAAAGCGACCAAGTCTTTGCTGGGGCCGAGCTGCAGGCAGCAGGGAGGGGATTATTACCTGCTTGTGCGAAATGCCGACACGAATGATGAAACGCCGCCAGGGATGCGCGGATGATGAGATGATGCACGGCGAGAGAGCAATTTGCGGGAACCCGAATGGTGGTGAAATTTGGTTTAATTGGCCATCAATGCCGGGTCTTGGTCTTGGGGAAAACCAAATCTTGAATAAAAATAAAGGATAATTAATGCAAGGCAGCTCCGAGCTAATATTCAACACAGCACACACACACATACACACACACACACACCTCGTACACTCTCACACTCACACTCACAGACGCAAAACACACTAGGCACGAGCTGCAAGGACGGGGACGGGAGAGTCCTTCTAGAGCTTCCCTGTGCCTACCGAATGGCCAGGACTCGTAGCGGTGAGGAGCCACTAAAAACGAGCACTGTGGACCCGGCCGCCGCCCGCTCACAGCTCGCCTAGAGCCTACAGGCCATAGACCATAGGCCACACACAGTGTCGGGCGTGTTTTGGCCCAACAGAAAGTGCGGCCAGAGTCGCTGTGGGCCGCCGTACGCCCCCTCGCCACCGGCCAATCACGCGTCCCCAGCCATCAGCCCAGCACTAGGCACTGGGAGGACAGACTTTGTCTCGCGGCTTGGGTCCAAGTCCCGTTTTCATCTGTCATTCCCAATCAAGGTTCGTCCAGCTTCGAACCCGCGAGTCTTGCAGCATCCATTCCATCCATCTCATCTACGCCTAAACGACTCATCGACCTTCCGCACCGCTGCTCCTCCCTCGCGTGCCCTTGCGGTGCCCTCTGCCCCCGCTCGCGCCCGCGTCTTTGTCCTGTTTTGCCAGCCCGCGCCCTGCTCGACGCCGCCTCCTCGCCTCAAACGCCAAACACGCACACTGCCCAGCGATAGGGGGTTCGTCCTGTCCGGCACCCCAACCTCGTCGACGCGAATCAATCGCCCCTCTGTTGCCGACCTTAGCCATCATCTCCAGGATGGTGGTAGCTACTCGTTCTCCTCGCAGGTAAATGATATGGATGCGCAGAATGCTGCCCAGTCCGACCAGACGAGGCCTGCTGGCGCTTCCCCTCAGCGGCCTGGCCAACGCACCGAGACTTTCTCCCAACCCGCGCCCGTGAGCCCCAGACCCGCCTCCCCTTCCAAGGACCCGCGCTCGTCCACGATTCACGCTGTCGCCCCCGACCAAGATGTCCCCGAGGACCGCGATTCCGACGCCGAGACTATTGTTCTTCCAGGTAAAGACGGCCACTCGCCCTCAAAGATCCGCAAGGTGAGACAGGAGGACAGGAGCGATGGTGACGCCGACGCTGCGAGGGCTTCGTCCAAAGCCCCCGCCACTCACGACGCCGAAAAACCCTCTGCCCCCAACCGCCTCATCGACGCCGTCAAGAAAAAGCGCTTGTCGGGTGCCCTTGAACGGGAGAAGCAGCTGCGAAGCAAGGACATCTCGAGTGGTTTGAGCTCTGCACCCGCGTCCCCACCGCAGCAGCAGAAACACCGTCGACGCTCCGACGACCCCCGCTCATCGTCGGATTCTGACCACCCTCACCCGAGGCCACCCAAGACGACCCTGCGCGACAAGCTCAAGTCCGGCGAACGTCTTCTCCCGCACAAACGAAAGGTTGTCAAGCAAGACTCTGACGACGAGGGCGACACTCGCAAGGCTAGGCGCCAGCGTACTACTAGTGCAGGCATCGACTCCGCTCGCTTGCACAAGGAGGTTAAGCCCACATCAAAGTCGCATCATGATTCTCGCTCCATTTCTCCTCAAGCTCGAACTCACCGTCGTAGCGCTTCGTCCCAGCTCCCTTCTTATTCCTCCAACGGCCTCGGCCAGAAGAAAAAGCGCCTCCCGACGCCTCTGCAGCCAATGGATTACCATTCTGACGAATCTTCTGCCAGCGGGAGCCCGCATCCTCGCAGCTCTAAGCTTCGTGGCATTGCAGCTCCTTCCACTTCCGAATCAAATGCGTCTCCTGCAAAAATGGCGCCACATAAGAAGCACTTGGATGCTCATGGTCAGACCTTCCTCGCACGCGCCTGCGCAAGAGGCGAATATGACGGTGCCAAACAACGGCTTGGAGAGAGACCCGAAGATTTGAATGTGGCTGACTACGCCGGAAACACCCCTCTCCAGATTGCCGCAATTAATGGATGCGAGGATATTGTGAAGCTTCTAATCGACGCTGGTTGTAATTTGGACTGCGTCAACTACGACAAAGACACACCATTACTAGATGCAGTCGATAATGGTCATTTAGGAGTTGTCAAGCTTTTGTTGGATGCTGGTGTCAACCCCCGAAAAGCAAATGTCAACGGCGAAGAGCCCATCGACAGAGTGAGCGACGATACCGAAAATGCTGACGAGATACGAGCGGCTCTGCTCGAGGCCAAGAAGCGTTTTGGTGGGCGACAACGGACATCTGAAGACCGCCACTCGCATCACGACTACCATGATGCCAGAGACTCTCACGCACCTGACAGCCCTCGCCAATCCCCCGCCACTGGACATGCTGGGCGCAGAACTGGAACGGTGCGAGCTACCAAAACTAGAAACGATTTATTATACATGCCCCTTGACGAAAAAACTCTGCGACAAGCTGCTGGTCGCGGTGACGAGGAGACCGTTGCTCGAATTCTCCAAGTCAAGGAGGGCTTTGACGATCCTGAATCAATGGTCGCCGCCGCAAGGGGTGGCCACGATTTAGTTATCCAATTACTTCTTGGGCTGGGCGGAGCGAGCTCAGACCCAGCACCTATCCCTTCTATGCAACCGGATGTTTCAACGCCTATTTTAGCAGCCATTGGACAGGAGAACATCAAAGTCATTGAATTGCTCTTAGAACAACAAGGTTTTGACCCAACTAGGCGTTTCAAAGGAGAAACCTACTATGAGATCGCTCGACGACGGCAAGGAACAAACTGGAAGGAAGAAGAACAGCTACTAAAGAATGCATATGACGAATACAAGCGTAGCCATAAGGATCCAAGCAAAACCAAATCCCCCAACCGAAGGGAACGAGAGAGAGATCGGGAAGACCGAGATGCTAAACGAGCGAGGCGAGTCGAAGCAAAGGAAAAAGAAAAGGAGGAAGCTCTTCTGCACAAGCGACATCTCTCTAGCCCTGCACGAGAAGTGGAACCCAAAAAGAAGATTGCCTCATCAAAACTCACCAGCCCCAAAGAGAAGCGAAAGAACGAATTGTCCAATCACGGCGACAACCCTCCTCCAAAACGTGGACCTGGACGGCCAAGGAAAGAAGAACGGATTCCCTCCATCAACATCTCGGATCGCGAACTGTCACCTACTATCTCTCACAAAAAGCTCAAGACGAAGCGTACGGAATCCGACGCCGCTGGAATATCTTCCGAAGGCGAATCTGTCAAGCCGCGAAGAAAACTTGTTTCAAAGGGCGAACTTCATAGAGAACGTGAAAGACAACGTCGTGCCAGCATGGCATCCAATGCTTCATCTCTGAAGGATCACCCGCCAAGCCCTCATGATCTGAAACATGAGGAGGCACCGGAAAAGCACAAGAGCGAGAAGTTGTCCGAGAAGTACCATGATCGGACTAAGGCACTAAAGCGCGACGAGTCTCGAGATCGCATTGTAGTATCTGGCGATGGATCGACTAAGAGACACCGTGCTAGTATTACACCAGACCGACCGAGCAATGGCGACAAGGACGATAGCGAAGTTCCGATGAAGCGACGGCGCTTGGAAGGTGAAGCCAAGGAGAAGAAGAAGCGTTCGTTATCCTCAGACGAACGACCTCGCAAGCTGGGTCTGGCTCAAGAGGCGTCGAAGGTTTCAAGCAAATCAAGCAAGAATCACGATGATGAACGTCGCGAAGCCCGTCTTCATCGCGGTGATTCAACTCGGTCCAATAGCAGCGAGAAGCTCATTCATGTCAAACATGAAGACGACGTGGAAATGCCAGATGTCGAGCATAAATCCTCAGACGACGCTGACGCCAAAGCAGCTCGCGAAAAGGAAGCCGAGCTTGAAAAGCAGCGGCTAGAGCAAGAAGAGGCAAAGAAGAAGAAGGAGGAGGAAGAGGAACGTAAGCGCGCTGATGCCGAGGAGAGAAAGAAGCGTGAGCAAGAGGAGGCGCGGAGACGAGTCGCTGAAGAGGAGGAGAAGAAGCGAAAGGAAGAAGAAAGGAAGCGGAAGGAGGAGGAGGAGCGTGAAGCTGAGCGGAAACGAAAGGAAGAGGAGGAACGAAAGCGCCGTGAAGAAGAAGAAAAGCAACGACGTGAAGCTGAGGAGAAGGCTCGGCGAGAGGAGGAGGAGAAGCGAAGGCTCGAAGAGGAGAGGAAGAAGAAAGAAGAAGAAGAGCGTAAGCAACGAGAGGAAGAAGAACGACTCCGCCGAGAGCAACTCGAACGGGAGGCTGCTGAGGAGGCTCGCCGACAACGTGAAGAAGAGGAGCGCGAGCGACGCGAACGAGCCCATAGGGAGGAAATGGAGAGAAAACGGGCTGCTCGCGAAGCCGAGCTCAAGCGGATTCAAGAGGAACAGGAACGTACACGCCTGGACAAGCTCCCTCCATTGCTTCGATGGCTCGATATGTGCCCAAATCCGCGACTCCCTTCTGTCGCGGAGAGATTCAAGCGTATGCAAGGTGTTCGATATGATACCATCCGACCTGAGGCCAACCAAACGCCAGAGGGCCGAGAACAGTGGGTTCTTAACACCCATGTTGCCCTATTACTTGGCGAGAAAGATCTCGATCTCTCACGATGTATGCTTCTCATTTATAATTCTTGATGCTTGTGCTAACTCCGTTTTAGATACTGCTTGGGAGCGTATCCCTGTGTCACGTCTTGCCAAACAGTCCCTTTGGCGAGTAGAATGGAAACTCTACGCTCTTGTTTCCGAGAAGCTTTGGGATCTTGGGCGCCAGCTCCCTAACTACTATGGGGAGGAGGATCCATGCTCTCTGCGCTTCCAGACTAAGGAGAGACTCAAAAACGAAGCTTGGGAGAGGTTCCTTAATACCAACATGTTTTTCGTTAAGGTACGCACCCATGATATTTTCTATGCAAATCCGTCCGCTAACTTCTTGTTTTTTCTGTTCCAGGTATCGGACTTGATGTATACCGTCCCTAATATCCCACACCTACGGAATATCCAGCTTGGTGTTGAGTACCGTGAACTATTGGAGTCGGAGGCCCAAGGTATCGGTTGGAAGGCAACACAGAAATGGAAGTCCGACCCGGATGTGAACCGATATCACGGATTTGCTCCCCGATCCAAGTACTATGTAAATGGAGCAATGGTGAGCGAGGATTTGCCCTCGTTACATCAAACGAGCAAGTTGCCATTCCCCGAGAAACGTGTTCCTCGGCGGGGCTTCGTACAAGTCTACCCAGATGATCCCGAATACGTGCGTATTTGCATGGAGCAAGGTTTGGAACACCTTATCAACGGACATGCGAGTTCGCCGCTTGTCAACGGCATCCACTCTTCCCCCATAAGCCAGAAATCTGCCACGCCGGCAAGATCTATCACGAATGGCAGTACGAAGAGTCTGATTGTCGGGTCCACTAATGAGCCCGTGGCTACGAATGGAGGTTTGACGAATGGAGTGAATGGATCTTTGACCTGAGCTCGACATGTAAGCAGCCAGGGGACAGCAACAACGATGGACAAGAAGTGTTATACTATATCGGTTTAAGATTCTCTTTGTTAGGGTAACGATTATGCAAGGCGCAGGCACAGGCAGACACGTGCACTTGTCTGGTTTCTTTGTTATTGCAACTTTTTTTTGGAGGGGGGGAGGGGTCTCGGAACGGATACTCGTTGATGGGGCTATATGGCCCCCTGAGAGGAACAGGTTGGGATACAACGCGGGCAACGGGCGCTCGAGGACGAACTTTGCAAGGTTTTGGATGACGAACTTGGAAGAGTACAAAGCCGCGGGAACCTACTGTTAAGATGGCGATGTTCAAGGCGAACATGATAAAATTACATATATACATAGTGCAATGGGATGGCTCAAGACCAACATGATCCATGCCCACGGCCGTGGGCAACACAATAAAACAGTGATTACAATCAGACGGTCGAGACTGTTTCAAGCGGACGGTTTAAAATACGGCACATGATCACCAGACTTAGTTCAGGAAGCCTAGTAATGCTTTAGGGAAATAAACAAAACAGCCTAATGCAAAGCTAAATAGTCCAAAGCCAGGGTTACGATTTACCGGTTCATGTCTGCTCGTCTAATCTATCGTCCATAGTTTTTTTTCTCAAGGCCGCGCTAGGAGATGGACTTACATAGAGCACCGTATATTCCGTCACTTACAGGAGCGTGTCTCAGGTGACTGGTGGCAATACGACGACGGTGCGAGTCATTGAAGAAGCAATGTGTGATGCAGGCTGCGTGTGGTGATCGTGAGTTTAAGGCGGGCTACCGGCACGGGGTGGCTGCATTGCATATCAGGTGCTTCCTCCACCTCTCCTGAACCTCGAGATTAGCATCCTGCCCAGGGCTCGTATTCGGGGCTTCTATGCCCTGGGCGGTGCGAGACAGAGACTAAGCGCGCGCCAACGTCGTAGAGAAGGACGATCCAGATACGACGAGCGATGGGTGGTGAACGCTGAGGCCCAGAAAAAAATGGAGGACGGGAAATGAAGGCAAGGCAGCAGGGGCCCATTGATGCCCAGGAAAGAGGTGTTGGTTTGACTAGAACTACGTCCCTCTTTTCTTCTTCCTTGATTTTCTACTTTGCCGCCGGCGTTAACTGAGCAGTGGTTGCTTCGAGGTCGGTGCGCGCTGGAAGGATTGCCTCACGATAGAGATGGAGGGAAAAAAAAGGATTGCCCGTTGTGGGGCCCAGCACTGGCTGACATCACACATCACAACTTTGCTTGGCCAAAAAATTTACCCCACCATTGAATACTCACCACACTACACTCTTTGCATCACAAGGACTTCCAACGTCGAACCGCCCGCAACGATTTAGACCGGCGACTGATCCGAGCTCCGCCACTCGTTCGACTCAGACATAGAAAGCCCCGAGCATCAAGATCCAGCGGCAGCGCCTGAACCATACCTGGCCAGAGAGGCTAACCAACCGCCACCATGTCGACCACCGTGGAAAAGGTTCGTCGCCCAGGCCGCGCCATCCCATCACCCGTCGCTAACCATGGAAATCCATAGATCAAGGAAATTGAGGCCGAAGTACGTTGATCGTGGGAGCGCTTTAGACGAGACAGGCACCCCCGCCCGCCCCCCGACCCTTCCCAGTTCTCGGTCGTTCTAACCCGCCCCAACAGATGGCCAAGACCCAGAAGAACAAGGCGACATCGTACCATCTGGGTCAGCTCAAGGCCAAATTGGCCAAGCTCAAGCGAGAGCTATTGACTCCCACGGGAGGCGGTGGTGGAGGTGGAGCTGGTTTCGATGTGGCCAGGACTGGTGTTGCCAGTATCGGCTTCATTGGTTTCCCCTCGGTTGGCAAGAGTACCCTCATGAGCCGCCTGACGGGCCAACACTCTGAGGCCGCCGCGTACGAGTTCACCACTCTGACCTCGGTGCCTGGTCAGGTCGTCTACAACGGTTAGTTCTTCCCACATCAGGTCTCTCCGTTGGCCCTTCCATTTTCCCGCTCCTCAGGGCGTGCCGCCCATGTAGCATCACACCCCAACCAACACCGATTCCGAGACGTGGAATTGCTGACCTTGGGTGGCTTAGGCGCACCCTTGCAAATCATCGACCTTCCCGGAATCATCGAGGGAGCCAAGGATGGTCGAGGACGTGGTCGACAGGTCATTGCCGTCGCCAAGACGTGCCATTTGATCTTCATTGTCTTGGACGTCAACAAGCCGCTGACTGACAAGCGGGTTATTGAGGCCGAATTGGAAGGTTTCGGTATCCGTATCAACAAAGAGCCCCCGAACATTACCTTCAAGAAGAAGGATAAGGGTGGTTTGAACATTACCAGCACTGTGCCCCTGACACACATTGGCCATGATGAAATCAAGGCCGTCATGAGCGAGTATAGAATCAATTCAGCTGATATTACCATTCGATGCGACGCAACCGTCGACGACCTGATTGATATTCTTGAGGCCCGAAGTCGAAGGTATGGTATAGATGCCAAAACTGGAACTCGGTCCGCAAAGTGCTAACATCTGCCGCAGTTACATCCCGGTGGTTTACTGCCTAAACAAGATTGATTCAATCAGCATCGAGGAGTTGGATCTCCTGTACCGTATCCCCAACGCGGTACCCATCAGTTCGGAACACGGGTGGAACATTGACGAGCTCATGGAGGCTATGTGGGACAAGCTGAACCTAGTCCGTGTGTACACGAAACCCAAGGGCAAGCAGCCGGACTACACGGCACCGGTGGTTCTCCGAAGCACGCGTTGCACGGTTGAGGATTTTGTAAGTTGGCTCCCAATGACGACCCTTTCCCGCCCCCCATGCGAACGGCTTGACACCGTCACATCCCGCCGATTTTGTGATTGCTAACCTGGAAACCATTGCGTAGTGTAACGCTATTCACCGAAGCATTGTGGATGTATTTAAAACCGCTATTGTATACGGAAAGTCCGTCAAGCATCAGCCCCAGAGGGTCGGATTGGCGCATGAGTTGTGTGACGAGGATGTTGGTAAGTTGAGGCCCCCCATACACCCCCTCCCCCCTCTCCAGCTCAGGCACCAGGCGAGGAACACACGGTGTGGTCAAGGTGACAATCCTGACACAATGATCGGGATCCTGCATCTGTTTCGGTTGGCGTGGGCGATTCTCATCCCGGTCTGCGCTGCTTGGCTTGATTTTTGCCCCGAAGCTTATTAGAATATGCACATGAACTAACTTTGATAAAGTCACGATCGTCAAGAAATGATTGGAAATCGAGCTGAGACGAATAAGGGGAGCGAGGCTCCTCACTCGGGGGAAGCGTCTGTCGCGTCTTGCTCGGCTGGACAACCATGAGAGCCGCGTCCTGACCGGTGTAGCATAAAATAAACCCAGGTCCCAACAGTCAAGCAGGGGGTCGTTCCGATATGCACTTTAGCCTGGCTCTGAACGTGTTTTGGGTAACAAGATGAGGAGTACTATGTAACCACACGAGATTTCGCATGGTGCATCGGGTCGACGGATACACAGGTCAATAGGGACAGGGCTGACACGCGATGCGCGGCTACAAACAAGCATGGCTGATGCGAAGGCTCGACTTGGACAAGGACGAAAAAAAAAATTGATCAGCACAGAGTGGCGTGTGCAGCCGGCCTTGAGCACAAGAGATTGATCAGGGCAGGGCAGCTAGACGGTTGATGAACGGTAGAATGGCAGAAGCAAAAAAGCGAACAGGGAACCAGGGGAAGGGCACATGGAATATGGGACATGGCACACCATGACATGGGGAGCAATAAGTTGAGTAGGGTGGATATTATGTTGTACCTGGTAGCAATTTATTCAGAGACATTTCTCGATGACGGACTTTTTTGACCATGTGTTGGCGACGAGAAGAGAACGCCACAGTACATGTACATTCACTGTGTGCACCCGTGATTCAAAGGTGTAGTAGATGGGCAATGGGGAGGCTCAAGGAAGACGTGGTTAAAGACAGCAGACAAGACAAGACAAAGACATACAATGACATTGACAAGGGCAGGGACATGGGTCGATGGACAATGGAACGGAGGACACAGTGGTTCGACCTGCATAGCCGAGGGCCTCTCGATCTGCGGCCGGATTTCCCAGCAGAAGCGTGGGATGCAGGCGGGGACGAAACAGCCCTTGGACTCTTGGCTTGCATCGGGCGCTTAGAGAAGTCGCAGGATGGGACCAAGAGGCCGAGGGGAGGGGGGAGGGGCTTTGCCCTAGGCCATAGGCGTCAGGGTGCTGGGCTGGATGGAGGCTTCGGGACATCGTCGAGGGACTCTCCGCCTTTCACGAGGCTTCTCTTGCCGCCGAGCTCGAGATGGGCCATGACGGTGGTGGGTCGGCAGCGGCACTAGCGGGGGAGTCCTGACGCTGAACGGACCCCGACGGGCACCATCGATCAGCGGGAGAAAGATGGTTGATTTTCTGACTCGGTTGGCCGGGGGGCATGTGCACGGCATGTCTTGAGGACTGACTCTTAAGAGGATTGTATAAGCCGAGGTGCTTATTTCCGTCGTTGATAGAGAGCAAGATGCATGGCGAGGCCCTGTTGAGTGAGACGGAGACGAATGAATTGAGAAGAGCGGCGTCGTTGAGTGGATTGGGGAGGGTGTGGTTGGTGCTTGGCTGTTGCAGGCATTTTGGGGGTGGGAAGGGAGGGGGTGGCATCAGGCTTTAGTGGGCACGAGCTTTTTCGGCACGCAAAGATCAAGCCTCCAGCAGCGACACGAGCGGGTATGAAAGACAGTAGGGCCTGGGCGGCGGACGGGAACGCGAACGGCGTGCATGACATGACAAAAACCGCCCTAGTCTTTTCGAGCGTGTGCGAGAGGCGAGGGCGCATAGTGCACGCTGGAGGCAGCGAGTTAGTGAGTTAGTGAGCCGGAGAGGCACAGACCTTGTGGAACAGAGATGGAGGACAGAGGGAAAAAGGCGGCCGACTCCACACCATGTAGAGTGGCTGCAGGGAGGAGGGTGGAGACCTGAAAGAAGGACTAGGGGGCCGGACTGCATGGACGTTTGCTTGTAGCCGGCGACGATTTGATGATTTGATGTCAACTTAGTTATTAGCTGGGCTAGCCTTGCCATGAGAGGCGTGAGGGGGATATGTCAACCGACGAGGGTGGGGGGGCATAGGCCGTGCCCAATAACGAAGCGGGACGATGGCGGAGAAAGTGTGAGTGGAGGAAAAGGCGGTAGAAGAGATGGATGGATGGATGGATGGATGGATGTCTTGGATGAGGATGCGGATGCGGACGACACGACGATAGCCATGGATGGATGAGGAGCTGGAGGGCAAAACATGGGGGGAGGGGGAAGGCTGCTTAGCTATCAAGAGCTCGGCCTTCTTGGCTTGCTCGTTACACCTGGAGGAGGAACCTGGAGTCATAAACACATGGGCGATGGTTGGTCCTTGCCGCAGCAGCTTGCTGGTATACCTTGGGCAGGCTGCACATATACTCTGCTCCTCTGAGTTATCATCATGGCTATCGCACACCCTCCTCTGCAAATAGTCCGTCCGGGGTGCCGCCCACACCATGACGAATTGAGATCTCAATCGGGCAGTGTGCCAGGGCCCATCCGTCATCCGCCATCAGAAGGAAACAGACACGCACACCCACACGCGTTTTACGCTTGATTAGCAACCATTGACAGAACCCTCAGCGGTTGGATTGCAATGTTGCGATTGGTCCCGCTTCAGCAACACCATTCATCGCCCGTCTCAACGCCTTTCTAGTGCGAGCGCACTGTTCATGAGATCTAGACCCCTTCCCTCGAGGCGTTCTTCTGCCAGGGCTGGCTCGACAAGTGCCAGAAGGCGCCCCGATGGCTGAGGCGCCATGCTCGTGCTCGAGTTGGTCTGATGGAACGAATGAGGGCAGCCGAGGAGGCAACAGCCAGACGACTCAGACACAAATACACCCTAGTCTCGTAAGCTACAGGAGATGGGGACACCTCGGGATCGGAGGTGGGATGGATGGATGGATGGATGGATGGATGGATGGATGGACGAATGTACAGATGGCGGCTGCCACCCCCGTTTTGATAAGCTCCGGGAGCTATGAGACTACTGCAAGACGTGGCTGACGAATTTGGGCTTGGGGCCTGATGATCGCAAGGAGATGCACCGTGCTGTTTGGTTTCCTTTCCATCATTCTTGCATGCTCTTGGGGCGTGAACCGACAGCAGCAATAGCAAAAAAGCAACCTGAGCATCCTACCCAAGACAAAATTTAGGTGGTGGGCGAGCCAAAAAAGAACAACCCATATCCTGGGCGGACCAGGGATCTTGATAGAGCTGGCCAACGGGAACAACAGCCGGCCTGCGGAAGACAATTGCTCCTCTACGTTGGTGAAGGGGAAGAGAAGGGAGGTTGTATGCCCAACAACGCGTGTAGCGCGGCCGCACACCCCTGTTTGTCTTGTCCTGCTTGATAAATCGAAGTCAAATTTTCTTTTTCCTGCGTCTTTCTGCTCTGATTTCGCGAAATTGATGCCCAATTGCGAATGGTGGTGGACTTGGAGGGACAAAGAAGAAAAAAAAGGAGGGGACGCATTTCCCGTGTTGGAGAGTCCGGAAATTACGTACGGCCGCAATGACTTGTCGTTGTGAAGAATGAGATGAGCTACTACTACCTCAATGTTCGTACTGATCCTGGGGATTGTCTACCGGGCAGGCATTGACAAGACAGCGAGCGCTGGACTAATACCAAGAAAGGCAGAAGAGACGATGGATAGGGATGGGAATTTACATGGGTCCAGGCCAAAAGGAAAGCAAAAAAGTCAAAAAGAAAAATAATAAGGCATGGGTTTGGGATTAGCGGACGGGGGAGAACGGGGCGGAATGGCGATGGCGGCAGGCGGCTGTCAAACCGCTCCAAAAGGCCCGTCCCACTAGCCTAGATCTCTCCGTTCCGTCCAAGGGAGCACAGGCTGTACTGTACCTACATGATGCTACCCATCCAATGCCGGGATAGGCTTAGCATCGCCCCTCATCCTCATCTGCTGGGTTAACAGAATGGAGCAAGGTCAAGGCCGAATCAGAGACAAACCGCGTGCGCCGATGTTCATCCAGGGGTGGGCGGATTGGCGAGTCAGAGTAGCAGGAACCGCAGCAGCAGCGGGCATGGTGTCGAGGATGGATGGGATGGCATCGGATGGACAATTGGATGGGCATAATGGGATTGGCAAGGTCTGGTGAGGATATGGGATGGTATGGACCGGGCCCAATCGACCATCGACCCACCCTCATTCCAGTTGCGGAATACCGAAGGCCGCCTGCGGAGTGCGCATTCTCTGAGTGAGCAGGCCGACTTAAGCCAGGCTGGCCATGCTATAGAGGACATAGGGTAGCTTTGCGTGGTCGCAGGTGCTATCTGGTGGGTGGTGAGAGAGGATGGCTGCTACCTGTCGATGATGCCGGCCTTGTGTTTGGTTTCTGATACTGCCGGCGCTGTCGCTTGCCCAGCACCAACAGACGACGAGCCAGGCTAGTGCGTCAATCCGAGGCTGCGACCGGCCTGTACCGCCTCCATCACCGCCTCCCCGAATCGCGCGGGTCGCTTCTCCAGGGCTTGCCAATGCCAACCTAGCACCAACAGACCGACTTCCATCGTCCAAAGTGGGCCGCGTCAACAGAGGAGCGTTAGGCTGCCGCCTCTGCATACACAGCACAGACATGACAGTACATGGCGGATGTATATGTCAAGGTCCAAATACGCACGAACGTCGTACAGCAGGTACCAGCTGGGAGAAGCAGCTACGTCTTCCCGGCCGATTTTACGGAGCACACGGCCCGCAACGTCACCTTCCATTAGACTGCGGCAATGCTTTGTACCTCGATGCCAACCTTACCACCTCCACAACGACTGACACTGAAAAGCATGCTCATCCGCGCTACCTTGCCTTGATCAGTCAGCTAGGTTCCTTGACCTCGCGAGGCTTGTTCTGTTGACCAGGGGGCGTGGCCAGAATTTAGCAAGCTAAGCCGCAAGGCCCCCCCCAGGGCCCCCAGGGCCCCCCAAGGACCCATTTGCTGCTCCTCTTCTCATCAAGAAGGTAAAATGGAAGAGAAAGAAACGCTCCCGCACTCCCTGGGCCGGCTCTGACGCGACCCATGCCAAACCCACGAGGGCTAAGGTAGCAAAGGGCAGGGTGAGGCGAGGCGAGACGAAAAAGCACGAGGCAACGGATGCGAACGCAGGCGAGGCTGAGCCAACTGCGTCATTCATTCACAGCCCGTTGACTTTAGAGCCTTGCGCTTTCGCTGCTCGCGCAAGATACAAATCAGTGGGTTCCGGACCTTGCCGTTGGACTGCGAAGCATTGATGTTTCTGGGCCCTGTTAGGCCGACATTCGAAACCAACCGCCGAAGGGCTCGTCCCGACATCGAGGCTGACGACAGCTGCTGTGCCTTGTTCGGAATGGCTAACACGGCCATTCGAGTTTTTTTTTCCCTCCTCAACTCTGCTGGCTACTTTCTCGTGGCTCGCCCCGAAGGCCCTACCCATCCCCCACCCTCCTTTGGGCAAGGCCTTCTTACTTGCTCATCTTGGTCCATTTGGCTAGCCGATATCCCTGGACCGACTGGTCTGACCAGGGGCGGCGAGAAAGTGAAGGCATAGGGACCCCTGGCCAACGCGCCGCCGCCGGACCTCCCGTCACCTGTATCTCATCCATGATCCGTCAGTCGATCTCACCGGGGTTAACAAGTGCATGCAATGGATGGACGGTGTACGGAGCCATGCCCATCCCGTCCCATCCTCGATTATTGACTACTACCCTGCTTGTACATACATACATGCCAATGTACTTGCTTTGTCTGCCCTACTACCTTGTCACACCTCCCGCCCTAGTCCTGCTTCCATCATTCACGGAGCTTGCTTGCCCGCCATGCCGCCGCCGCACCATGGGGCTTTGCCGTCACTAGCCTCAAGCTGCCCAGTGCCTGAGCTGACTTGACTTGGCCTGGACCAGCAGCAGGGCGGGATTTCGTATCTGGGGAGGATCTGAGCTAACAGGTGACCGGCCCACTCAGAAGTGGGCATTTGTCTCTCGGGAGAAGGGCCCTCCCCCGCCCACTAACATTCGTCCCATCGAATAGTATGGCCTCAATGCCCCGAGGGCGTGTTGAGCTAAGGGACGGTCCTTGGAACGGGACCCTATAGCAAGCCGCAAGCTGGTGGCTTTCCTCCTGGTCCTCTCGTTCGCCTGCGCGTTTCTCACACTCAATGTCGCCGTGTTTCTGCTCTTTGCTTTGGCTTCGGCGTAGTGGCCCCTCAAGCGAATATCCACACCCACTAATACCCACCGCACGCCCCTCCTCCCCTGGTTCGTCTTTTACGCTCGCGACCACTTTGCTCTTCCAAAGAGGCCCAAAAAGGTGAAAGGTCAGCGAACCAGTGGTTCTCTCGTGGGGAAGTAAGGGCTCAATGCTGACGCTTGACCTGGTCCACTCAAGAAACAGAGTTAGTGATCGAAATACCTCATGCCATTTTAAGGGCATTGATTGATTTTGACTGAGTGTCCGCCCCGGTACTCTGACCTCATTCTGCTTTGGTCTAGAGAGAGGATGGCATCATGGGTCTATAACCCCATCCCATCCCAACCTTGTCCGTCATATCATGTTTGTCAGCCAGAAGAGGGTCGTAGCCAAAAAAATCTGACAAGAGCTTTTGTGGTCGAGGAATGATGGAAGAGAAGTAAACAATGGCCTCTGACTAAATGAAAACTGGGTGATGATGAACAGGCGATTGGGAGACGGAGGAAGGTATTAGGGTCAGCAAGAACGTTTCGGAGGAAAAAAAAAAAGAGGGCTAACAGGCGCCGACTTGACCTGGCCTGGTCCTGTCATTGCTTGCTTCTTCTGTCCATTCCCCATCCTACCACCCGCTGATCAACCGCTTAACGCTTGTTCTTGGTCAAGCCGGCGACTTGCGAGCCAGACCACATCCAAGCTCACCTATCAGATTGCCGCGGACCAGGGGGTGTTCTCTATCCACGCCAGTCTCTCAACGGCTGATGAATCTCTCGCTTTTTTGCTTTTCCCGCCCTGGCAACCCAGGTATGGTAAGGATGACGGATAGAGAGCTCGGTCGACAGCTCCATAATACTGTACCCGTACCCGCGCGCCCGTGCCGTACAACACAAGACTCTTGCCTTGCCTAGCTTGAGCAGCTTCTGTCCGAAAAGTGAGTCCTCCTTGATCTTGGTGTCTTTCACTGCAGTTGAGTGCTGCTGTTGGTTCTTCATCTCGCTCCGTCCTTCACACACAATCATTCACCCAGGCCCCGCCTCTTCTTCTGCCGCCCGAAGCCCTCATCCCTGTCGCGACCGCGCTTGTGACAGACGAAAAGAGGAGCAAGGAAACACCACCAAGAGAGGCCACTCACGGAGAAGCGTGCGACTGCGCGGTGTGCGGCGTGCGCCTTGTGAGAAAGGGCCCTGGTTCATTCGGTGGTCTCTTGTCATGGCCATACCCCGTGCCAACCCAGGTTCCCCGTTATTCTCATCATCTCCCCAACCCCAACCACACGGACACACCACACTCTTGCATTCACACACCCAGACTGCTCGATTCAATCCTACCCACCACCTACCCACACACTCTTGCTCTCTTCTCGCTTTCTCACACAAAGCACGCACAAGCTCTCTCGCAGTCACACGCCCCTACACCCCTGTCACTAGACACCCCCGTCCCGGTACTGTGCGTCTGCATATACATATGTACATAGTAGACAAGATCCATCTGTCGCCTGGTCTCGTCCCGTACATATGTAGCATGGTGGATGGCTCACGTCCGCTCACACTGCACATCTAGTTGATATACTCTAACGGCGCTGGCATTGTGCTGGGAACCTCTACTACGAACGAAGACATCGACAACGATCTCGATCGCGACAGACAGATTACCTTCCTTGTTGCTCTTTTTTTATTTTTTTATTTTACGAGGGTCAATAATTTGGTTTGGATCAAATTATTGGGTCATCATCATCATCATCACCGCTGCCGACTGATTGTGTGAGTACTTCGTCGGTCCGCTCGCCCCAAGCGACTCACATCGACATTTTACCCCTCCGTTCCTGTCTTGTCCCCCTTCTTACACCTTTCCACCAGCCGCGTTTGCCTTGCTTGGGACGGGCTGTTGTCTCCGCAAACCCCACGGCGGTGACGCAGGCAAAAAGCAAGCCCAAAAGAATAACTTTCCCGTGGTCTCACTCGCGAGCCTCGCGTGGAAAAGCACCTCTGCTCCAATAGGTCTCATCAACCCGAACGGAAAGGGCTTGCAGGATAGGGCCGGTTTGAGAAACATAAGGCCGGCCTGGAACCTGGAAGTCCCACGGCCCCGTCCTGCGGCTTGAGTGCATGCTTGTGCGGGTGGTGGTGTGTGAAAGCGAGTGAGTAAGTGTGTCTGTTTTGTCATTTGCCTGCTGCAAGACCAAGAAGTGCGCAGCACCTCGTTCATCCCGCAGACCTGGGTTGAGTTTGATCGACAACGGCAAAATCACCACCACCGACGGCGACCCGTACTCGGACCGCGACCTCCCTTGCCCGCTTGCACTCTTTAGGAATCCCTCTTGGCAAGACGATGCCTCGCCTCGTCGGTCGGTGTTATTCCTGAGGGCCCCATCCCACCAAAATCGCCGGCGAGAGGAGAAACATCTCTCCCATTTTGTTGCCCAGCGTCCGGGACTCGTCTGCCCCATTACACCGGAAGACGCAGGTCCTGCCAACCTTGGTGTCTCTGATTGCGAACAAAACCAGGAAATGAGGCTTCTGGGGTCCACTGGCCTGATTGATCATCAATTCCTCGCCGACGCTTTTTTTCTGTTATTAAACCATCTAACGATCCCCCGGTGTTAGCTGGGCGAGGCTTCCAAAAATGAACAACGTCAATGCGACGTCCACAATGGGACACGACACCACCATGGCTACGAGCAATGGATACGGCAGCGACAGCTGGACCAGCATGAGTCCGTATAGCCAAAGCCCGTACAACACGAGTCCCCTCACCGAGTATAACCACTTTGGTGCCTACGTTTCGCATGGCTTGCCTTCGGAATCGATAACTCGGATGCCTCCGCCTCCAACCCAACACCACCAAATGATCCAGCCAGCCCCTCCTATGGCTCATCACCAACTTCCTATGCTAAACACGGCGATAAGCACAACCTGGCCAAGCCAGTTGACGAACCCAACGCCCCAAGGGAGCTACTCAGCTCCCCATTTACCACTTACTCCAGTGACGAGTGCCCCCCCTATAGAAGCCCCGAGGCTGCCCACGCAGCATGAGAAATCGAGAAAAACTTTGACAATGGAGCAGAAGCGGGCCATGTGCCAGTTTCACGAAGACAACCCCGGAACAAGGCAGGCTGACATCGGAGCTCGCTTTGGAGTGGAGCGAAGGTAGGTTTCTTCAGGGGATGGCAGCACCAGTTGTCGCGACGGACTCATTCTGACTTGCCTTATTCTCTAGCACCGTCTCTAAGGTTCTCCGACAGAGGGATCAGTATTTGAAAAGGGATCAGGAGCCCGACCATGCTGCCCTGAAACGTGCCAAGGGCAAGCATCCTGATTTTGATCGAACTCTGAGCAACTACATACGAAGACAGCAGCAGCGAGGCTTCGAGGTCAGCGACGAGGAAATCATGGAACAAGCGAGACTTTTTGCCCATGGAAGCAACAACCAGGAAAGCCTCCTGAACAATCTTACAGGTAGCTGGCTGCAAAAGTTTAAGCAGAAGCACAGCGTGGGAGGAGGCAAGCTTATGCGCCGGGCTTCTGAACCGAACATCCCTGGCAGCGCTGGCATGTCATCAGTGGTCACCAAAACGGAGAACATTGGCTCAAGTGGAATGTCACCTTCATCACCTACTGGACAGCTCTCACCTCTCTCGGCCAGCAGAAGCGACGAGGAGATTCACGCAGATGGGCTTGGCTTTGACTTTACCTATAAACACCCGGAGTCCCAGTCAACAACGTCGTTGACGAGCGATCTTCGCGACACGAACAACTCGTCTTTCTCTGGGAGCACGATGAGCCCAACAGCGCCGTTTACCTTCTCGCCAGACCCCAACGTCGGAGCATTTTCGCTTACAGCCCCTGAGTTTCAGCCCCGCGAGAAGAGGAGCAATACATTCCCATCTCTTAACATTGACTACGTGAATCAGACTGGTTCGGCAGAGCCGATGACACCTCGACACCCCTCGTCTACGGCCCCGAATTCGGCGTTGGACTCGCCTGCTCTTGATATGGCTCCGCCCTTTTCCATCGACACGGGCATTAACTCGCCGCCGCGTACTCTACACCGAAGCAGCAGTAACTCTAGCATGACAGCTCGTTCGACAGCTACGCCTATCACCAACAGTGGCAACCTCTCCACCCCAGCTGACTCTTCGCCCGTATCCCCTTCGCAGGACGATGCCCGCCGAGCGGCTGCTACTCTGCTCAGCTATATTCAAAACACTGGCACGTTTGAGGCCAGCGAATATATGGCTATTGTGCAGTTGACGAGAAAACTGCAGATACATCAACACCAGGGTGGTGGCAAGCCATCAATAGGGGGCCTCTCGAGGATTCCGGAAGGAGAGGTCGAGATTGCCTCTGCGATGATACACCCTAAGATGGAATTGACCTAATTCCTCATTTATAATACATCACGTCTGGGTGTGTTGGCTTTGCGCCTGTACAGCTCCTGGCTCGTGTTTCGACCTCCCGCGCTTTGATTTTGATTTTTGCTACGGGGGCTTCCAACCCCGCCCTTTCCCCTGTTTGTCTTGGCAAATCGCACCTCTATTAGGGGCAGAATACCATGAAACTTTTAGAACGCAGCAAAGGTGCTTGTATGAGACTGAGACTGCGTTGTATGAGAGCAGTGCAGGAGAAAGATCCCTCAGCTGCTCGCGCAGACTGAAGGGACTAAAAAGATAAAAACCCCAATATTTTTACGTCACACGACGCTGGCCACCTCAGGATGTGGTCGCAATCAACAAAAGACTCGACAGTTGGAAAGTGCGAGGTTTGGCATTCGGTTTGACACCAAGACTACTTGTGCCCCAAGGCGAGCATCATTCATTATCCCGGAAGGAACTGGAAAGGAAAAACCAACAAAAACCAAACCACATCTGATGTGGTTCTTATTTACAATATATACTGGCGACAGACTCCTCGGCGACGTGAAAACTTCCTCGAACCCGCTCACGCGCGATCGATACATCTACACCTATTTATTAGCGTCGATTTTGTTCTTCGGCACGATATTCATTTCATCTTCTTCGAAGCCGCACAAAGATTGGAAGTACTTTTATACCCGATACCAACTCTTGGAAGACTTATTCTCCCGCTCACGCGACCCGACACTTTACATACCAATTTTGTTCTTTTTCTTCTTTGTTAGCTGTGCAACTGTTGTATTTGTGCTTTGGTTTTGGTGTTGATTGAAATGGATGGAGACGACGAAGAACAAAAGAGGCGAGGAACAGAGGGACACAAAAAAAGAGGACAACAAAAGGGGGCGGGCAAAGGATGGGGAGGGATGGTTTAGGAACTGGTCGATGGACATGTATTGCGGATAACAAACGGCGAACACACGCGGACTCCACGACGGCAAACCGGCATTTCGTACTTCTAAGGGCAACCCAATATCCCGCGTTCTTTTTTTCCCTGGTTTTTTCCTTCTCTTTCCTATTTGTCTTTTTTATTAATCATTTTGCTGCCCCTCTGCTCCCTGCCCCTTTTCATATCACTGCCTTTTTCTAATGTTCCTCCAAAAATCAAGATTTTTGGGGGAGGGGCTTGATATCGCTGATGATATCTGAGCGTCTGAGGAAGCAATTAATCTTTGTACGTGTGAATTGGTCTGCGAGTTTTGTTGAGTTTTCAACCGTGTTCTTTTTTTCTTCTTCTTTCATATTGACGGTCTTAAGACTTTGAGGTGGGAACTTGCTGCAAGGCATGGGTGGATGGATACTGGGACGACGGGACGGTATGGGAACTGGCAGGACGGAAATGGGAAGAATTCTTTTATTAAAGGTGTTCTTGGGACATTTTGTGAAGATTCAGTCTTGCGACACAATTACGAGGGAAAGGCTTGGGAGGGAGGTGGGTCGAAGAATTGGAGAAGACAAGGAAGGCGGCGTGAAAATGCTCTTTGCTAGGATTTCTTTGCTGCCTTTGGTGTCTTTGAGGATAGGCGGTGATCGAGAGCGAAACTAAAACGGGCCGGGCTGGGGAGGATTCCCTTGTGTCCTAGGTACCGTTGAGGTCCCGAGGACATTCCACCAGAGTCAAGATAGTTTCGAGAATAGGAATGGGCGGCACTCGTGCTTTGGGATTGCCCTTGCTCTTGAAAAACATGCTCCTACCGTTCCAATGCAATGTGACATTTCATAAAACTGTCTATCATTATTCATTACTTAAAAAGCGGGTTTAGGTATCGTAAAAACTTTGAGCGTCATCTATGCGTAATCAACCAAGCCTCTCCTCCTGCAGATCGACGACGCCCTTCTCGCTTAGTTCGGGCATTACCCTGACCAGGATCAACTCGAGAATACTATACATCAGGTGCTTGTTGCAGTACTCGTCGTCCAGCACTAGGAGCAGGTTCTCCATCTCGTCCACGAGGGACTCATGCTCGCTGACGGCGCTATCACCTGTGCCGCGCCGCCACAAGCGACCGCCAAAGTAGAGTCTTCCCACCCCGCTCGGCAATAGGTCCAAAACGGCATTAGCAGCTCGTCGGCGGAGGGCCTGGAGCTCGGCATCAGAAGACGGGGGGACCAGGGTGGGTTGGCCAGGGGCGTTGTTTGGGAACAGGACGCCACGGAGAGTGCGCAGGAGGGGTGGGAGGTGGTCAGGAGCGAGGAGAGACTGGATGTGATGGGAAAAGAACCTGCCAAAGAGGTTAGCAACTGGG